>JASANN010000408.1:0-212676 GCA_031762395.1 Calameuta pygmaea
CAGTAGACTTTTTCAATGGTTCTTGAGAAGTTCTATAGTTCCCGGTCTCGTTCTAAGGGTTGCTTTGGGAACCAGCGATGAGTAGCGGAGAACCTCTTCCCGCTAAGCTACACGTTCGTGTTCACGTTTAGTTCGGCTACGACGGAATACGCGTTATCGACGGAGGCGATGATGACAAAATCGCACTTCCATACTCGCCGCTACAATTTAGCGCCATGAGTTTGGTAACGCCTAAAACCGTAGCATTGTGGATCCCCCTGCTGATCTCTGCGCTGTGATTGTAATTTCATTGCACGATAAAGAATTTAAATTGATCATTCTTTTTTTTTCATCTCCCGCGATACCCAAACGTCCTTTATTTCCCTTCATTGTCTTCTATCAGGATTTGACATACCGAAATAAAACATATTTAAGATTATTGATTATGGACGACGAAATTCCTAATAGTTTAGTCTCTGAGGAAACTACGCAGGAACAGAATTTAAGCTATGAACAACAATATCGCATATCAGGTGTAGCCTTAGGTGACATATCCATAGTCACCGAACAACAGGTAAAAGCGAACGCAGTGGAAGTCCCGGAAACAATACAAGATGAAGACACGATAGAAGAGACATTAAGAAAGAGTGCAGAGATGTTGGTAAAAAATCTGGAAAAAATTTCCCTGATGGAACTTAGAAAAAAAACGGTAACTCGTCGCAGGGTAAAAAGAGACAAAATTTTTATAAAGCATACCTAATGAAATATCGCAGCAAGAAGACATCAGTGTAGCAATAAAAGCTACGAAAAAGAAAAGTTTATCCGTAGAAGAACCGATTCAGATAGAAGCACCGTTAAAGGGTGAAGATTTGATAAGAGAAAAGCAACGTGGTAGTATAGTGACAGGTCGCAGTAGTACCCTTTCACATATAACCAGTACAACTCGTAATTCAGAAACAGAGTCCTCAGAAAAGGTAATAAATTGAATGAATACATGTTCCGGATAACTAATGAATTCTTTATGCAGGTACGAGTTCAAAGTGTGTCTTTTTGTGCTATGAGTTCAAATCCTCTTCCTAGATTTGAAGCCAACGCAGTGATCTGCGTCCTACAGGAATGCCTGGATTATTTATCTTTATTGAAATACGTGATTCCGGCGGAAGTGGACCCACGCTGGAATGAAAGTTATAAAACTATTGAGGAATTGTATGGAGGTCCTAGCGAACCTAAGACCATCTTCAGGGAAGACTTAGGTCTGTTACCGTTGGTACCTTCTGTAGCAGAGAAGCTGCAGTGTGATAGGTTTGTATATTAAGAATTTGAGATATGAGTATTATGATGTTATTGTGTAATTATTAATTAGGTATTATGCTTATTGTGTTCTTTCTGATACCACTGAAGAATTAATGAAAAATGGAACGTATAACACTCTGCAGAATACTGTGGACGAATGTGTTAGAATTCAGGAAGGTGAACGTATACTTCAAGTTAATTGTCAGATATGGGCGGAGCAAGTTAAGCAGCTGTACGACTTGATTTGGTTGGAGAATATTGAAAATCAGGAAAATTTTGTAAAATTTGCTGAAACTGCTGTGAAATTGAATGCAGAGCTGGACAATACAATATTTTTAAATGGCTCTAAGTTAGGTGAGAATTGCTGAACTGCATAGAAATTCAATATGAATATTTTATATTTCATTTCAGCCTACCTGGAACGATGGGAAGCTGCAAGGTTAGAACTGCATTACTGGCGCATGAAAATGAAAGAACAGAAATTGGATAACAAGTTGACAAAATATGCACTTATGGAAAGAATGGACGCAATTGTTGCTGGTGAAGTCTGTACGTACCTGCAAGCTAGTATGAAAGACATGGAGGATGAAATAATGGTTTGGACTAGCCAATACAATGAGGAAATCGAGCGTCGCGAGCAGGAAATCAATGAATTGAAAGTACAAAATTATTTTCTTATTCATTCAACTCGAGTAAAATATAAAATAGCTCAACATTTTTCTATGTTTATAGGAACACCTAGCAGAACAAGAAATGATTCTTGAGCAACTCTACTTTGTCAGGGATCAACGTCAACAATTGATTGATGAATGTGAAGCAGAGACGGCACTTGCAAAAGAGAAGGCAGAATACTGGAAAATCGTTCACAGATCAGCAACAATCATTCAATCATTATGGAGAGGATATATAGTGAGGAATCAATTAGGTGAATTTAAAGGACTTTGGAATGTTCTTAGCAAAAGAAAAAAGCAGGCAGCTAGGGCACGTAAGAAACGTGAAGCTCAGCAAAGGAAGATTTCCAAAGAGAAGGCAAAGAAGAATTTAAAGAATCCGAAGAATCGCTGACGGAAGTTACGAATGATTTTTCAAAATAAATTATCTTGGCGGCCTGTATAAATTATTCAAATATATTTTTAAACAAACATCAGTGATACAGTATGTACAAGAAATTCTGACTCACACTCATGCGAACACAACACGCGCACATCCTCTGCCTTAATATCTATAAGGGTGGTATCGGGCTACCTTCACAGCGCCTTGAACGCCAAGTGTCGTCCTCATGGCCCCCGTGTATCTCGTCTAAGTCGCGCAACCACGAGCTAACAAATCATACACGACCGTTAACGGTCGATTATTACGATCCAATTAAAACCATCGGCTTTCAACGTGTCTCCAAAATTTGAATAGCGCTGTATAATGGTGGGAGATGGTTTCTTTCGGTGGTTGAGAGGAAAAACGAAATGAAACGAGCGAATGACTTTGAAGCGAGTAGCGCAATTCATGCAGTCCAGTGCCACGATAATAGCGTCGCTAATAAAGATTTCGAAAAGGCGAGTTTTTAAAGCTCGTCCATCACCTTTGAAATTACCGGTGCTTTTAATCCGGAATTGTTTAAACAAAAAATGTTTATGAGGGTAATGATATACGAGGTCTGCGCTAAAGCGCCACTCGAATGGCATTCCGTAAAAGCGTGTTTCAGTTAAAGAAATTCAATTTGTTCCTTAATTTTTTTCTTCCATACATTGGCTAAATCACGGTTGACGCGTCGAAGTCCTCCAGGAACTTACGTGAAGCGTTTCGATATCCACTTCTATTTTTTTGTTATTTTTAATTGCCATTGGCGAAGAGTGACTACCGTGGAAGTAGAATCGAAGAATAAATTCGATTAGTAGATGATTAAAGTCAAAAATCGTACACGCATCACGTTGAGCATCTTGACCACGGCGATAAGGAAAAATATTCGACTTTGCGCTAATGCGCTAGGAAATTATGTGACAATAGCTAGTTGAAGTGAAATTTAAATTGGAAGGGTGAACCGTGGAAGTGATTGAACTCCTGGAAGGGATTGAAGCCGTGTTGATGTTTCCCGGATTCAGGATCCAGAGGATCCTCACCCCGGTCGAATTTTGCTCTTTTCTCTTCGTCCGTTAGTACTTCCTTTGCGGCGGCAATGTCGATAAACTTTTTCTGGGCACGTTTCTTCTCTTCGCCTTCCTGGAAGTTATCCGGGTGCCATTTTTGCGCAGCCTTCCTGTACGCTTTGGTAATGTCTTTCTTGGTAGCTGTTCTTGGAATTCCCAAGATCTTGTAATAATCTCTTGTTTCTGAAACTTTCTGTCGCTGTTGGGCCTTTTGTAGACCCTCCTTAGCTCGTTGTAACCCAGGATCTAATTCCAAGGCTTCTTTGTAGTCTCGAATTGCTGTACAAAATACAATAACACGATGCAACAAATTCCCCAAGTTTTTGTATTTCAGCTGAACATAACATAGCACTGATCAATTCTTACCATCGTCATACATTTCAGCTGCTAAATACGCTTCTGCACTATCACAAAGTATTCCTGGTTCCCGTCGTATTTTCAACGCATCCTGACAGCTCTTGACAGCTTCCTCCAATTTCGTTGTGCCTGCGTAGCACTTACAAAGTAGCTGGAATGCTAAGAAACGCACGTTCAATACTGCAGGCTCGTTATTCAGAGCTCTTCGTGCCGCATCTATACATTTCTCGTTATCTCCAGTCTGATGAGAGGTTTCTGCATCACTCAGAAACTTTGCCACCTTCTTAACCTTCTTATAGAAAGGAAAACACTCCTTGTGCTCCGGGTCGAGTTTCAGACATTCACGAATCTCCCTTAAGAATTAATAATATTCTGTTACCTACATTCCTGATAGATTGCGTCTTATATTGTAATGCACTTTCATGCATTTTCAAAATATAAAACTTACTTCAATGATTCGTCAACTTGTCCCAGTCGATACAATAACGAAGAAAGTTTGAAATATCCTCGAGTATTATCAGAAACTAACTTTGTTGTGGAACGTATGTCAGAAACAGCACTCATGTAATCACCAAGAGCTACATGGCATTCTGCTCTGAGTTCTCTAAGCTCAGGAGCCCATGGACAGACTTCGATAATACTAGTGATTAGTGATACAGCTGCTGCATAGTCACCTTTTCTCACAAGAAATTCTGCTGTGTGCATGTCCTCCTGCACTGGCGCTATTTTATACAAAGAATTCAAAGCATCCTCGTTGTGTGGATCTATGGCCAACTGTGTGGAGTTCACAAATTAGTACCAATAAAATCTTATTGCCTAATAATCCACATAACATTAACATACCACGTCTCTAAAATCAGTTTCGGCTTCTTCAAACTTTGCTTGCTTGAGCAACACGTTACCCCGCTGCAAACGCGCGGACGTAAAGTCTGGCTTTAGCTCAAGGACTTTATCCAAGTCGAGCAAAGCAAACTTAGCCTTCCCCAAGGCTAGGTACACCGTACCCCTTTTATAATATGTCAAATAATTATTTGGATCACCCTCTAAAAATAATAATACATTAAGTATTACACGTTGCAGAATTGAGCAACCACTACGTCACTACTACTACGGTTCCTTACCAACTGCAGCATGGTAATGTGACAATGCATCCTGGAGTTGTCCCTTCGCAAGGAAGTCTCTACCCAAATCTAAGTGTCTTTCGATTTCTGCCTGTGAAACACTTGTGGCTACTAAAAGAAGGAAAAATAAGCGATCGTTAACCTTTCCTTACAGTAATATTACTTCAACTTAGATATTTAGCTATCAAAGGTTAGGAATTCACATACCCTCCAAAGACAAATCCAACAATACCAGTAACAGACAGCAATGGTACATGACTGAAGATTAAATCGCCCGAGGTTCTTCCAATTGACGTTACAATACGAAAAACCTGTGAACACTGTTAAAACTAGCACCTATCTCACGTATATCATAAAACTGAGAAGCCAAACCGCCATTGCGTTCGTGGTTTCACGCTATTGGTCCAACACACTGTCCATGCTCGTACATTCCCCCCACTGACAATAATATTAGGTACCAGTCTGACTTCATTCACTAATGTCTAACAATAAAATGTACTAAAGCCATAGCAACAAAATTTAGTGTCGTAAAAACTGTTCTCGCCAAACAAATCCAACTTGGAAAATATACATAGACGTTAGATTAACGAATAAAAAGTCATTGGAAAACTTTGAATCTTATCAAAAAAAAAAAAAATACTAAAAAGCATATGGCTCATGATAAGACCTGATTGAGTCATATCGATTAGAGGATGATTGACAACTAGTTTGAAAGGATAATAAGGAAGCAATGGTACAATGCAATTCTTTCTAGAATAAATGATCGGTATAAATTGATATAATATTGCGTAATCCTTTGTTTTTTGTCCACCTTTATTATACGATTTCATTGCGTAGAATTCTCCTGTCACTCTTTCACGCCAGATGTTGTATCTCGCGTAATACTAAAAAATAAAAGGAAACTAAATCGTCTTATGAATGAGGAAAGAATCGATGCTCCTGATCGGGGACGTCTCGTCTCTTCTGATATATCGTTATATCCGGTGCAAATAGCTGAATGATCACTGTCCCTACGTCACTTCCGAGAGACGATTATAACCAGAGAGATAAGAAGAAAACGAAATGAACAGTATTCATATACATGTCAAGAAAAAAAAAATGTAATTGAACTCTCTACTTATCCGATACTCATACTTTGTACCCTATTAGTATGCTACCGTACACACGAATCTCTAGATACGTTTTTTTTTTGTTTTTACTTAATAATGGTAAATGCAATTACTCTTTTCCTCGCATGCTCCGTACCAGCAGGTCAAGTATTTTCTTCTTGTTCTCCTCTCCCTCTCTATTTAATAAACTCACAAGTTTTCTGTCTACTTCTTCCCCTTCTTCTTTATTACACACGAAATACTTCTTCGCCCTCCATCGTTAATCATTAATATTAATATTATTATTTCATCCGATACCCGTACGACGTACAGTGATTTGTTGTAGACGTATTGTTTTCTCTTTTTTTTTTATTACTAAATTTTCGTCACGGTTCTCGACTAATGTAGCATGTAAATGTCTGACTACTAGAGTAAAAGAGATTGACAGAATGATCAATTATTACGTTCCCCCTTCCGTCAATTACTTAATCTTTTCCGATTTCTCACGAGGAAATCCTTGCGCCATCCATAACCTCAATTAGGTATTTAGTGTTATTACGTTACAAATAGGTAATGCGACCCGCGCGCCACTCGGCGGCCAATCGTTAAACACAAGCTTCCTTTTCCTCTCTAAGCACCCCCGAAACATTTAAAATGAAACCGAAAAAAAAAACATTGACAGCAAGTGAAACGCTACTGGTACAAAATTTTACAATTCCTTTTTTTTTTCTTCCGTTAATCCATTGAACGCCGAGCAACGTCTACGGTTAATCGAAACATTCTTAAGAGTAAGAAGACATTTTCTTTGCCATCCCGTCTTGTACAAAATTTTTCTCCCCCTTCAAATCGTCCGTTACTTTCTTTTTCGTTCGTCCTTACTCCGCGCATTCGGCGACCAATTTTCCTTTTCTTCTTTCATTCGCACTCGTGTGTGCCAGCGTGCGTGACTCCTTGTATCGTGCCCAGTGTGTACGCAATAAATATCAAATATATCGAAATTCATACCCTCGTTCCCGATAGCATTCGTTACTTCAGTGGCGGAGGCGACAATCGTTGATTACAATTTTCTTTCGACGAGGAACGAGAGTAAGTTCTGAAATGGCACGCACGCAGTGAAATCCGAAAAAAACCAGTTTTTCTTTTCAAAATCGAAAAGCACAGTGCGTTTATAAAATAACGAGACAGTATGCGCATAGATGATGCACGCTATGATTCGGTATTACCATTACTCGCTTATTTATCGTTCGCTAATCTGCTTCATTTTTGTTCTTGCGACATGTGTGAATGTACGTGTAGGTATTAATGTATATCGTATCATGCAATTTTGTATTCTCTTAGTAATGATTGCAGTCACAGTCAACATCGTCCTTCTCCATATATATATATATATATTTATAACGTGATAATATTCATAGCCCACCCCCTACCCACCCATGCTCACCCCCCCCCCCTCCCCTCCATTAAATTCCCAGCCAAATTCAAGACACAAAATTGTATCAGTCCCATCCCCAATTATTTGTTCTCCTCTCTCATCAATTTCTTCCCGTCCCCATTAATTACCCAACTCTATGTTTTATTTAATTGTTACATTTCGTTTCGTCAGTGATTTATATTCATTATCGTTCATTTATTTATTTCTTTGTTTCATTTTGTCCAAGGCTGCTCGTCCGATAAACCTCAGAGGACCAAACATCCACGTAAATAGGTACTTTCTCTCTTTCTATCTTTCTCTCTCTCTCTCTCTCTCTCTGAAGAGGGGTAGTATAACGAAAAAGTTAACAGAAGGAAAAATGAGAAAAAAATTAGTACATATTTCGAGTAGCGCTTTCGTCGTAATTGGGACAAGAAGAACGAAAATGACATCTCCCCAATAGAAGGAGAGATGGAGATAGAGATAGAGAGAAAAGAGACAAAAAAAAATCAATAAATAACTAAATAGAGGTTTGTCAATAAATATAATCGTTTTAATTAGATTACCATTCGTTTCCTATTCTCAACCACGCATAAGACATATCCCAGGAATCCTAAATCATAATACAAACGATTTTTCTAGTGGAAAAAGAAAGAAAAAAAAATTCCTTTGTCCAATCGCGATTCGGTGGACAGCTGACAGTTTTTGACAATTTCCACCCTCTGACTATTTGAGTCACTAAAAACTTCACCCACTCAAACCACCGTTACAGCCAAATTGAACTAAGCCCTTTAAGTGACACCCCCCCCCCTTCCCTCGCCCCTACAAGGAGGAGGTAGAGGAAAAATCTAAAAGATGATGATTGATGATCATTGCATTGCCAAATCGAATTGGATGATTAGAATATATATATATATTGTAGAATGATATTCTTTTTTTCTTCTTTACAAGAGACCAAATGAAATTGAGTAGACTAAATTATCGTAAGAAATATCGATGCGCTCGCCTCTTATATCTTTGAAGAATTAATTAACGCACAATTAACGACCCGTCTTCTCGACGCGAGATTAATTTAATCGCTCGATGATCGGACATCGTGGAACTTAAATCTATCGACGCTACGTCACGGCAGACGAATGAGAATACAAAGTACGATATATGAACGGTTAGCCGTTTTCAATAGTATTTAATTAGACGATAGTACGATAAGACTTGTTCACGTACCGACGGAGTCGATTCATATCACGAGCAAACTGTCCACCCAATTTTCATTACGTACCGAAATAGCTTTAAGGTGAATCCAAATAAAAGGGCCGTTTACAATGTATATGGGTAGTCGCGTCGAAAAATTGTTTCCTTCTTCTCGTCGTTTGTACACTCGCGTCCAAAATTGATGGCTCGACAGGCGGATCGAAATTATTGAAAAAATAAAAATAAAATTGTAGACTCGACGACAAAAGCGCTGAAGGATTTAATCGGAAAATTGGTGAAATACTTTTTTTCAAATCGATTTATGACTGAGACCAAAAATGTGGCGCGACAGCTAGATTTTGGAAAAATTTCAAAATCAGTGAGGATAAAACGAGTGACACAGTTGTGGACGCGGCATAAATTCGAAATGCCCATGCTATCGATATACAAAAAAAAAAGAAGATAGCAGATCATAAAGACAATTACGAAAGAATTATCGGTAGCGCGATTTCGCGTAAATTTAAATTACGCTGGAAAGTCTATGAACCGCGCATAAGCTCGGCGATTCCTCTCGTCGTTTAAGTGGATGAGAAGAAATAAAGTGGAAAGTCCTTTCCAGTCGTAACCGATGAAAAAAAAAATGAATTTTCAATAATCATCGCGTTCAAATTTCTACAGCCGCAAAACTTACGAGACGGCCAAGGAAGTCAACAATATTAATCGTTATTAATGCTATCTGAAAGTTACTAGTTTGAAATAATTATTCGTTCCTCTGTCCTAAAGAGGCATTCACACACCTTGGTCCACGGTCACACGGCATACGACGCACCACGCACGCGATTGCACTAATTAATCTATTAATATAACAGGTATTAGGTTTTATGACATGTCTAAAAAGTCCTGTCAATGTTGTCACGCAAATCGAATTTGTACTTTTTCTCGCAATTAGATTAGGTAAGAATCTGACGCCTGCACACAAAAAGGATACCCATCAATATTTTCCTAAAGTCCCATTATTTCTTTTTCCCCCCTCAAGTCCACGACGCATTAAACGACGCCAATGAAATAATCTTCAAAAGCTACGGAGAACCAATGAAACGGCCATAACACGAGCCCGGGGATTCCCCCGTTTCATCAACCGTCGTTAAATACGAGCGCACATTCTCGTAACCGTGTTTTTCTCACTTCCTTTATTTTTTCCCCCCATCGTCTTCATTTCGTTCCCTCTTTAAGTAGAAACAATGCCCCCCCCCCCCAAAAAAAAAACGTCTTTTCAGGAGCGCAAGAGCTTAGCGTTCAGCCCTCCCCGATCGGACAACAGCCAACTTTTGTTCTTGTGATCTGTTATATTGTAACGACTTAATATCCCATCGTTTTAGCTCGGTGTCGAGCGAGCTAAAAAAATCTTACCCGACATTCAATATCGATAAATTAATTAATTAATTTAATATTTTGTATCTTGTTAATCGTTCATTTATCAATTCGCGTGGAAATTGAATGTCCCAAGATCGTTCGATATCACAGTCGTTTTTCATTTTTTTTTTCTTCATCATCTTTAATTACTTTAAATGTTATGTATTTATGAATATTATTTAATATGTTTATTTATAATATATATATATATATGTATGCATATATATATATATATATATAGCGTAGCGTACTGATAAATACAGTTATAAAATATTATATGAATGCACCCTCCATCCTCTCTATGCCTTCCCAGCTAAGGGCTCGCATCTTTAACAACTTGAGCCGCTATTAATCGGCGAGTAGTTACTGCGTGACGGAGCAAAGATGACGGCGGTGACGGTGAGGCGTCATTTCTCTTTGATAATATTTCCTTCAGCTTCCCACCTCCCCGCCACAATTCACCCTCAGCGCGCACTACTTTTACCTTCTTATCTCCCCTGTAACTGCAACCGTATCCTTATTTAATTCTTGCTTCGGCTAACCTTCATTTATTTCATTTATCTCGTTATTTTGGTATTACACTCTCTTCAGTCGCGTGTCTCTTCGTTCACGGTTAGTTTTATCCTTTAGCGTCGCCTATAATTTTCTTGTTCGATTCGTGTCGGTTTTCTTTTCTTTTCTTTTTTTCTTCTCTTTATTAACATCTTCCCACTTCGCTCTGCGGAATCAACGTCTTCGAGTTACTATTTAGAAATGTTACTCGTCGATGTGCAACGTAAACGACGCTCGCCACCAGATTCCCATCGCGCAAGCTTTCAGAGTTTATCGTGTACTTGAGCCTTGATTAAAAAAAAAAAAAAAAAAATCAACGTCCTTAAATCCCAATTTTCATTCACAGTTCACACAATCTCCTCTCTTATTCCTTCTGTCGAACGAACGCGTTAGCGTGTCCTCGTTTACGGCGGCACGAGAAATTTCTAAAGGTACCTAAAAGACGCTTCCCCTTAAAAAAATTTACCCCCCCCCCCCTACCCACTCCATACACACATTGTCTAAATTAGAGCAACTATAGCGGCCGTGGCCGATTATACTGCGTAAAAGTGTCTCTTAGCTAATTTCAGGTAGACCGTGACGTTACCTGCGCAACGACAATTTGTTCTCCTGGGGACGGCAAAGCAACAGAAAATACCGTTCGTCGTTGGGTAATGCGATAGTACAAAAAAAAAGATAGAAAGGAGAAAAACGAAAGGGAAAGAAAACAAAAAAAAAGTATTACAAGACAGACAAATGGAGAAAGCAATAACGAATGAGACGATCGAAGGAGAGAAGAGGAATAATCGAAAAACTTATGCGATTTACTTCGCGCGGATTCTCAATTATCAATCCGATACCATGGATCGGCCTCTTAAGGGATCTTACAATAGTGCCTTCCTTTACTTTCTTCTTTTTTTTCATTCTTTACGTTTCTCGAAATTATACACTCCTTTCTCTGTCTTCGTTTGTTTTTCATTCTCTTGTTTTCTTTTATTACTATTTCGATTTTCTCTCCCACTACGCGCTTCTGTCGAAAGAGGACGGTGCCTCCAAACGGAGACGTCACACCGACTGCGCATGCTCCACATTCGACGGCGACAGGACACTCACAGAATTTTCACGCGATTAATTGAATCACAATAAATTCATAACGTAGCCGCGTAATCCCGACAGACCTTAAAAAAAAATTCTTTCACTACACTCCTTCCACCTACGACCGAGTGTGTTGCGTGTCTGTATAAAGTGTCAGAGTGGCGCTTGTGTTCCCACGTGTGCAAAGTGATCTCGCATACCTAGCTGTTTTACTCGCGCTAATGGCAATAACGATTGTTCAATTTCATTCGCGCGTTATTTTAGTCTACAACGTTTTCGCGAACGCCCACCACAACGTAAGCGCCACGAGAAATCTATCAGACCAATGGACGGGTAGCACGAAATAAAAAAAAAAAATGAAAAAAAATCAGCCAACACACGGCCAATCGCTCGTCAAATAATTTCACGTGACTTAACGCACGAATACCACCTCTCCCCCATTCATCTCGTGCATGTCTCTTTTGCGTAAATCGCCAAATAATTTTAACCACCCGTCGGTCAACGTCGTCGCGCGTACGAATTAACGTATTGACACGGGAGTCATGGGTCTAACGTCACTTCATATTTCATTGAAATGAAACTGAAGTGCAGAGTTGATAGTCGGCGTGTGATCTGTAAGTATGCAGTACCAGTCTGTCCCGTGGCGTAAATGTGGTACCTCCGTGCGTCCTTGCGGTCGAGGATGCACGTCAAGTAAAAACATCAGTGTGGCACAATGTAACGTCAGACGCAAACAGAGTATACCGTATGTCGTGTTTTCTATGCGCGCGCGCGTATTTCTGTGGATGTGGTGTGGAATCGTACGTGTCTCTTACATATAATTGAATTTGCGTGTAGAGTAGTAGTAATAATGGTAGTAATAGTGGCGATGGAGTTCGTATTAATGATCTACTTGTCCCATCCTCCCCACCAGTCGGGGCCGTTGCTGCTGCCGTTGTTGGAGGAATTGTTGTACGATGAATTGTTATAGTTGCCTCCGTAGCCACCCCCGTAGCCACCTGAAGCAAAACACAGCCAACGATATACGATCTGTACCCAGTGCTGAGCAACCTCGAGTAATCGAGGCTGTGCACAATGCGCGGGGAACAGGCCGGAGGAAGATCTGTAAGAAAGCAAAAGGGCAGAAGAGAGCGCCGACGAAGACTCACCACCGTAGCTACCGGGTCTTCCGGATGAGCCGTTGTTCCGTGCTGAGCCAGCACTGGCTTGTTGACGATAATCTCTTGCGCCGAAACCACCGCTGAAACGACCACCCTTGGTGGTTCCGGAACGTCTGCCGCCTCCGTTGTGTCTTGCTTCTGCGAACATATTGTCGAGCCAAGTTGGCAGCTCCTGGTTAGCCTCGACCAGCAAGGAGACCAAATCACGTACTAGACCGTGATTCTTGTTATTGAAGAACGACGTTGCCAGACCTGGACGATTTTAGAGAGAACGAATTTTTAGGCGAGTCACCAAGAGGTAATGGCTACTTGTATATGTATTTCTTTTAGATTGGTACTAACCTAGATTTCCCATACGACCGGTACGACCTATACGATGAACGTATTCCTCGACGTCACCGGGTAAATCGAAATTTATCACGTGCTTCACGTGGGGAATATCGAGACCACGAGCGGCGACGGCTGTTGCGACGAGAATCGGCGCCTTTCCGGCACGGAAACGACGCAACGCGTCCTCGCGCTCTCGTTGGCTTCTGTCGCCGTGGATACTTGTTACCGGATAATTCATCTGATGGAGGAACTCTTCGAGCATGTCAGCGCCCTTTTTCGTCTCCACGAATACCAGCGTCAATGACTCTGCCGATACGCCGTCTTCCCCCACTTTGGTATTGCGAACATATAAAAGTATTATTCTCACGTGATAATACAGCGAAATTGAAGACACAAGTAGGTGGCTCCCACGAGTGGGATGATACGCGAGCTCCGCGAATGACCGCGTGAGTTCATAAAGAGGTTACGTGAACTTGGCGCTTTTGCCAATGGGAAGAAGAAATAAAAACTAATACTTACAGGATTCCCTGAAATCACTTGCTTGCAGTAGATCAAGCAGGTAGGAACGTTTATCGTGTTCCTCGACCCACACAATCTTCTGTGTAATATTCTCAGACGTGGAGCCGACACGACCAACAGCAAGGAATATGTAATTGCTCAGGAAGTCGCGTGCCAGAATCTGGATCTCCTTCGGGAAGGTAGCTGAGAACATGAGAGTTTGACGTTCTCCTGTTGGGGGCATCGTATCCTCTTCGACGATGCGTCTGATTTGTGGTTCGAAACCCATGTCCAACATCCGGTCGGCCTCGTCGAGCACAAGATACCTGAATGAAGCGATCACGTTAGTTTCTTGCTCGTAGCTTCAAACTAACAAATTGAAATATTAGAATCGGTAAGTTACCGGCAATTATGTAAACCGATCTTGCCACGGCTGAGCATGTCTACCAGACGACCTGGAGTGGCGACCAGCAAATGGCAGCCACGATCCAATTCACGCATCTGATCGACGATATTGGCACCGCCGTAGACGACAGCTGGTCGCATACGGGATCTGTAGGCGAACTTGCGCGCCTCGTCGTAGATTTGAGTGGCCAATTCTCTAGTGGGAGCCAGGACGAGTCCCAGGGGATACTGCTTGCGCCTCCCTGAGGCGCCAGCCTGGGGTGGTGGAGCACGTGGTCCACACTCGTAAATCTGATTCAAAATTGGCACTAGGAAGGCCGCAGTTTTACCGGAACCCGTCTGAGCACAGGCCATCACGTCACGGTGTCCCATGATGATCGGAATCGCATACTTCTGGACCGGAGTAGGCTTGTCATAACCTGCCAAGGTGATGCTGTTCTGTACTATCTCGGTCAGCTTAACCTCGTCAAAGGATGTGATATGGGGTGGTATATTGTCTCCGGTAGCCTCAACTGGGATGTCCTCGTATTTGCTAAAGTTGATTCCGGTATTCCCAGTACCAAATAATTCCAACTCGAGTCTCTCGTCGCGAGAGGTGAGATTCGTCCAATCGACATCACCTCTTCCACGACCACCGCCTCCTCCTCCGCCGCCACCTCCACCGCCGCCCTCCCTCTCATCCTTCCACCTGCCGCCGGAACCTCCCATTCTCTGGTCATTCCTGTTTTCGTTCCAGCGGTCGTTTCTAGGCTGTTCTTGCCAGCGATCATTACCGGAAGTAACCGGGCGATCGCGTTCCCCAGCGTTGGCATATCGGTAGTCTCTACCATTTTCCTGATTACCACCGCGTCGGTTGCGGCTTCCGAAGTTGCCGAAGTCAATGTCACGGCCTCCACGAGAATCCCTGTAACCACCGCCGCCGCCGCCGCCGCCGCCGCCGCCGCCGCCACCACCGCCACCACCTCCTCCTCCGCCGCCTCCTGCACCTCCACCACCACCTCCACGACCACGGTCCCTTTCCCTGTCGCGATCTCCGCCCCTATCCCTCTCCGAGAACGGCCTCGGATTGATTGAGGAATGTTGATCACCGCCGGAAGACCCGTTACCTAAACACAAACTCTAGCCTTATCACAAGATCCAAAACGAGAGGAGACGTCATTCCTTAGGAAGAACGACGACTGCCATCCAAGACTTATGAAATACATATTCTGAATTGGATCGTTATAATTACTTTTACAGAAATCATAAGTTGTTGACCTACTTCTCTCTTTTTTTTTACAATACTAATTACGCAATGACGTCTCTAAGTTACTTGATAAGACAACAGAAAGAAAAGCATTCAGCGAGCGCTATGAAGAACTGCATTAAAATTTATATTACAAAAGATACTTACTTCCAGATTTATTACGTAGATGCGGTGGTACGTAACGACCCCCACTCGGTTGGCGGGAGTCCTGCAAGTCCAGACCAGCTAACTGTAACAAGATAAAAAAAAAGGGGTGAATCTCGTGAAAACAATAAATCTTTTAAGCACAATGGCGCCAATATGTTATTGAAAACATTGCAAGGTTCAAACGTCATGAAAGAATCTCCAGGGTAATAACCTAACGAAATGGCTGTCTTTAAGAAATTGCGAAAATGCCATTTCTTGCAATAACCTCCCACTGAAGAAAAAAGAAATTGCAACATCAATAGAGACGAATAAGACTATTGCATAAAGCGGACCGTGCCATTTTGCCTAACATAGAATCGCAAACTCCTAATTGCACGAGTATATCGACGGACGCTACAAATTAAATCCCTGATCAAAACGCCGAAATATTTCTTCCACATTTTATGAGAGGCCGAGAGGAGATTGCGTAAATCCCGTTTTGCATTAACATTTTTAAAGAGTACCCATGGCTCAGTCCCATTTTCATTTGACTATGCTCTAAAGGAAACGTGGTTACGCTAGAGACCAATAGTCGAGGTCTGAGTACTTTTCTACGATAAGTACCGTAAATGCCTCTGCAATAACATCCGCCAAGACTACGAGACGTGAAACGTGCTTCACGTGTCGCGAGAAGGCAGCTATATATGACGAATAGAGAATGGCAATGCGCGAGGCGTGCTGTTCCCGGAATTAGCAGCCGCCATTACGAGAAACGTACGTACGTCACGAAATTTTCGAGCTAGGTATCGTGCTAGTCAGACGAGAATCAAGGGCACGTGAATATTGGGGTCGATCCGAGGAGACATAAAAATGATAGAGGGAATTAGATTAGAGTTTGATGTAGGGGAAAGGAGAAGCGTTTGCAGATGAAAATAATAAAGGAAGCCGAAGAGGGCAAAAGAACTATGGCGGCCTGGCGGTTGTCAGAGAAATCGAATTCAGGATGTATTACAATGGTAGTTACCTGCTGCTCTAGACCTGATCCATTCTGGTTGGCTGCATTACTCATATTACTCCGCCTCGGTGCGTAGTTTTCGTAGCTCTTTCGCAGAAACTCGCTTTTCTCGTTGTATCAGCGATAATACAATGATCCCTCGTACTTCCGTTAAAAGAATACTCGCTTCAATTGAGAAGGTTGATCGCACGCCTCGGCCGTCCGCCGCTGTTCTGACACAAAGGAAACTCGAGGACTGGCTTCGATGAGGAAGAGAGAGAAAGAGAGGCCCCTGGCCGCACTTGACGTCGTCGACGCAACAAAAATGGCCGAGAGCCGAAATATCGCCCGCAAGATGGCCTCACTATTACTTCCGGTTCGTTCCGAAATCCACTGGATATACCCTAGTTGGAGAATAATTGTTCTACGTCTATGCCAAAGAACTTTCTTCGACTTTTCTTATTGTTTTCACCTCGATTAACGCAGCTGACTAAGACGTTACTTTAATACGACTGAATGACGCTTCAACGCATACGTTAACGCACTAACGCACGCCGGGAATGATTGGAAAAAACGCGCGAGAGTCACTCACTAGTCCTTTCACTGTGATTCACCAATGTATCCCTCCCACTGTCGTTTCGGCACTCGCAACGCGACACTAACGTGAGAATCGTTTGCTTCTTTTCTACAGAGAATGCGCGCCCTCTGGAGAATGATTTAAGAAACGTAGCTAACGTTATTGTCCACCAGAGTATTTAATGGCGCTGATATACACATTGACTGCCGACAGTGGTGCTGATACCACTTCCGGTTCATGATCGTAAACTATACTTCTTGAAAAAAAATTCCCTAGTATGTATAAGGTTTGACGAAAGCTAAGGACATGAAATTGTAATTGATATTTTGCCATTTGGATGAAACATTTGTTGGGCATTGGGATTTTTTGTGTTTTTATTGTAGAATATGTACCAAGACAATTAACGTGTAGCCTAATCGTCCTTCTTGGTATCGGTCTTTCCTCCTCTGATTCTTCCGGTACGACGGGCAGCAATAAGACCAATCTTACGTCCAGCGCTGGTTCCTCGTTTGACGGTAGATGCTTTACCGATATGTTGATGGTTACCACCTCCGTGAGGATGCTCCACAGGGTTCATAGCAACACCACGAACCTGAAATATAGAAGAAAGGATATATTAAAAATAGTAATTGAAGTCTCTTAAGTAAATCAAAATTTTCTAAGACACATCTCAGTAAAAATCTATCCACATAATGATTCAGGTTTCAAATGTCATACCATCATTGAAATAAAAAAAGGATTTTGTTGATGATCTGTAGAAATGATATAGAAAGGTATTTTACCTTAGGCCAGCAGTTCCTCTTAGCCTTATATTTGTGGTAGGCACGACCTGCCTTCAGGATGGGTTTGTCAATACGTCCACCACCAGCAACAATGCCAACCATGGCTCTGTTGTTGGATGGAATGACTTTCTTGGCACCAGAAGGAAGCTTGACTCTGGTCTTCTTACTGTCAGGGTTGTGAGCAATAACTGTAGCATAGTTTCCAGATGCACGAGCCAACCGACCCCTGTCACCAGTCTTTTCTTCCAGGTTGCACACGATGGTACCTTCAGGCATTTGACCAACAGGCATAACGTTGCCAATTTGAAGGTTTGCTACAAAAAGCAGAACAAAAACATGGTTCACTATCTACTCAGAAATATCAATCAACAAAGTCATATGCGACAAGCATAATTCAGAAAGAGCCTCTAGATATTTGATCTTCATAACCTCTCAGTATGTAGGTATTCTAGAAATCATCATATCAATTTTCAAACTGAAATGACTATAATAACAGAAGACGCGCTTACCCTTCTTTCCACAGTATAAGAACTGTCCAGTGTACATGCCTTCTGGAGCAATGAACAATTCCTTACGAGTCTTGAACTTGTATGGGTCACGGAAGTGAACCATGGCCAGAGGTGCACCACGACCAGGGTCATGGATTATATCCTATTAAAGAAAAATTCAACATATATTAAGATCTCGTATAATTACAGCCATTCAACAGTATACAAAAGTTAATTCTTCAGAAAGAGCCTCTAGTTCTTAATCTTCATATACTCTCAGAAGTAGGTATACTAGAAATCATCATTTGATAATAAACACTTCTCAATACCTCACTGTTATACTTGAAAAGGTAAGTAAAGCACTGAGTCCTAATATAAACATAGGAGTAACCTCAATCCAGATGTGTCCAACATGCTTCTTCTTATTTTTCTATACAAAGCCTTTTACGCAACGGCTTATTGGTAAAATAAGCAAAAGTGAAATACAATTGAAAAGTTGAAATTTAATATAAATTAATCATACCTTAACGACACCCTTAATGTATCCATGCCTCTCTGAGAAATCCAGAGAGCGAAGCTTCGGTGCTCCCTTCCTCCTTTTAGTATGGGAGCGGAAAACTGATCCAGCTCCCTTACGCTGAGCGCGAATTACACGACCCATGGCTCAAAGACTGTAAAATAAATAACAATACCAATAAATACACAAGAACTTTGTATAACACTGTGACATGTCAAGATTCTCGAACTACTCCTGGAGGAACATAACCTCAAGAGACACAGGCATGAAATTTCGATAAATTTTACAAATCATAAGAAATATCTCATTTTCTAAGAACTATAATACTCCTGTAAGACCGTGAAATAATTTCGAGTATTGGATGTCTCATATTTACGATTGTTTTTCACGGATTTTATACGCAAGTAAAACAGAAGACACGTACCGAACGAGCCGATAGCAAACAGAGGAAGTTATAGGCGGAAGCAGACCGATGAAGCTCAAGTTATATTGGCAGTACCAAAATAACTAAAAAAAATAACTAGCTACGCATCTATACCAGATTCAAATTCAAAATTCAAACAATGAGAACATCGAAACAAAGTAATCGAATAGAGAAAAATTAATATATGGAACAGTGTTTAAATTTTTTTATTTATTTATCCATAAAGCTCTTTTACTCCAGAACGGATTTATAGTGAGTAAATAGTATTGTTATCTTGGCCAATTAATTGCTCACAGAGTTCATGATTAAAATATGAAATTTTATACTAATATAGAATAAAAATGTCACAGGCTTCCTGTATTATTATCTGTACCGCTACTATCTCATTTCTACTTCATATCAAATTATATGTATTATCTGTAACACCATTTAGTCCACTATCGGCCCTCACAATGCTACGACCGGCTACCACACTTTTATTAGCCTTCCTCACACTAATTGTAAATTCGAAATGTTTAACTTTGCTCAAAAGGGAAAAAAGAATAGTAGGAGGAATAGCTGCCGCACAGCCTCCCGAGGATGATCCTGTGGTTTTTGTGAATAAAAATAATCGCGATGCTCGAATCTACGGTATGCGCGATCCTAAGAAAGGATTTTATGTGTTTCGGGGAATTAGATTTGGCGAGCCACCAGTTGGACGTTCACGATTTCAAGTAAGTCTCTTAATTTTTTAATAAACATATTAATTTGGCAATAGTAAAAAATATCATGACACCACCAGCCATCCCTAAGAAGTCTTATCATGTCACATCCTGCAAGTATTATCAAATTACTCAAGCTGATACAAAATTATCTTATGATACTGAATACCAAAATTTCATGTCCATTGTATTTAAAAATAAATCTATCAGAAAGGAAGATATATTTTCTTTTTCTTTTCTTGTACTATTAGAGACCAAAAGCTGCTTATTTAGATGGAGAGTTCAATGCTACAATATGGGCTCCTCCATGTCCTCAACCAAATAAGGACAAAAATGGAAAAGTCATTGGATCAGAAGATTGTTTGTTTTTAAATGTATTCACCCCAATGTTACCAGATTCTGGCGACGGATATCCTGTTTTAATTTGGATACATGGGGGTGGCTTCAGAAGGGGTGCTGCATGCCAATATGAAATGAGAAATCTTATTAAGAAGAAAATGGTTGTTGTATCCATTCAATTCAGATTAGGATCATTAGGTATGTAATAAGTGTTATCAGGAATTAATTAATTTTTTATACTCAATATATGTATCTTTGCTTTTAGGATTCTTGAGTACAGGCACCAAAGAATTACCAGGCAATAACGCAATGTTTGACATGACATTGGCAATAAATTGGGTGAGAAATTATATAGAGTATTTTGGTGGAAATCCAAAAAAAATCATTGCCTTTGGTCATGGTACCGGTGCCAGTTCAGCTATCATGCTTTCCTTATCTAAACTTACTAAAAGTAAAAATTTGTTATTGTTTTATATAATGACAACTGTTTATTAAAAGTTAATCACTAGTAGTATTATATATTTTCAGATTTTTTCAGTGGACTGATTGCTATGTCTGGTTCGATTCTTTCCAATTTTGCAATTGACAAGGATCCAATGCGTACTGCAAAATATATAGCATCTCAACATGACTGTCCCATTGATTATATTCCAGATATGGTAGAATGTCTTCGAGAATTATCAGTAGAGCAATTGTTGGAAGTTGATTCGAAACTCGAAAGTGCACGAATAGTGGCTCAAGGCTTTCTTTCAGGATTGTCTACGTTGTTGGGAGCTGGTCCAGTTATAGAAGGCAATGACGATGAGAGGTATAATATTGGAAATCTATTAGTAATGTCAGAATTAATAGTTTCTCTTTACATTATGTGTAGGTCATTACCAAATTTCATGACAGAAACACCGGAAACCGCTTTGAAAATGGGAAATTTCCCAGAGATTCCATTACTGACTGGAGTAATGAAGGATGAAACAGGTGGTGCCATTTTTGGCAGTTACAAGAGTGAAATTGAGAATAAATTAAAAATTCCAAACTTCTTGAACAAAGATTTAGTTCAAAATCTTCAGAGTACTATACCAATTTTTGGAAATGTATCAAATCCCTTTTCTTTTGAAGCATTCAGAAAATATTTTAATCTCTTTAATGGGAACCAAGCATATAGTGAAATTGTAAAAGTGTCAGAGGCTGTAGGAGACGCTCTTTATAATGTTCCTGCATTTTTAACAAGTGAACATTGGAGCAAGAAAGCTAAAACATTTCTGTACAGTTTTGATCACAAAGGACAAAAAAATTATGCTAAAGATTTTCTTGCTGGTCTACCGATAGTGGATGCTAAGACTTCAAGAGATAGTACTGCTCATGGCGATGACCTAGGATATATTTTTGGGCGAAATTCTATTACCGGTCAGGAAATACCTGATGAAAATAATCTATCGGAAGAAGATAAACACGTTACAGATGTATTCACAGATATGATAGCCACTTTTGCGTGGAATGGAAAACCAGTACTTTCTCACAAATCAAATAATATTACCCAAATGTTCAGTACTATTCCACAATTTTCAGATGATAAAAATCAATTCATTAGTATCAGTTCAAAATCTGAACTTAAAGAAAACTTCAGGTAACTCAGCAAATCTCAAACAAATCTTAGTGACACTAAAACAGTTTCTTTTTTACGTAGATATTGCCAAATGGCTTTATGGACTGGACTTACTAATAGACTGGGATCAGTCTATTGCAATTTATTCAATGGCACAGTAGAGATCGCACATAATATTGGTAATATAAAAAATATAGTTCCGAATGTTATATTAGGAACAAAAATACTTAATACCAAGTCAGAGAAAGAAACTGAACCAGACGCGAGTAAAGTCATAAAAGAGACTACAAGTCAAAAAAGCATACAGAACGTGGTACGAAACCTTAACTTGAGATACTTTGGTTAAGGAATAACGGAAAAGTATCGATATAAAAATTGAGTAAGACAAATTTTAATTAATGTAAAGATTATTATTGTCATATCTATATATTAATCCATTGTCTTATCACAAAATAAACTAAGCACGTCCTCGACATTTTCTCCATCTTTCATTTCTTCGTGTTTCTCTTTTGTTCCCTTAACTGTTTTATTTTCCGTAGACTCTGTTATCACTTCTTGAGATTCCGGTCTGCTATTTGAATCTTTTTTTTCCGTAGCAAACAACATCTCATCCATTTGTATTTCTTTTAACGTAAGATAGGAGGACACATCAGCATTGCTAGATCTATAATTCTGATCCTTCTCAATCTCTTCAGAGACTTTAGTTTTATCATTGGATTCTCCGGAAGTAGTAGAATCAAGAGAGACATCATCATTTTTATCTTCCTGCTGTGCACTGGACTCATCATTGTTCATTAACAAAGCTACAGGATCACTTCTGTCAGTTATCACTGTTATTTGCGATACAGTATTGTTGGACTTTTTCTGTTTACTAGGCGTAGGTCCGCCATTTGTTATCGAACCTTGCCCAGTTGAAAGTCCGGAATCCTTCCAAGAATGATCGGTAGTCTGATTCGTGCTATTCTCATTTTGAGACTCCTTAAATTGTGCCCAAATGTTTTTACTCGTACTTTTTGCAATATTCGTTTCTGACTCGTTTAGTTTTTCAAGCACTGAGCTGATCTCTTCTGAATCTTCTTCATTTTCAATATTCCTATTCCTAATAGGAAATTCCAATGCTGGTGCAATAGGATGTGCTATTTTTTCAAGTTCAGCCAATGCCAGTTTAGAGTCTTGAATGATACTTAAATTAGAATCATTAAGAGCCATTTCAAAAATTTCAATGGAATATTGCGTAGGTGCTGGCGTGAACGGATTCTGATTGATTTGAAGTGATTTCAAAGTTCTAATAAGATTTAAACGACATTCAGAATTTTCTTTATAGAAATTCTGTTTGGTACTTCCCAAATAAAAATCGTACAATAATGGTACGACCACATTTTGGACGCTCTGTGAAAAGAATTGTAAAATTATAAAGGAATAATGTATTTCATATGCATATGTTTGAAAAACGTGCAACTTCATACTCACCTTGTAGAAGGACGGCTTCAGCCAGCATCCTGCACTGGAAAACAGGTTTTGTAAAACAAGAAGAGCTGCATTGCATAATTCGGCATTCAAGCAAGGTTTTTTTGTAGTCTCCATTGCACTACCCAAATTTGTGCTATTCTCATATTGAGATTCTCGAAACCGTTTCAAAGCTCTTTTCGACAAATGATGTGTCTTCTGAACCTGCAAATTAATCATAAGAACAATAAGTTTACTTCTTTCAGCAATATCTTGTGAATACACCAACAACTCACTGTGAGCACAACACGATTTGTTTCTGGCGTAATGTCTTTCAAAATATGAGCTAGAAGTTCATCTCCCACCATCTCAATGCCTGACAAAGTCCCCAGATACATTAGCCAATTCTGTAAACTTTTGTAAACTGCGATTTTCACATTTTTGAAAGGTTTGCCTTCACTGAAAGTAGTCAAATTTTCTGGAACGCTTGCACTCCACTTTAAAGTCTGCTGATAGAGCTGTAGTATCGTTAGAGCAAACGGAACGAGATCTTGTCGAAATCTGTTTTTAAATAAATGAAAGAATTACATATGTTCAGAGCTACTATTAAACAAACAAACACCTACCCATCGATGAATGAATCGAGAACACTAAGAAGACTCATATGCAACTTTGGTAAAATAAAATGCAATATTTGCTTTCTGAAAGAGTCATCGATTCCCAAATTACAAGGTGTGACAGCTAAACCCCTGCACAGAACTTGCAATATATCACTTGGTGACACGGAATTTTTTCCCCTGTATCCCCTAAAATAATTTGAAAAAAATTATAATCATTAGGATTTCAGAATCGTACAAAAAAATGTTCTCTCTATGAGGTTTACCTGAGCATTGTTGATAAATAAATGCACAGATTGAAAAATCTACGCTCTAATCCATAGTAATACTCAATTATGCTGTCTTGTGATATTTCAGGAAGAACTAACTTATCCCAAATATCTATACTTTCTAATTCAATTAAACCTGTAAATAGTTTATCCATTATTTCGTGCAAGCTGTTACAGATCAAAGCCTGGCTGTAGATCCAGCCAGTGTACGTAGATTTCTCCTGTGGCGGTTTAAATGTTTTCTCTGTAGCTTTAGAGAGTAGCGTGTAACAATTTGCACCAGCCTTGACCAAACCATTGTTTTTTAAGTCTAATATAGGTAGTATAATCCTACGAATGGCTGTCTAAAATGTCAATAAATATTCCTTTGATTATTATTACAAAACCTAATTTAGGAACATTAGAGTATACATTATCATTTATTTTTACCTGCAATTTTTCACAAGCTTCTGGATAATTATGCAGCAAAATGGCTATCAAATATAAAGTTGCCCCAGACCTTCTGTCTTGTTCTAAGTTCGTAACAACTGTTATTAGTTGCTTCACATTTTGCGTAGATATTTGTTTCTGTAGTTCTGGGATTTCTTTACATTGTGTAATTAAAGATCCCAGTACTTTGCAAGCTAAATTCAGTTCAGCTATACTACTCTGAATGCTTTCAATGGTTTGAGTGCTTTTTGTGATCCATAAAATACCATATTTCAATAATATCTGCTTAGAACATCTGGGTAGAAAACGAAATAAGATGTCTAACCCAGAATTTCTTGTACTCGCTTGATTTATCCTTGTATTGACAGTCGCTATAATGATATTCTGAATTGTGTTTACCTAGAAAGAATTGCTGTATAATTGTTTTATTTCAAAGTATTACAACATAAATAAAAAGACAATCTTAACACATTCACGACACAGATTTTTCCCTAAAACTTTCCTATAAAACAGGAGGGTTATAACAGAAAAATTATTTTTGTAATTAATATATGTTATTAAAATTTACAGGACTTATACACAAGTAGTATAAGTACTGTTTTTTATTAAAATAACTGATGAAACAGTTTATTCTTCAAAAACGAGAATTCTCGTTTCTCGTTGGAAATGTGTTAAGATTACACCGCTAAACATAAATTTTGTCTTACCTCATCTGGAACGAAGGGGATGTCTGAATTCGAGGACAATAATTCGCGAATAAAGTCATCGTGATCCTTTTCATTTTGATCAAGAGATCTTAATAATTCCAAAGCTGTAGCCATTCTTTCTAACCTTTACTATAACACTCCACGTGGATCTAAATGCATAAATTCAAAATCCATATAACAAACAGAGCAAAGGAACAATAATAAAAAAAACTTAGCAACGATTTAACAATGAATCAAATAAAAGATATAACTTACACTTTCATAAATAATATGAATTATTATAATCGAAAAAAAAACACGAAATAACCGGTACCCACTGAAAATTACTGAACGGATCCCAAGCGACAACCATCAATCGGTAAAACAAAAAATACACAATATATTTTTCACCGAAAGAGAAACGTCAAAGTATTAAACTACTAAGCAGTTTCCAGATTCACATCATAGATGGCAACACTGAAGCATGTGATAAATCGTGAAAGCGGGAATTATTTCAAGTATTCAAACCAGCATAAATAACGAGTTCTATACGCAATACGATCGCGACCTCAATCGCAAAAGGAATTATGTAATTCACACTGCATCTATCATCGACTCAGCCCATCGAGTTTCCACCCAGTGTTAGGTTCTGAGTATAGCAACGACGTAACAAGACGCCATTGAAATTCTTTTCGTTCGATCGACGAAGAGTTTGCACATATCCTCCTACATCAGACATGTCTTTTAAATGCGCGCTGCCGAGTAGCTAGAAGCGCAATCAGTATTTCCGTGGGTGACACAAGCACACGTTAAAGTAGATACAGAGAAAAATATTCATTCAATATTCGACTACACATTAATATTATTACTGAAAGTCATGAAATCGATAGTCAAATTAGAGGTTTGCGTGCTGCGTCATAATACTACTTGATAAGGTCGTATAGATACGTTACAGCTACCGGTATCATTAGCATACATTGTATAATAATTATTTTTGAAACGTTAATTTAAAAATCTCTTCAGTGATTGCGCCACAAGAGCACAGTAAATTCCTCGGACGTCCAAGAGAGATGCAAATCAGTTATGAATTTCCAAATCCTTGAGACAAAGAAAAAAAAGAGGAAGAAGCAGAATGAATGGAAGGTAGAAGTTTAAAAAGGAAAAGAGTAACAATAATCAGGTACGAATAGACAGACAAAAACATGTTAAATTAATACACGTTTCTTGTTCATTAAATTTTGTGTATCTTTCTCAGAAGCCTCCAACTATATCTCATTGCCATCCAACAAATTGGTCTGTCTAGAAAATTCCGAACGACTCATCTGCCGCGATATAAAAACTGCAACGAGTCGCCATCGTGACCCACGTAGGTCGCGACTAGCATCGTAGTTTTTCCCTTCTTTCTTTGCTTTGCTCTTTCATATTTTTCCATACCGAGTGACGGGGCGCACAGCAGTTACGAATAATTAACGACAATTATTCAACGAGCAATTATGATTACCGCTTCGGATCTCATACAGAAACGCAAAGAGAATTTAAAAAAAACAAGTATATAATACAATTCACTGCCGTTAAATATCCATTGACTCAGCGATGCAGAATGACAGTTACTTGAACGTTCCTATTTCACAGAAATAATTATTTCGTACTATTCACAACGACTGCGATCTTCCCGGTAAACAACGTTAAATTCATAACTGAGAGTCACCTAAATCCAAGAGAACAAAGTATTCGTCGTGTGTCGATTGAAAAGAAAAGAAAAATAAATAAAGAATCCTAAACGCGAAGGTACTGTTGTAAAAGATGGTAGAACTAAATTCTAAAGTCTCCCCGTTGGGTTTGAACGGTACTCAGTGAAGTATCAAGAGTCCGTAGGGCCCCGTAGCAAATATTCTGATCGTAAAAGTGGGTGGTGCATCCCACATATTTTTATCAAGAGAGGTTAAAGACGTTATGAAAAATCTTCCAAGGACAAAAAGGGGAGCCATAAGAGGGGTCCCGGTGTCAGGTAGAAGTCGCGGTATGCCCATCGAAGGGGACAGTGGGGCCCATGTGGATCCACCTACGCCTACTTTTCGTTCTCCTCTTGGGGCATGAGGCCCTCTCCTGGGCCTCCTCCCTTCCCGCACTCGTTCAGCTCAATTCCCCTTCCAACCGGTGTCCAGTTATGTTGCTGTGGCGAACGCTGTTGGCTACGCCGCCGTCCGTGCCGAGTCCGACGCACGATTTCAGTAAGTTGCACGCATCTCCAGGTCGTTCCCGAGAACCCTGGAGAGTTCTAGTGACATCCTGACTAGTGTCCAAGTGGGTAGTGTTAGCAGTGAACGTAAGGATATTGGGTATCTTCACGTGCAGTACCAGACAGAACGTAGCCTCTTTACGAATTCGATGTACCCGTAACTTCCACCAGGTGATCGTGAAAACACGCCGATTGAACAGTGAGCGGAACTTACGAATGATTTTTCATCGAGAAGTAAAATCTTAAGAGAACGACAGGTTCTTCAATTCCAAAATCAAAGATGTCTGCTAACTCTGGCTGGAAAACTTTATGGGAAAGTACCAGAGAATGAGGATCACGGTGAGTCTACTTGTTGCGATGTTCTGCCACCGGGATGGCCGCACCTGCCATATTGAATCGGTATTTTCGTTTCACCTCGCGTACGGACACTCCTACTGCGCGACGAGTTCACGAACTTCTGCAGTGCATTGAAAATGCAGCCAAACAGAAAAAGCATGGCGTGTCTTAAAGTGCCAATGTTGTATGTTAGTTTCGTGGGAATAAAACCTAACCCTAACCTTTTTTTTTTTTCTAAATTGATGCTAGTGACTTTTTCGAATCTAGGGAATAATCTTCGGCTTCTTTCGCCTCGTTATTGGTTTATTTATTTATTATCTCTCGCAACTAACTCTCGATTGTTAATTCAACCCACAAGCCATTTTCTCACGTTTTCATCAATTTCATCAGAGCACTAGTTTATATCGTATTTTTAGATTTTATTCCGATTATCGTTCCATATCGAGCCCAGTTGGCTCCAGGTAGCACTATACTCGATAACGACCCACGCCCCAAGGTATAAGACGCTATCTCTTTTCTCTCTCTCTCTCTCTCTATCTCTATCTCTTCCCTTCTCTTTTCTTTCTCTGCCCCTCTCTCTCTCTCTCTCTCTCTCTTACTCCAGTGTATTCTTTCCACAATAAAGTACTGTACTCTATCTGCCGGGACGATCACGGTTACTTTGAATCAAGACACCGCAATATCGAGATTGGACCATCGCGGCTCTTTAAATGGACGTTACCTGAATATATATATATATACACACACATAAATAAAGTACATGATACTTGTTAAAAAAAAAAGAAAGGGAGAGCATTAAAGTCAAGGAAAAAATTTGCCGACAGGCTAAAAAGGGACATTTTAGATCGTCCTCTTGGACCGATGCACATGAAAAAATGAAAATAACACTGGCAGTTTCCAAGTCTGCACGTTTAACGAGACTCGCTTCTTAAAATATGTACATGAACAACGAGGTTGGACTTTCAGGTAAACAGATGAGAATTGCAACAGATATATTTCCAAACTGCGAAAATGCTAGCCATAAGTTACGAAACATAACCTAAAAAATTTTATTTAAACCTGTCGGACGACTCACGGCGCTGTGTCTCGATTCGTCAAAAATGCCTTGTGCGATACCGAAGACGCAATTTAGGAGGCAAATAAATATCTAAACTCGTGAAACAAAACGACACGGGGTTCATGGAGATTTCAATGCCGGCAAAATACTGTCTGAAGATTGTGCCGGTACCAAATGACGTATCGACATTGAACAACCGTAATTTTACCTACCAGTGTAGCAACCTCCAAAGACCCTGATTCATTTCGATATCATTAGGAATCCGTCATCCTTGAAGGCATCTATACGGAAATAAATAATTTTCTTCCGCATTAAGTAATACTCGGGACTGTTTATTATGCGGATGACTTGTTTGCCTCATACTATGCCAGAGAATCATAATCGAATCTTCGGATCAATTATTTCCGTTGTCACGACCTTTTTTTAATTAAGCGAAATATTCAATAACTTTTTTTTTAATTCAAATAATTTACATACTTACTACAGGCTACTCAGTCTGAACTATCTGAACGTAGTTTTACTGTAAGAATCGAATAAGGCTAACTTCATGGCTAAAAACAGTTATCTGTGAATATATATATATATACATATCTTTATTCCATACGAAAGTACATACTAAATGCCACGGTCTTACATACTAAGTGCCTTCAGGCAGTGAACTTCCATTTTCATTTTCTCGTTACTCCACGTAACAAACAAACGAGAGCGAAAAATAGGAAAAATCTGGAAAAAAATCAGTGCATTATGGAATAGATGTTTGCTCGAGGAAATTTCCGTGTTTATTCGGAGGGACTACGGAATTTTAATATTATTTATGGTATCTGCTTTGAAAAAAATTACGGAATTCATTGCTACTTGAAAACATGTATTTTAAGTGGAAAAATTTATGCACTTTGTATTAATAAGATTTTACCTTCGGTCGTGTTATCGTGTTGTCGTAACGTAATTGTTTGATCTAATAGGTCGAGGAAATTTTTTTCAAAATTTCGGAAACCTCGGAATTTCAAATGCCTCCTGATACTTATTAAGCTTGCCAAGCTCAAAATAGAATTACCCTCTGACCACGTAAAATCGTATACGCAGATATTCGATGCAATGATAAATGGCAAAATCGCACTTGAAGGTATTTCATTGATTATTTTAATGATTAATTAACATCGTTCTTATGAAGCATCATTAAAGGCTGCTGTAAACAATGTTTTTATGATCATTTATCAATTTTCAATTTTTTTTTTACTCACGTGTAAGTCTATCTGCCGCTGCGGGCATTAATAATATAGGATTATTGATTTTGAGGTAAGGTGAGGGGTGAAATCAATGCTTTCCACCCTCCTTGAATATTTTCCATCTTTTTTTTTACCAATCGATCCTTTCTAACCCCTTGGATACCTCTCGACTCTTCGATCTAAAGTAAATTGTCAAAATTGACTTTTCCCCCGATTTCTTGCAAATTTTTTCATATAATTGGAAATAAAGAGTGGAAGATTTTTTGTTGAAAAAAAAAATATTTTCTCTTAAAAATTCATTGGGTCACGCAAATTTTAGTCTAAAGAGGACAAAAACACGTGTGGAGTCTACAGTAGAAACTGGTTTTCTTAATTACAATTAAATTCATTTGATCTCCGTTCGATGCGTAAACAACACTCGAAGTCTTCCCAGTCGCCCTAGGAGTTAAATACCCACCGAATAACATATATATCAATTTTCCACTTGACGATTACGTTCAATATATTTTTGGCATTATAACCTTTTTTTTTGCCCCTGATAAATATTCAAGCTTCAATTTCGACGTGACAATGTATAAATGAATTTTTGATCGCGGACCGTGCACAGATTCGATCGTAAATTATTTTCCACCGCGATTTACTCGTGGTTGAAATTATCCAAAAAGGTGGAAAAATACCGAGGATATATACGACGGGGAAAATCGTAGCAGGATTGCGTAAGAGCGCCTGATGGATCCCCAACGATAACCATCACGTGCAATTTATCATTTTTAATGGCACGTTGCATTGTAACTCATAGGATAACGATTCCCAGGATGAAATAAGACATAAACAAGGAATCGTTATGTCATTTCGGAATTGGATATAATTTTCTGGTATTAAGGGTGGAAAAAAAATAATAAGATCGGCACGAAATTCGAGTTACGTTAAATAATTTTCATTCCAAAACTCGTTTCACTCTAATAAGCTCCACCTTGACCGATGAACGATTAATATTCCGTTGCCTGAAATTCCAACGAGAAATCGATTAGCCTTTCTATGCAGAAAGTGGATACCTCGTCAGGACGACGTTATCCTTGAAGTCAACCTTACGTAAGACTCGAAGATTCTTTTTTTTTTTTTTTCTTAAAATAAAATATATTGCCTGTCGTTCTGTTACCTAAGTGCAGTGAATTTATACAGTGAGGTTTGTAACGTATTAAGGAAATATTTGAAGAGCCTGGCCATTATTAAAGTTAATCCGCCTTGGAGATAAACCTTAAAGGTATGTCTATATACATGAATTAAAGAGCGACAGAAGTATATTTGACGAAGAGAATTATGAAAAGAAATTTTTTTTTATGTGGAAATAAAGATAGACGATTTTTCAAAATGTCGCGCGTGTATAATTGCTTCCTTGAACTTTATCGAATTCTTGAGATTTTTAAATTCTTTTTTTTTCCCCCTTTTTAACAAATAAACTTATCTAGACTTTCGCAATTCAACCACAAGACGTTTCTAATAGGATTGACGTTGCTGCCATTTTTTTTGTCTCGCTTGTATCTTTTTTTTCTCTTCTTCTCTTTACCCACCTCGACTCAATTCGATACCCGATCAGAACTTCCAAACACGAAATACCAATGGTCATTACGTAAGAACGCCGAACGTCCCGAGCTCGTCAAATAGTCGAAAGGAGAAACTGTTTCTGTTTATCTTCGTTTCCATAATTTTCATCTCGGAAAAACCAGAGAAAAAAATTTAAAAAAAAAATCATCTCGTCATTCAACACGTTGACTGTTGTTACCTTTAACGACACTAAAGAAAGACATGTTTTTCAAAGCGACTGATATATTACCTCGTTAACCAAAAAAAAATTCTGAAACTTTTTTTAAGCTGGAATTTCGCATACAAAAATTTACATATCTCAATTTATTCGCGTGAATATTCAAAGAGGCTGGAGATCGTATGATACCCTAAAAGCATGTAGAGGCGACGAAAATAAAAAATCACATAATGTCCATTTTCATGGCAAATGCATACATTTCCACTGATAAGTCCTCTTATCACTCAGTATACGGCTATAAACTTCCTTGCACATTCTTATAGCTCCTAGAAGATCTATTACCCTCTTCCCCTTCCCCCACTCCTCTCCCTCTTTCTCGCATGAGGGGGATTCACCAATTTGCCTGATTGCCAGCTCGGGTCAATTTCATCAGGAAAGGTTAGCAGAGTCAGAGCTCACTTGGTTTTCTCACATATGTAACATACGTGTATCCTCGGTCAAGTGTTCCATATGTGAACTACATATATATAGAGTATACTAAAACACATACTCGTCCTTGATTGTTAAATTTAAAAAAACTTCAATCGTCCGTTCTTCAAAGACTTATGGATCAGATTAAGTGTCACGTATGTATATCTTAGCGAAGCTAATCTAATCGATGGGTGGATTTACAAAAAAAAATATCAGATCATCATGCATCCTCATACGACACACATATGTCTATCGGTGACATTGATAACTCGTATAGGTTTACATATCAGCAGAAATATATAGACTGTCCATCTAAAGCCGATCCCTAAAATAGCAAATTACGTCAATCGGATCGATAGATCCCATTGTTATTGGATTCCATCGTTAAAGAATAATTAATTATAGATTTCCCAGAATAGCTTTACTGGCACATTTAGAAACTGGTACTGATGGCTCCAGGTACCTAGTGGATTCGATCTACAAGCTTAACTCGAAGCTCTCAAGGAAATCGTAGTCCACTTCGTTGTCAGTAATATGGTATACGTATAATACAAAATTACGGTACACGAAGAGTTATAGTGCACGGGATATATTATTATCCATTATTACAAGTAGGTATCGGCTATAGAACGGGCTATATAACGTTTTCCGTACTGTCGGAAAATAATGATTTTTCTCGGTTAAGGTGCAAAATTTAATCTGCATTTCCCGGTCGGCGGTTATCCAAGGGGCTACTGAAGAACCAAACCTAACTTCACGTGACTACATCTGCAGCACGTTTCAGAGCTTTCGCAACGTTTTCACGCAATCCTGAGATATATGTATATGTATGCTGACATGCGTGGTTACATATGGGCGAGTGTATATATACATATACTTATATATATAATGTCAAATATAGGATGGTGCAAAAATATAGTGTTGACCGTGTGACCGAATCGTGAAATATTTTTTTGAGAAATTACGGAATATATCTACTTTTTGAGAAATTAAAAAAATCTTTTTTTTAAGGATTTAAACATATGGTGGCACACGGTATATACGATTAGTGTACTTTTACTTGTTATTGGAACATAAGGTATTTGTATGCTGTATGTGTAATTTGTACGGTAGACTGAACTAACCCAAAAGTATCTACTTCGTGGCAATTAAAGAGACTCCTTTCGAAAATGCGAGATAGGGAGTGGAGAGTTGAACATTTTATGAAAAAGAAATATCGAATTTACGAATGATGATTAGCGGTCCGTATCGATTCTATATGATAAGGGACTCTCACTCGCTTGTATTCGTAAAAGTATTACGGTAAATTAATTCCAAAATTTTTTCATAACGAGCGCGAGCACACGAAGGCTCTTTCGTTGTAAGTCAGAGTCGCTTAGTGCGGGGAGTATGGATAAAAATGTGCAAATGCAATTTTTGTTATCGACATAGATAACAAACGGGGAGAAGGGATGAACGAAGAATGTGAAAAATTGCGGTAAAATAATTTTGATAAGAAAATTAATTTTCGCCGGCATTTTATATTTTTATTTATCTCCGTGCCGCTGTGTTGTTCGTTTGAAAAGCCCTGTAGGCGTTCAGTTACTTTCGAATCACCGTGTAGAAAGTATCTGCGTAGGTACAGGTGTCGACGGCCATGCGTCCCAGGCCGTCTCCACTCTCCTGAGTCCAGTAGTTAATGCCCGACGGTAGCCAGACGGCACAGCACTGGTAACTCAGTAGTCAGTTGCTGCACGGACACGGCGTGCGTAGGATCGTTCGTTTAGGCTACAGACTGTTTTATACAGAATTGTGTTTTTGGATGTAGAGCATTTACAAAAAAGAAATGTTTAAACGATCTATTCGATTTAAAATCGTTTCGAGTGTTTCGCGATTGTGAAAAATTGTTGAAAATTTTTTTTTTTTCTTTCAAAACGAAAATACATTTTCTGCGCTGACTTCATCCCATTTGTGTACCTTAGCTAGTGCTTTGAGTAGCTTCACAGGAATTTTGAGTTTTTTTCCCTCGAGAATAGATTTTTTTATGTTTTATGTACCCACGGACCTTATCTCAAAGACAAGGTAGGTAATATGGATTTTTAAAGGTTAACGATTACTTCCGATTCCGCGTCGGTAAGAAACAAAATTAATAGCATTTTTGATATTAAATAATAACATTTTTTTTTTTTTTTTCAAAAAACATATATCATGTAAACAAACTATTTTGAGTACGTGACTTTTCACGCGTTCCTTCTTTAATTTCTATTTAATGCGTGCTTACTGATAATAGCTCGTATTTCTCCGCAAGAAACTTAAAAAAAAAAAAGAACAAGGCTGACATTTACATTCCAATGATTAGACACTCGTAAATGATGCCGGAACCCGACGTGAACATATGCATAGGTCAGCATAAAATCGCGAAATTCCCATTTGGCCTGGTCGCAAGTGGCAAAACTTAATGTCACAAAAAAAAAGGCCAGTAAAAAAATAACACCTGGTAGATAAAAATTTTGAAAACTGGAAAAAAAGTAGAAATAAAAAAATTCTTATAATAAAAAAAAGAAAGACGCGCCAAGACGTTGTACCAAGCTTTGAATAGAAGTTTTACAAGCGCCGTGTCCCTTGACACTAAGCATAAAGAAATCCACGCGTTAGAATAGCCCAGGATACATGAATATGTAATAAAACCAAAAATAATGTTTATGCTCCCGGACCAATCACAAATCTTCAGTCTGTCGTGTCAGCCGTAATGCTCGACTGTCAGAAGAATCTTAACACCGTGTATAAATCAACTGACTTCACACGATTCTCATTGTGATTTGCTATACACAGGACTTTCAATTCCCGCTGTACAATATTGCGACGTTTCAGAATTTCTTTACATTTCTATCGCACGTCAAAGTGTTACGGGTTGTTGTGGACAACAAGAAAAAGAAAAAAAAAAAGAATCACCATAGATCGTGATAAATGCCGAGAATTCCACACACCTTTTTCCTAATCAGACTCATGGTTAACGGTTCTTTACTAATTTCATGAGTAAACCACGTGACGTCAAATTTTTTATTTAACGAACTTATTCGACCTTTTATTATGATTATTTGCCATTTTAAACATACGTAATGTCTCGCGCGTACGTAAAAAACTTCTTATTGATTTTCAAATTAATAACTTCGTCGGACTCTTTTACAAATTCACATACATTTTTTTTTTTTTTTTCAAATACTTTATAACCAGTCCTAAGCGGACAGATGTTGGTTTCGATTATTTAACCAGCTCCCACTGTGTTATTATTTTGCCCAAGTGTCTTACGTCAATTCTCCTACGTGGGTCCAGACAGACTCCTCTTAAACTGTTATCGGTCTTATCGTTAAGTAACAGGCAATGGATTTCACAATGGGGATTATGCGTATAGAATAGTTGCAAGTGTCTCATAGAATATCTAACTGAAGTTATTTTGTTGATTGGTTGATATAGATTTTCATTTTTCTTTTTTTATCGGTATGGGATACCGGTTGCATGACATGCAAAAACTGATGTAAAAAGAAATAAAAGAAGGACTTTTCTGAAGTTTCAAAGGAATCTGATAAATTTCCATACTGGACGACTTATCCGTCGGTATAATCTCTATGAATAATACTAGCTCCATCTCACTACTGGACCACAGTCCAGTATACCTATACTGGAGTGAAATAAGACAGCTGGAATATGGAAATATAATATTGGGTTGTAACATAATGAACTTTGGTTTTTAAGCATAATAATTTTTTTTACATAAAACCCAAATTATTTATCTTACGACCCAATATCATCTTCGCCAAAACTACTTCGCCGAACTGCAGTCATTCGTTTACCTTAATATATTTTTCTTTTTGAAATTTCATTCGAATGCTAATTTTTTTTTTTAATTCTCCTGGCGCTAAAATTCTATTGCCATAAAGGGAGTAACGTGTGTTCTTGTGTATTATTTTTACAATGGCTAATTACCGAGGCGATCGTTTCATATATGAATCAGCGGTGACTAAGTCGCAGAAATGCTCGAGAGGCTTTGAGTTGGTTTCGACCTACCGTGCACCAGATAGGACTTATCGAGTTGACACTTTTGCGAGTATAAACCGAGGTACGTTAAAAATTTGGGAAAAATTTTGAAAAAAATTATACCTGATCTAATAAGGAGGAAGAAGGTGAAAAAAAATTGTCGAGCATCCAAAAATAATGATTGTTGAATATTTACATATCGGAGATCTGGTGAAAGCAGCCACCCGTAGTTATTTCCCTGAATACCTATGCAGCTGTGAAAATAAAGTGGCAAAAAGTAGCTGCGATATTCTGCGATAACTATTCGTTTTCCGCCGTGAAAAAGCCTTTACGGATATATAAGTATGATGTTGATTGCGAATAGGAAAAAAAAAAAAATTAAACTTCCCCAGGAAGTCGTTCCTTCCATCCACAGTCCGTTCTGCACTTTCTAACTTACTCGACGTCTCCTTCCGTGCCAAGTAGTAGCCCGGATAGTCAGACATTTCGCAAAGGGTGCAGGCGTCACGACGCGTGACGTCGCCTTCGGCTAAGTACACTGAATACCGATTTACGCTGCGAAAGAAGTACGGAGGACGCGAGGAACATCCCTAATGACAAGACGTTCCTGTCAGGTGTGCACGGGCTGGTATAACCGAGTCCACTAACGTGCTAGAGAGGAGAAAATAAAGAAAGAAAGAGAAGAAAAGAAATGACTTTTCCTGTCAGGTGTCGAGTAGAAAAAAAAAATTTTTAATCGACGTCACCCGTGATCTTATCAAAGTTGAGAATAATAATAATACTATTAAAAAATACTAAAAAAAAATAATATCAGTTCTCACCGATCTAAGTTCTGTGATTTGCATATAAAAAAAAAATTTCCGGGTAAGTACGATTCAACAAGAATGTCCGCGGGTAATAAAGTGCGATTGGATCGAGGAAAAAAAAAAGATTTTCTAATCTACGGAGTCTGTATTAGAAAGTGATCGAGCCGATGTGTCTAAGCGACCGTGAAATTAGACTTTTGAATGCGAAGAAATGCGACGGTGCGTTAGAACGCTTGAATCTTCTACGGGCTAACCCAAGACCTGTAACCGCAGAGATTAACGTCCCGTCCGTGAAGCTTAATGACACGAATTTAACGAGAGTTAGCGTGGATGCGGTATGGCAATTATAATGGGGCATAAGATCCCAGATAGACGTATTCGTGAGAACGTCTTCTCGTCTACGGTTTCCGTACTTCCTTCCTTGAGAAAGACGCGACACCCCATCCGAGTCTGACTGAACCGCGCGAACGGCTGGTTGATGCGCCGGGACGAAATAACGGCCGTTTTCTGTCTCTATAACAAATAGCTACGCGCAGGTATAGGAACGTACGAACGAAGGATAAAACCGACCAGGAACGAAATCTAATCGTGACACACGCTTCGATTGGCGAATTATTCAATGAATGATGGATTAAAATAGATCGGTCGACGGGTAGGCCTTGCAAAGTGCGTCGTATGGTTACCCGTGCATAAAGTGGTTTTAAAAATAGTCATCGAAAACAGCAACGGCCAGCTGTCATGGCTAAGTCAAATGTATCTATAAAAACTTCGTCCTTCTAATAAAATCATCTTGTTTATACGGAGCTTCATATGTAATATACATTTATGGTTGATACGAAACCAGCGATAAGAAATTATACCATTAAATAAAGGAACCACATCCTGACATTTTGACGACTTTCTACCAGTACGTGTAACTGGACCGTAACAACCGCCAAACTTTTTTCACGTTGAACAGCAACTTGTTGCTTCTGGCGCGAAATTCAAAAAGAAAACATCTGGATAGTTCAAAGCACAGAAATTTGACGGTATCCCTTTGTCCGGGGTATCGGGGCTAATTCGGATATAGCAATTTGATAACGAGGCTGAGAAAAATGCCGAGAAAAATGGCGGCATTAACGAGCCGCGGACGCAGTCGGTGTAGCAGGCCATTGACTTCTGGAAACTTTCGCCGCTTTCATATGGAGCAGCCGTGATATACCGTGCTAGCCTATATTAGACGTAAAGGCTGCTCGCAACGAGCGAAATTGTCTCGGAGGAAAATTCTTACAATAAAGACAGGACGTGTCAAGAGTGGCTCGACGCCATTTTTCTCAGGCAGCACGTCATCAGGAATGGCTGCCTACAACGTTTTAGCATACAATCCTGAGAGACAATACATGCATCATATATATGTATATATATATATATATACACATCTCAAATTGCTATATATAATTTAAGAAAAATTTTGTTTTTATATTACAAATATATATATATATATATAAATTTGCAACAAGACAATTCTTATTTCACGAAATTTGTTTTGCTCTCAAAAAAAGCCACTGTTACTCGATACTCGCATACAGACTGACAGACATCCAGAAAGACATATACTAGACTTTCAGTAACGGGAGCAGCTGACATGGAGTCCCTCTACGGTACTTGTTCTGCGTTTCAATATGCAACACGCCCATTACTTATACGTAGTTACAATATACCTATAGATAGTTAGATATGTGGTGTTTACCTATACGAACCTGACCGTCCGCATTTACGTGACGCGCGTGTACGCCTGTCCCCACGTATGTATCATACCGTTTGCACGAATACCTATCGGAAAATATGGGTCGTTCGCAATGCTATAAAATCGTCCGTTGTACGCTCCGTTATTGCAGAGCAGTAAAGAGTTCGAAAGGCTCCGTAGAATAACGAATGATAAGGATAAAAATTTGACAGTTCCTAAACGCGCAGATCTCAAATGGTAGATTTTAACGGTTATTTTCATACGAACATCTGATGATGATCGTACGTAAATAAAGGCAATAACGAAAAATGTGAACGATCATGAGGAACGTTATGGTTTACACTATGTATATATATATATAATATGTAAATTCAAGTTCACTAGACCGCATTGCGTGTCAGTATTAAAGGTTAAAAGGTTACCACAAAAAAAAGGAGACTAAATTAATTAGACTTTTGGATCTCTTTTCTATATCTATATATAAGGATATTATATGATATAAAAAAATTGTATCAAATTTTTCTCGGCTAATTTTGCAAGCCGAAAATTTGTATATGGTCCGTGTACGGTAATTTTGAAACACCCTGTACATTCCGTGTTCTCTCTTTGCGTAATAGCGAGCTCCCTATGCACGCTTATAATTATCAATGTGCTTCTATAAGCAGTGGAATTAAATCGCAAAGGTGAGGAATGTAGTTCGCTCTTATGCGATAGAGCCTTGAACCTGCCTATATAAAAGAGGAGGACGAAGACAAATAAACGTACGACTCGCTATCGGTATAGAGATATAAGAATCATGCGGTAGCCTTGTTTACAAAAATGGGTGGTTTATCGGGGAAAAAAAAATATACTCTGGGACCCTTGGGTCCTGTTGTATTCTTAGAAAAAGAAATATAGAAACCCCTCGTCCCCTGTGTCCCCCCTCTCCATACCTGTTATTGCGTCTGCAGAGATATCGAAATACACAACAGTCGGCTGCTGCATCTTTTCTCTATACCTTATCTGGGATAAGAAGGTCCCTCAGCGTAAAGTGCACGACGACACAGAGTGCCGCTAATTAAACAACCGGTACTTGTTTACGAGTCTTTAATTAATACCTATATATATAATCGAGGGGTCAAATCGTTAAAGTCTGAAACATTAAGGCGCTTTCCAACTAACGATTTCGCATGGTACGAAGAGCATCGGATTGGTATAAAATATAATATACAGATTGTAACGTGTTATCTCTTGATACCGATAACGAAAATCCGAAAACTAACACCTTTGGTCCACCCTTCGGTCCATTCATCTGTATGCCAGGCGGGCGCCAGTCAACTCTTTTTTCATTGGGAACTGACGAGCCGGTACGACCTGGTAGTTGAGGTGAACGAGAGCTCTGACGGAACCTACCGGAAGAGACGGTAGCTTAACGGATCCTTTCGAATTTTGGGATCGCGTGAAATCAGCAAACGCAACTGGATGAGCGAACAAGAGCAAACGGTTACGGAAATGCGCGGCCGTTCGGGCTGCTAGGTTGAGGTAGAGAGGGTCGGAGGAAGCGTCAGGCTAATAGTGCGGGGAACAGAGAGCAATTGGTCGAGAACGTAGCAGACCGAACCGGAGCTATAAATTCGAAATCCCTTCGCCAATTAATATATTGGGAGTCCTCATCGGGGCTGGTTCGGCTGATCCGTGAAGGCCCAGAATTGCGTCCAGGGGACACTCAGGTGCACAAAGGAAACAGCTGGAACAACTGTCAACAAATCTAGGGCATCCGTTTGATACCAACGAATACCAGGGTGACCGTTTAATACCAACGAATTCGTAGTACCAACGATCTACTGCCACCGATGTGGATTATCGCGTTTACCGAGAACCGGCCACGTAGTCGCAGAATTCCCATAGAGCCACGAAGGTTACGTCGGACTTCTATGTTACCCACGGACCACGAGGCTTCCGGTAGAAACCGGGATTTCCGCTCGGCGTGAACCGGCGATAAAGACTTGTGCCTTTGTAGGTATATACACCAGTTCGTGGTTTTCCTTGTACTCGAAATCTATGGTTGCGTGCCATTTTAAATGTATTCACTGTATTTCTTTATTTTAATTCTTGATATGCTTATCGCGAGCGGACCATCTTGCTTTGCGTAAGAGGATGGTACGAGTAGTCACTGAATTTATGACAAAGAGGATGTACGTTAAAATTTATTTATAAAGATGCGAGATTGTTGTTTAACGACGCCCGAGTGCGTGGAGAGAATGAAAAATTTTGCAAAGGTTCTTGAGGTCACGAATGGATTGGAATAAGGAAAATTTTTGTAGCCAACGTTACGTGTGTCCTTGTCTCGCGCAGGCAAACTCCGATAAGACCCTCTCTCTCTCGCGCTAACGGCGGGTATAGGAAAGAGGAAAATTTGAAAAATTTTTTCTCGCAGGACACTTGGCTAACGTGAAAGTCTCACTCGGTTGACAGCTGTCAAATTTGACATATGAGCTGCTCGGTTTTCTATCTTTATACACAGTAAACTTTAATTGAATATTCAGCGATTATGACATTTGCGTTTTTTACGTCGCTGCTACGTGCGATTCAGCTGTAGTGTTTATCGCGTCTTTTTTATGTGCGTCCTTCATTGGTGTAGGCATTGATAAAAAATAAAAATGATAGGAGAAATGTGTTTTTGGCTGAATGTCTTCGAACGAACAGGTGCTCTTTATCAAGATTTGTTGATACGAACACGATTAGGCTATTAGGTGCGAAATAAATTTATGGGGATTTGGGGGGGTTGGGGGAAGTATAAGAGTGACGAGAGACGACGACAAAAGAATTAAAGTAGAATTACGAAATTGTTTATTTTTTGATATATCGGATTGAGTAATAAGAAAAAATTTTTTTTTCAGAATCTTCGATCTGCTCGGGTCCATCCGAATTTTTGGGATTGGATGTGAGGAGTAAGCAGCAAACAAGACGAAATAATTCATCGAAGTAAACAGGGTGATGCATTTATTGGAGATGCTGACACTGGTGTGTACTCTGACGAATTAGTAAAACCGTTTATCAGAGTGCCAAGTTACTAAGAGTAAACAAAGTACTGATAAGTGTCATCGGCACGTGATAACGTTTCTCCTTCTCTTTCTCCGCCATCTCGTTGGGAGTAAATGATTCTGGAAGGTGAGCAGAGTCAACGGCCAGTAGGACGTATCGGCGAGTCGTGTACGCAACTGTCAGTGTGAAGGGAGCTTAACTTAGCGTGACTACCAGTTCGGCCATTCAGTTTCCCGCGACTGACGATGTAGAATGTTCGCGGATCTCGCGATGGCAAAGATAGCCCAAGAAAACGTGGAGGATTAGCCCGAGGCAAAGAGAAGGAAAGAAAAGTGTGGCCAAGTAAATAGAGGAAGATAAAAGATAGTGAAAAGAAGTGCAGAAGAAAAAAAAGGACTGACCGTCTGTCAAAAAGACATTTTGAATTTCGCGGCATAGTCAAGATTCGAGTACATAAGTAATACGGCAGAAAAGTGAATTATGAAAATGATGGGAGACGTGGTAGCAGCTCCGGTAGATGATGGGACTACTTCCGGTCAGCCTGCTTCTAGCGGTAAAGAATTTGGACACAAGACCCTCAGGTCCTTGAAGAGGGGATTGGGAAGACTCTGGAGGAGACACAGGGGAAATGCATCCATTACCGAATACGATCCTTGCTACAAGGTTGCCTATCTTGGAAACGTGCTCACTGGTTGGGCCAAAGGTAAGGAGACTGTCAACTCTTTTTTTTTTCATCCCATCTCCATTGCTACCAACCATCAGAGGGTTGTGTGAAGTTGGGATCTCATTGATTAAATTTAAGAAAACAAAGTGAGTTACAGTTTTTGGAAATAGTTCTTTAAGTTACAAATTTTAGAGCTTCGCCCCTTTAGTCAAAACCTCTGGGGGTGCAAGCTCAAAAAAAACTGGAACCGCCTCGGTGTTGTGTTCCGTTGGGTTCCGAACAGTTCCAGGACTGTTCTCTCCGGTGCTCAATGTTGGAACCATAGTTCCGCTCGGAACTGAACTAAACAATGCTGGAAGCTGGAGCCGCACCGCTGCACAACCTCAGTGGAGACAGGCAAGAGGTGCTGGCTTCCAGTATTGTTCTGTCTCGAGTTCCGAACAGTTCCGGAATAGTTCTCACTGGAACCGACAGTTCCAACCAAGTCTGTGATGCATTTTTTTTTTCACGAAAAAAATTGGTTCGCGCTAATGGAGAGCGTAGCAAAAAAATGTGGACAGCAGTCACCCGTTAGTACTTCCTGAGACGAGTGAGTGGATCATGGTATTTTTTTGTCTTGGTCCCAAAAAAATAAAGGCGCAAGCAAAGTATAATGGCGCAGGGACACTCCTCGTGCTCGTTGATAATTCAGCCTCGAGACAGACCAGTAATTAAAGCCGTTAATCAAACGCTTACGTCGTATGGAGCCAATCTAGAGTCGAGGCACACGAGCAGCGAATCCCGTCCTGGAGTGACCGGAAGTGCGCAAGAATATTTAGCCGGACGATTGAAAAATTCCAACGCGTAACACGGCACGGCCGTACCGGCCGTTTAACCGTATTTTGAATTTGGATTAAAAAACGTGCCGGGTTACCCATTAAGAATAACGCGGAGTTCAGATCACCCGCAAGCTTCACCTGGACTTCTTCTGGTACCCAGGATGTAAAATGTATTCGGTGCATTGACCGGACATAGGCGTATCCAGGGTCTACCGGACCTCCTACTTTCTCTGCATACCGTAGCCATCGAGACTGGGTCGAGAGCATATAATCCTCGGGCACGACATTACCGACTGAACTTCTTTTTCCTGGCGAACCGATACCGTAACCCTGGGACCAAGAGTGTCATGACCCTGGTGCACCATGACCTAGACACTGGAAATTCGAGACGATGGTGACTCCTTGGGTCAGCTGTCCATGTCAGTGGTTCTTTAAATTCTGTATAAATAAGTGCGATATTTTTTTAGAAATGAAAAAAAAATTGAAATTTTTTTAATATCATCTGGATCTTTTTTTCAAATTAACTAAGCATTAGTTTTCACTTTTTTGAGGGGGGGGGGGGGGGGATCTGAAATCTTCTCTTCCGTGTCGACCTTCTATCAGACCTTAATACTTGGAGACTTTAGCTTTCTCGTGGAGATCAAGTAGAAAGTACTTGCCAGTGTGAACCAGGGACAACTGTAACGAACCGTTTTACATTATTTCCCAGATCCAGAGTACTCGGACACGTCCTGACGTATGTTTCATTATCACTGATAATTTATAAAGCGACATTAAATATATGAATGTACGAATGGGTCACTTCACGATAAGATTGAGTTTATGGAATTTCTATTATTAGATCGAACATGTTTTTAATTACGATTTCTGAGATTGTTCAAGTGTTTTGATGGAAATCGGACTGTTTCGTTTATCGTGATTGTCGTTGTCAATGTCGGGACGTTATCCGGACTGACCCCTCCTCCCCTCTCTGTCGGCTAATCAGACATTATTAATGTGAACATTTTAATCAAAAATTTTTTCAAACGAATTCGTGCCCACATAGATATTGACTGTGTCGATAATTGTTTTACGAAGAAATAAAATCGGGTGGGACAATGTAAAAGTTATCACGTTTTTTATAAAATAAATAAAAAATATATCATCGTGATCATCGATAACGATCGATTTATGGAAAACGAACGTATTGATATTGATAAAGAAATTTAATTAATTCGCAATCAGACTGTACCGACTAGACTAAAATCGGGGAATTACATAAAATTATATCTGAACTTATATAGCATGTGACAAAAGTAGAATCGTCTGTGCAAGAAGTAAATAGGGTCTTTGCAAAATAAGCCCCTTATCAGCTTACGACGATTCTTATCAATCCATACGTTATTTCTAGTGATCAATAATATAGTCTGAAGGGGATTAAACTAGTTGAAACCTTTTATTACATAATGATTATTTTTTGACGAATGGAAAAATTTTAATCCTGTTAAATAATATAAGCCTGTAATTTGGCATCAATCTTTCTTAGATATTTGCATTTCGCGAGAACATGAAACGTAAAGAATAAGCAATTTCGCAATTGAAAAGAGAATCGGAGCTCGTAAATAAAATTGAAAGAGAAAGAAAAAAGCAAAGAAAAATTTGTACCACGAACAAGTGTATACAATAATCTTACCTAGCCTTACAACATCTTTGCGAATCGCACAAATATACCGGGTGACCGGTAATTGTTGGCCAAGCACATTTTTCGTATAAATTCTCAAAAATAATTTTCCGTATGCGGTGAGTTCCACCGAGAAGGATAATATTAACGGATCGCTCGAACATTAGATATACCGTAGAAAAACACTGGGGAATTATCAGTGAGACTTTCTTGGTAAAAGAAAAAGGAAAAATAAAAGAGAAGGATTTAAATAGAATTTCTCACCAGATTCTCACAAGCAAACACGTGGCTGGATCTTTGCCAATAAAAATACGAATACTAGTCTTTGATGATATATTGAAAAAATTTGCAAATTTTTTTTTTTTTTTTCTAATAGCAGGTCTAACCCACGTGAATAAATCAGATAATAATTCCATACGATTACCATCGGGCATATGCTACCCTCTAGAAAGGCACGTGCCAATTATTTGAATGACCCAAAATAGACGCTTACGTGGAAACTCCGTCGAGGTGAAATAAAAATTTTTCCAATGGATACAGAACTCAAGGCGCTCGTCATACTTTGGTAATACGCGCACGGCATGATTGTAGGGGATTTTGTGAAAAGGAGAAACGTTCTTTGTCACTAGAGAAAAATTCAATGGAAGCTTATGAGAAGTAAGAATTGTGAAAAAAAAAAATTATCTTTAAAGCCAACGAGAGGTATCGGTTACGACGTGACGGACGACATCTTTTTCTATTATTCAGTCGGCGACATTACAGTCTGTTCTTTTCTTTGTTATCGACTGTCGATACTTCCAGTAATTTTCCAGATGGAAAAAAATAAGTTTTCTTCCGCGTCCATCGGCTACCAGACTTCTTCTTGGTTTCGAATTGCCTTGAGTCAGGACGGCGAAGTTTTTGTTCTTTCACAATAAATTCATCTTCTCATATGGACGCCATTTATCGTAAAATTTTTCATCACGAGTGATCCAGTTCATTTTTATCTCCAATCAAAATAAACTTTATGGCTTCTGACAAACGCAGATTTAGCTCTGTAATTATTTCACCTGTGAATCAGTGACGGCTGATAAATGTGAAATTTGATTTTAAAAATTGCAAAATCGTAAGATTTTTATCGTACGTCAATGTGGTCAGTGATTTGAAAAAATTATAAGTGCTCGGATTAATATGATTTCCGGTACGGGAATCACGTACGTCCATATATGTTGTAGCTTGCAAAAATAAATTTACAATATCAAGAAAAACACTTGAAATCAGATAATCTCTCAGGATATCAGGAATCACTGTACGAATGACGGATTTGATACGTTTATAAATATATAATATAAGTATACAAATGCATATAGTATTTTCCTTCCAATCCGTTAGTCAAGTGACGCAGTGGTGAAATAAGAAATTGCTGATAGTAATTCAAGCGTAGGCGGCATTTTTAGATACGCCAGACCTTCAGCCATTGTTTTTACGAGTCGCCAGGAGATTTCTATAGTTTCAACAAAGTTGCTAGATCCATAACTAACCTTAGAGGTACAGTCCGACGAAGAATTCTTCAAGGCTAATCTCTATCGCCAAACGTGTCATAGGTTACAAAGTAAACGTTTGTTTTCAAGTATAACATTTTTCCACGACGCTTATATATACGTATATATTATCGCTGGGGAATGTTCAGGAAACTTTTTTGTAAGCGAGAATCGCGTTCTCTTGTCGCACACTTGCGTGTTAGAATTCAAAGCAGTCCTCCCGCTGACGTCAGCCCATCGACATTCGTTTATCAAATCTGAACTCTTGCTGTACCTTATAAAATTTTGGTGTCATTGCTATTCCGCTTTGAAATCGCCTCTCCCACATTGCAATGTGGCTGTCGAGGAGGGTCGGGCAGCTTTAAGGCGTCGTCTCTTTGCCTTAAGGGTGGTCGACGTCGGCTGACTAACACTGTCTGTACCTACTTCTGTACTGCCATAATATATCAAGTACCTGCACCTTCTTCGTGCCTTCTTCTGTCTCTAACTAACTGTACTATCACTTCCTGTATCTCTAAATTGGTAAGGCGATCCCTGCCTGACGGAATGGGACTTGCGGAATCGAATTCCAGAACGGAACGTTATGCGGCACCGGAGAGCCGTGACGCCGATCGTTTTGGACGCTTAATATATGAATGACATAGTGAGGTTATATAAAGGCAAACGAGAGAAGGAGAAGTTGGACGATGCTTATCTTTGGATAAAACATTTTGGTCGGCACCATCAACGAAGTTATTGCGCATTTGGATTAACGATCTTCTAAGTTTATGAAACCACTAAAATTATTAATTAATTTTATTGAGAAGACGGAATATTGATGCTGGATGATTTTTCTCTTTTCAGGAGATGGATGCGTCGAGAAGCCTGTGTCCACTTTATGGAGGAATTATGTGAGCAGCAGCCGACCTGACGTCACTATGAGACTCACTATTACAAATGGCGGACTCACTGCCACCACCAAGGATCATGGGCTCACTGAATATTGGGCACACAGAGTGACGTATTGCACGGCTCCTGCCTCGCACCCTAGACTATTCGTCTGGGTGTACAGGCACGAGGGACGTAGGCTGAGACCGGAACTGAGGTGCCACGCTGCGCTTTGTTCCAAGGAGTCGACTGCCAGGAGGCTAGCGTCCATCTTGAACACCAGGTTACAGCAGGCGTTGTTGGAATTCAGACGTGACAAAGTCTCTAGACAGAATGCCAGGTATTAATATATTTGTTTGGTAGATGATTTTTCATATAATTTTGCCTGATGGTATTATCTTTTTTATTACCTTTCTTTTTTATCTTCTTTCTTTGGCTTCCGTTAGACTCTCGCTTGCCAATGCCGTCTATGAGAATCCGTCGTTGCCAAGGAGAAAGATTCTGTTGAGTACCGGGGGGCAGAATTACAGACCACCCTTGGAAAGGTCGAAGAGTGCACCAAAGCTGTCGGCCATCGAGGAGGACTCTGTGGCTGAAGAGATAGAGCAGCAACGTCTCCTGGAGGAACTGCGTACCCTGGAGAACGTCGCCCGCAGCTGGCAGGAACAGGATGACTGGAGGATAGCTCGTCTAGTGGATGCGTTGAATCGTACTTCGGGAGAGTCTTCTGATGAAAATGGTAGTATATCGAGCGGTTGTGAAACGGCCAGTACAGCTAATAGCGAGGAGAGAGCGCCAGGAGCTGAGGATGCTCATCCTGCCAGGGAGTCAGAGATCAGGAGTCCTAGGAGAGTCTTCTTCTCGGATGAGGTACTGCGTCCTGGTGCTACAGGACTGAGGAGAAATTCTGAAGGTTCGCCGAACTTTATGACCTGCACCGGAAGTCCGAAGTTTCTGAGCAACTCGACAAATCGTAAAAGGTTCTTGGTCAGGACCGACGAGGAGGAAGTGGAGGAAGAGGAGGAAGAGGAGGTCAGGTCGAATGTCTTCGACTTCGAAGAGGGAGAAGACTTCGGTGTTGACGAGGTCGTTGATTACAGACCGAGGGGTGAGAGTCCTAGAAGATTGGAGAACAGTCAGGAAAGAAGATTAGAAGGCGCCAGGTGTGACAAATATTTTTCGAAGAAGGCCGAGGCAGAGATCCTGGAGGAGGATGAGTTCTTCCGGTTGGATTCCCTTGACGAGGAAGCCGACAGCGACGAGAGCGGCTACGTGGAGGCACCACCCAAGTCCTTACTCAGTCAGGAGGAACCTAAGGATCCTTTGGAGAAGGTTAATAGTAGTGAGACGAAAACTTTAAGGACAAGAGAGCGAGTGGAGAACATGCTGGGCAGTTCAAAGACTCCAGATCAGAAGGCCCTGGACCAGAAGGAGTTACAGGACATAAAGGAAGCTTTGTGCGAACTGGATTCTGCTGTCGCCTCCGAAGACAATCGCAGGAGACGCGATAAGGATAAGGATTTCATAATGTGCCCAATTTCTGAAACTATCAGGAAACTGGCTAACGCGTCTTTAAAGAGTTCAAAGTCCTTGGAGATATCCACGAGCACCTGTCTCAAGGCACTGAACAATCTCAAGACCTCAAAGTCCTTTGACGCATCCATAACCAAGTCCACCTTAGAAGTTCACGAGGAGTCGCCAAGTCTTCATCAGAGGAAGCAACTCTTGGCCCAGCAAGGTGTCACCGTCTAAAACCTCTAACGTATCTAAAACGGCAAACGAAGCAAATGGAGTTGCAAACAAAAGGAATAGATCAATCGATCAATAAATCAATAGATCAATACGAATGGGGGATGAGATAATATACTATGTAGCTACTAGCATATGAAAGACTCACCTCTCTAGAATCACGCAGGTGCGTAGATCGTTCAAAGCGTGCTAAATAAAGAAAGAAAAGATGCCGAACTCTGGGAGTTCACAACGCGTTTTATCTACACTGTAAATATGGATGGCGGCCCTTTGTCAGGCGAATGTCAAATAGAAATATCGGGCCTTTAAGCATAAAACTAATACTAGACAAATACTGTATAGGATCTTCTTGAAGTGAACTTCTAAGACTTCTGTATGGTCTAAAAAAATAAAACTGTGAAGCTTGAAAAGAGACTTTACAGTCTAAAAAGTGAGGATACTCTGAACGCGTCGAGTATATATGAAACGTCCATTATTAGTCGGTACATACAGATATATATATATATATTTACACACAAACACACACAAGGCTATCCATTTCAAACGTACCAGTCAAATATAACAAGTGCCATCATTTATATGGCACCATCTGGCTGTTACGTTTGAATTTAATCACTCTGTATATAAGTGTAGTATAGTACGGTGCACAAGGTATAGTCTATCCATAAGTAAAATCTGTTTCTAGAGGCCATCTATCTGTGCCTTTTAATGCGAAGGCAGTCTCCTAGACCTCAGAATTTACTTACGGGTCGATTGTAGCTGCACGCACGCATGCACAAACTACGGGCAAATTGCGTATTCGCCTTAATTTATAATTCAGCTGAGCGTACCTTGATCCCCCTTTAAGTAACGCCCACGCCACGTTATTAAGCATAGAGCTACTGAAGGTTAGACAGTTGCTGGGCCTTATGCCCAAGAGATTATACATAGAATTGCCATTGAGTAGGGTCCCAAATGGAATCGTACTCGAATCCTCAAAGATGTAATTGCGATCCTGGCGTCCATTGGCAAGACGCATAAGGAAGGAATTGCGAATTCACGCTAAATAAAATCGTGGTCGACGAATAAAGATGATGAAGTACGTAACGGACAATTTTATTTCAATGACGTTTCTGTAGCACAATCAAAAAGAAAAAAAAAAAAGGCGTACACACGCTCGCGCTTTCGAGGAAACGCGAGGATTGTAAGAACAAAACGAAACAAAATATATTGAATACTCTGTAAATTCTATTGTGTTTTTATTAATATATAGGACTGTTAATTGTTTTTTTTTCTGTGTTCCTATCATTGATCAAAGAATAACAATGGTTACCACTTATCTCTTTATTTCCTGGGTCGTTATCCTTCCTTAAGGCTTTTCTTTTTAATTCCTCACGTGCAGTGTAGGTGGATTGCTGGATGCACGGGATAACGGGACATCGCGTGCACTTGGGGAAAATAGTCAAAGTTTGCGAGTTCAAAGTTCATTCGTAAGATTTAGGTCAATCGATACTACCCTCGACATCACGCAAACAACCCTTGCTTTTTCGTTCTCTTTCATGTTTTAAAACACTCTTAAAAGGGACTATTGCTTTCTTTGTGATATTAAGCTTTGGTATTATTGTCGTTACGTATCCGTACTGGTACAGTTTATTTTTTTTTTCCTTTTGATTCGCCAAACCAGACAATTGAACTAATATCAGATATTCTTTGAACTTTCAATTGACAGTCAACGGTTTATCACGTTTTCATTAGACTATCGGCGAACTCCTGTTACTATATTTTCCCGCAAATTTACGCATACACTATACAGATTTATATATCGTGATTCCGTCTGTGTATTCAATTAGCAATCGCTACAAAAAAAAAAACGTGTAAATTCCTCCCGTGAAATTGAAAATAACCACACTTGCCATGCTCCAAATATTTGTATAAGTCATCAACGAGAATCGCTATAGTGGCGCCATCGCTAGTCACAATCCAAACTACTTTTCCACTACAAGATGGCGCTGGCGTCGACTCTCAAACTGAGCACGAAGCTCCGTGAGTAACTGAATTTCAATAACGTACACACTAATCGTATGATAACATTACCAAATAGTCTCATAATTCTTTTTAGACCGTTTTTACCGCCTTCGTTGCAACCGATACTGCATTACCTTCACACTACAATTAAATCTTCCTCCCGGCATGACAGTAACCCTCGTAAGTTTCTCTCAATTAATTAAAATTACCCAATAAAAAGAAACTCAGGAATCATCCTAGCTAGGTAGATCGGGCAGTCCTATAAAACATGAAAAATATTAATATCTATATGCGAAAAGACAGCGTGGCGAGAGAGTCAAAGCACACGCAGTTTGCGCCGATGTCGGGTCGGATTACGCGGGAATGGAGATCGGTGAATAGGCGGTTAGAAAGAACAACAAGAGAATAGCAATTCTCTATACACGTAGCGTGCTCGCAGTGTGCAGTATATCTATATAGCCGTAGGCCGTGCACCGAGTCAAGATCAAGGCATCGCCAGAGAACAAGGATGCCCGACTGGAAGTTGACTCGGTACTCGCAGCATGGCGGAGCGTGGATATAATAATGTTTCCTGCGTGTGTCTCTTTGTGATCGAGGACAAGGGAGGAACGAAGAGAGAGAAGAGAGTATATGCGTGTCTCTGTTGTGTTAGAGCAGCTCTGTGTGGCCTACTAAAGCTCTCACATACGTAAGGTACGTAAGTACGCAAGTCCCAGCGAAGAGTAGGGCCCAGGGCCGCCAACTCTGACATTCTTCCTCGAGGGCGTACACCAGAGTTCATTGTCATTGTCACTGTCAGTATGAATGACAGCATCGTGAAACCAAGTTCATCGATCCAGTTCTAAGAGGTAATGACTTTTAAATTTTTTATATACACTGAATATCAATGACAAAATATGTTAAATAGGCATAAAACGTTAAAAGCCAAAATGCACTATGACTTTTTGCCTTGATTTATCGTAGAGAAATTTTTTAAGGCATCTGAGATAAAGAAGATTGGAAGATCAAGGAGAAGATTAGAGGAAATTTTTATCAGGAGACTGAACATGGGATTCAGGAAGGAAGAACTGGACCCCCGTGAAGACTGCCGGCCCTGTTGATTATTTAAATGAAAAACAGCTATGGGGGTATATACCTTGTCCAGCTAGAGGATCCCATACGTGGTACTGGTACATACACGCAGTCTCGCGTGTTCCATGGTATCTATATAGTTCCAACTATTTAATTCTCTATGGTGATATCCATGGCTATGCAGGACCCCATACTCGGTAGTATAGACCCAACCCATACGAGTGTATCGTGAGTGTTAACGGCCTTGCTTTATGTGGGTCATGAAACAAGGTCCCACCGCAGTACGTGGATGTCGGTCCCAGTCGGGCCCCTCGTAGGCAGAGCTCGAACTCGGTACCCGAGGCATACATACTGCACGTACGATCAGCTTGGGACTCACGACTCACAGTCCCATACGGGGAGACACCAGGATACTTATACCATGGATTTTTTTATTCTTCACAAAACTTACCCGTGAGTCCCATAACAGAATAAATGGACATAAAAATGTCAGCTGGGACTTAATTATTTTATATTCGCAATTTCATGCACGAGTCTATTATATTTATGTGTGTTTGGATATAATGAACTTTTTTTTTTAGTACTTTTACTACTCTTCTTTTGGAATTTGAATCGGCTACGTCATCATCCGGAGACACTCCTGGCAAATTTTTGGATAGATTCCCATAAAGTTTTCACCGTGCGCGAGTTATGATGCCAAGAGAAATCGAACTTGATCATTAAGCCGGCCGCGACGGCCATTCGGCCCATTAGCCGCGTTCACGGCTGTCGAGCGGCCGTAAGGAGTTTACGGCTCACTTACGGATTTGTATTGCTCGATAGAGACAAAGATAAATGATAAGGACTTTTATTATTGTTCGATCAATCTAAAGCAAACAGTAACAGTTATATACGTAAACTGTATGCAATTGTTGGATGTAATTTTTCTAGTGAAATTGGGCCCGTTGGTTACCTTGATCCTTGAAACGATTTCTCATACAGTTTGAAATGTCACTATAAGACCCACTATTTAATGTCACTAGTCCAACGTATATCTTACTACTCCAAATCTTGAGTTTAATGTCGTTTCCTCAAAGGCAATTGATTAATTCTTAATATCTACTGTTACTAATTATTCCTGTATAGTTACTATGTAAGAATCCTACAATTGGTAACACTGGAGAAATCTATGCTGGAACCTGATAGGAGTTTCATGCACGACATACATCGCTCACAGCCAGATATACCGCTAGTAACTATTCACTAGGACAGTTTTATGTATATATAAAATCATTTATAGAGATTCACCTTTACACGTGCGACACGTGTATAAATTAATGAAATTACCAAAAACATTCTATATTAATATTAGTGTCTGTGAATGGGAATGAACGGAATGTCAAGTGCAGAGGTTTTTTTTTCAAATTTTCTTTTCTAAGATTTTTGCTTCTGGAGTCTCTTGAATTATTTAAATCGACTAATCTCTTTCTCGTTATCCAATATGTTTTATGTATGCTTCCATGGCATCTATCTCGCGTCGCAAATTTTCCTCGACTTTGCGAATCCAGTCGTTCGCAAGAAGATGGAATCTTTTGACACGATCTACTTGCTGGAAGATTGCGTTAAAGACGAGCGATATTCGGAGAGCGATGGGAACTTTACCACGGGAATGAAAAATCTTCTGTATCACTATATATATCTGTTCTTGTTTGTTATATATGTATGTATGTACCTTTTGCGTCCCGACGCTCACGCCCGGCGTCCATTCACAAGAAGAACCCTCTTATGCTCTGTGTGAACTGTACCACTCACATCCTTTGCATTGGTTTTAATTATAATCATTCACTTTATTTACAAAATTGCGAAAGTATTTCTGGCTGAAAGAAAAAATTCATGAAATTACTGCCTGGTTGCGTATCGTGAGACGGCTGAATTATTGAACTTACAATTAAAGTTCTTAATGAATTTGTCGAGCTAATTATAAACTGATTGATTGATTGAGCCGCGTCAAGAAAATCCTTGTAATCACGGTTAGATCGTTTAAACAACGCAAGGCTCGTTGTTCCTGAAAGAATCATTTGAAAAAATTATTTTCATATTTTCACCCGCGTAATTAAAAATATTTTGAATTTCCAGCTAAGAATTTGAAACGTTAAATTTCCCCTAAAGTATTAACGGGTTCTCGCGAAAGCACATAGCTCAGTGCACATGTCACTGATACCAAAAATAAAATTCTTATATTGAAAATTTCCAAAATTCCGTTATAACGGACAAGCATCAAATTACCAAGGTAATCTAAATATATAAATTCCATTCCCTATAATTGCCAAGTCCTTGCAACAAGTAAAAAAGAAATTAAATATCCAATAAATCTACAATTCAAAATACCCGCTTCTCTTAAATATCATTTGTTTTTTTTTTTTTAAAAAAAGTCTCCAAATCAGTAATAAAAAATATTATTCTTTCCAGTAAACGAAGATGACGAATAAGGCCCAAAGCAGAGCGCGGACGATCGGCAAGCCAAAAGTATGTCAGAAATTTCAAGTTGGCCTGGTTCCTGCATAATCTTTGACAAGAGGCTCCCAGAAGCCTTGACCAGTCCATGTGTGTACCAGGAGGTAGGGACGTCCAAGTATACTGTGCTTCATGTCGACGACGTCGACGTAGACCTGGCCAGGAGTCTCGTATAAGCGGCAAGCAGTACTAACAGTAAGCAGGCGTAGGATAGACCCACTCTTGCAGGATCCTGAAGCGAAGCGGTTGCTAAGTGTGCCGTTGTAAGTGGAACATCGCTGCCTGGTACCAACGAAGTATACCAACTTCCTCCATTGCTTCTCTTTACTCTCCTAACCATCTCTCTCTCTCTCTCTCTCTCTCTTACTCAGTCACTCTTTGACTCTCCGCTACGGCACTGGCCTACACGGTGAAAGACTTTCTTTAAGAAGCTACAGTGCGAGCACTGCTACCCGCTACGGCTATGAGCTTCCTTTTAATGGCGGCCTCTATTGACTCCATTTTGTATTATTACAGGCAGCCGTGTTAACGCTTGCTGGATCCTTGGGAAGGATACGTGGATTTAGAACAAAAGTGCAAAGAGGAAGGATATCAGTCTTTAAGGACGTTTGAGGAATTCACTTGACAGATCTCAAAGTCCTTGGAATCGCACGTGCTGATGTTCCTGGAATTTTCGTATATGAATTATGTACCTGAGAAATGGGGAATTTACTCAAGAGTCTTGGACAACCATACGTTGCTTTTTCGTGACTTGTACTTTTATTGCTCGTTACGTAAGGACTTATCGATTCTAACGATATTCAACGTGTGGACTTCCAATCCACTGGGACCGACTGGCCCAAAGATTTAGGTCACCGCACGATGCTGTTGCTCCGACGCTCCTTTGGATCTCTAGTGTCTTGCCAACGCGAGATCAGATACGTTTTAATATAGAGAAGAGTTTCGAGGATGTGGACCTTTTTTTTCTTTTTTTTTGCATACGTTATTCTCTTTTTGATAAACGCATCCCTTTCACTTACAGAATAAAGACAAAGGGGTTAAGGAAATGAGGAGAGAATGAAAATATAAGAATGACGTATTTATTGCATATCCTTGGCACAACGTAGGTTGGCAGGATTGTCGAGAGAGAAAAAAAAGATGAAATAAAACTTAACAGGCATTACAAATAAAGTGATAGTACATTAGGTAAAACAGTGAAAAAACTATCAACAACAGGTCTAATATCCTTAAACGGCTAGGGTCCCTAGACATTACGATAGGTACGCTACAGTAATAATTATATAGGGTAGATACACAATACTGCCAAAAGATTTAGTGTTTCAATTTTTTTTTTTTAAATCTTCTTTATGGAAAATCATGGAAGTAAGCATTATGGAGCTGGTTGCGTCGAGTGATCATCATAACTGTATCATCATTATTATTATTATTCATCATTTCTCTTGGATCGTACACGCAACGCGCTTATTGGCGAATCGGATACGGAAATGGAAATCGAAGAGGAAGGAATGTGCGAATAATGAAGAAAATAAAGATCTTGAGGTGGTAGGGACTGGGTATTTCGCGAACTGGAGAATGTGGACGCGCATCGTTTACACCTTATCATAGGGATTCTCCTTATCAATTAAATATTAAATAATTGTCATTAACAAATCTATAAACAGTTTTTGCGTAGCCAGCTACGCTAGGTACCGAGTGACAGTCGCTATGCTGCGCTGAACACAACAACTCCGTGGTTCATCGAAAACCCATTTTCATTATTTTTTTCTTTTTCTTTTAATATATATATATATATATATATATATATATATAAATGTACATTCTGACAACCATAGAAATTTTTCCTTCGAAGCGACTTTAAATGCGTGGGACTTTAGGAATGTGTATTTAATGGACGGACAAATGTAAAAGTTATAAGCAGAGTGGGTATGGGGAGTGAGGAGGGGATTTTTCAATTTTTTAAAATTATTTTCAAAATACTAAAAATAGGATATCGAAGAATTTTGGCTAAAACAGCCAATCTTCACAGCGACTCTCGCGAGAAATGCGGTTAATTTTGGAATTGAGATCTGCGGGTCGTCGTTTCGCGTGGAAACAACGTGATGCGAGGATTTTCAAGAAAAATAATTATTTTCAAAATCAATTTTCTCACTCGTGTATCTTTTATCTTCTTTTTGAAAATCCTACGAAGACCCGCCGGGCAATAGAAAATACTTTCTATCATCTCCATTATAACCTCTTCGTATAAGCGTTACGGAAAGGGGAGGAAGTGGATACGAGATAAGAGAAATTCAGCCAAAGTGATACGGTATCTACAAATCAAGAAAAGAAAAAAAAAATATCTAGACAGTAGAGTGATTAAGGCTAGGGGTGAAAATAAATAACTAGAACATACAGTAAGACAATAGACAGTGAGCAGCGGTAGTGAGAACAAAAGAGGTAGAGAAGTGTGAGTGAGTGAAGTGTAGAGATAAAATAAATATATTAAAATACAATAATAGAGATAAAAAATAATATCGGTGTCCTGTACCGAAGGGATGGGTGAGAGAAAGAAAAGAAAAGAAATCCGACGTTAAGAGATAAAACAAGAAAGGACAGAGAGAAGGGGACGGATATACGTATAAAAATTAAAATTTCTTTACAATAACAAATGTTTAATCGATCGTTAATTTATAAATATCCACACAAAAAAAAAAGAGAAAAAAAAGAGCTAGCTTTATACATAATCAGAAGACGCATCAATCACCGATAACGCGCACCATAGACGAAAGCGGAAGTAGTAGACACAGAAGAGCGAGTAGACTTTACAGAAAAAAATTTCCAAAAAAAAATATATATATTGACAGAAAAAGAAGATCCATGTGTCTTATTAAAAACCCGTATGGTTGGTCCTATAGGATGACGACTTTTGTTTTTGTTTTCATTCCAAGCACAGATAACGTAATATCTATGCTGCGAAGGAATAAAGATTCAGTGGGAGATTACAAAGACTATTATACAATGAAATAGGACGATAACAATAAGAATAATAATAATATTAATAATAATAAAAATTTACAGAAATAAATAAGGAGCATAGAGCAGAGATAGAGAGGAAGTTGAAAAGAATAAAGAAACAGTTAACTAAAGTGAAGGAATAAGGAATCAGGAGAAAGAAAGGAAATCGAGACACTAGGCCATGCAAATTTCGAATATGGATACGTGGAAGAATATATAATATAAAAGCATTATAAATAAAACAGAACAACTGATAAGAACTTAACTTAGAGAACCGTAGGTACATCGTTCGATGCGCGACTTTAGTCCTAACCTATAAAGGCGCGCACTTATAGTATACTCTCGTGTATCACCAATATATGCAGCATACGAAATCGGCTGACTAAAAGCAAAAGGTCGTATGCTCCTTGAAAAATCCTATTTCTATACGTCCTTTTGCTTCGAGTTACCCGAAATATCTTAAGACACTTTTATTGCGAATTATTTCTGTATCTCTAATCATGCTTGATGTTTCTCGTTCGCTTTTGTACGCAGGCGAGTATATACATAAGAGATAAACAGAGACAGACAGATAGACAAACGTACACTGGTAGGTAGACGGGGGGGTGGAGGGGGATGGAAGAGGGGGGGGGGGGGTAATCGACAGTCGCAAGTTTCTCGTTTTCAACAAACTCCCGGGAGAATTAAAGAGAGAAATATACATGTACGCGTGTAAGAAATGAACAATCAAGACCCAGGACGAACGTCGTACGTTTCGTACCCGTTAACGAGGCTAACAGTGACGTCATCGTCATCCGTATTAACGTCATATTCGTAATCGTCGTACCCAACGGAATCGGGTGAACCAGGCTTCATGCCTAGACCCTCGTGAAACAGTTAAAGTCAAGTAATGAAAGAGCAGACCGTGTCGCGACGATCGGCCGAGGTTAAATCCGATTGCGCATGCGCAGAAACTGCCTTTCCGATACGAATCACAATCCATCGTTATTTTGGTCTACTTTATACAGAAAGGACGCAATTAAAGAAAAACACCCTGGCGAATAATACTGTGGGCCCTCACGTGTCTGCGAGAGGGTTGGGGGGCGGGCGGGTAGGGCGCAGAGACCCCTCTTGTGCTCTTTCTTTTTGTCGTCTTTCGTTTCCTTAAATCCTTTTTCTTTTTTCTTTTTCCATTTAAGGGCCGTTCACCCGCCGCAACGACCTCTTCAATGCGGATACCGTAACTACCGGCTAGAGACACTGACCGCTTCCGGTCTCCCATTTGAACACTCTTTAATCGCGACCAATTCTCTTGTGAATCTGCTGATGCTTAATGAGATGTGCTTTCTGCCGGAAGGCCTTGCCGCAGACTTCGCAGCGAAATGGCTTCTCGCCCGTGTGAGTCCTTAGATGCACCTTTATATTACTCTTGTTGAGGAAGCCGCGATTGCAGATTCCACACCTGTGAACGGGTTTCTCTTTGCCGCCAATCAGACTGGACTCCGTGCCGTATGGTAATCCCGTCGTGGCGCCAGGACTCTTCTTCGAGGGATTCTGGGAACCTGGTGCGGGACGCGGTCGTTTTCTAGGATGGGAGGGCGCGGCGAACGAGGAATGGAGCATGTGATCCGGACTGCACGAGGTGGAGACTCTACCTGGAGGACTCACCGGTGGGTAAGGACTCGTCGAGGACGGCGTCTCGCCGCATGACGTATTTTGCATGGTGTTGCCAGCCTGTAATCTGGCTTGGAGTAAAGGCGCGTATCCATGCGTCAATAAATTCTGGAGTGTGGATCCGTGTTGTTGTCCCCCGGGTCCCCCTGACTGATTCGTCGTGGCGTATATCTGGGAGTAGGGGCTCGGCGACGTCGTCTCCTGGGTCTTCGGTGAGCATGCAGTGTCTATCCACTCTGCTATGTCTATCCAGTCTCGGGAGGCGTCAGGGTCGTTTTCAGATCCTGGACCATTCCCACCACCAGGTACTGTAGTGTCTGCTATCGCAGAACCGATGATCTCGGCGATGTCCTCTATGTCGTACTCAACCTGCTGCGTCGACTGTGGTAATTGCTGTTGTTGTTGCTGTTGTTGCTGCTGTTGCTGCTGCTGTTGTTGCTGCTGCTGCTTCTGACTGCCCTGAGGACAGGGTGTACTCGAGGATACCACAGGAGGCTCGTAGTACTCTTGATTGGAGGACGGGGTGGGCGATGACGACTGCAAGGACGGTCTCTGGGCTGATGATGCTATCGTATGGTAATGATGTCCAGGTATACCGTTGATACTCAGGTGTCCAGTGTAATTGGTGAATGGAGGAAGTGGCTTTAATTCTGCCAAAGACTGCGTGGATGCTACACCCACACTGGATCCCAAGAGGATCGTGTCCCAGGCATCCTGGATACCAGCTGCCGTTTGCTTGACATCCGGGGGCTCCAAGAAGTCTGGTCCACTCGCACCCCAGGGTGACAGGAGAAGACTGTCAACACCGACGACTTCCGCTGGAGAACCCCCTACCATCCCGCTACCTTGACTACTGTGAGGTGGCTCAACTCCTGATGAGGTGAGATGAGGTGGTGCAGTGGGTGGTCCTGATTGTGTCTCGTACTTCATGTCGATCGTGATGTCTGATCCTGGCGATACCACGTCACAGGAGTCCTTGGAGCGACAACCTTGCTTGGACAAGTTCCTGGTGGTTCGTGAGGTCGATATAATGTCGTATGGAGACGTCGCGGCGAGGTCGTCCTCGGCTTCCAAAACGTCGCAGGGTGAATACTCAACCTTGATGTTGGTAACAGTATCACGGTCGTTCTGTCCAGTGAGGTTGGCAGGACTGCCAGAGGACTCGTCGTTGCGCGAGCCGGAGATCCGCGAGGTCGACAATAAGGAACTCAATAAGGAAGCGTTGAAGTTGCTGGATTCGTTTCTGTCCTCCGAGGTGTCTTCCGGTTTTATTCTGACGTTGAGCGACGACAGAATACTGTTGAGCGAATCAGCCGAGGTGGCAGCACCGCCGACCCGTGGATGATGAACCACCGACGACACGGTGGATGAGGTCGAAGACGATGGTACGGAGGACGAAAACGCTCCGGGTGAGTTCGACGTCGAGGCCAGCAACGACGACAGCACGTTGCTCTGTCCCGAGGACGGGACTCCCCGGGCGATCTGTACGTTCTCCGTCACTGTCGAGACGCTTCCCGACGTCGCCGTCGCGGTCGAGGCAGCAAGTAACGCCGACAGCACGTTCCCAGACGCACTCCCTGATATCGAACCGTATCCAGAGGATGCTACGACATCGGCACCCCGGGCGATCGAGTCCACGAGACCGAGGCTCGCCGATGTAGACGTCGAGGTAGCCGCGATTCCGTAAGGATTTCTCTGATGATGGCAGGACGGCGTCGACGACAGACCGACGTATGTGGTAGGAGTCGGCGGCGTCGATGACGAGCTCGATCCTCGCCCGGGGCTGCAGTACTGAAGATTGTTAACTGGTGGCCCCTCTTCGGACCTCTGGGGACCAGGGACCGGGACCGTCGGGAATAGGGGACCAGGATTCCACCAGGGATCCACTCTACTGCCGGGGGTGCTGCAACCGCCAACGGCGCCGCGAGGACCTGGAACATCAGACAGGAAAATTCTTGCTACAGACGATACACGATCTCCTCGATATACAATTCATTCGATAATTATCGCACCTTTCGATAGACCCAAGATAACAATCATCTTGGTACCACCAACAACATTCGGCATTTCCAATATGTGCATATACAGAACCCCCCCTTATCACGCAACACCCAGAACATCTGGCATCATCGCAAATTCTACTAGATAATCGCAGAGTGAAATAAAAGGAAAAAGAAAAAGAAAATTTTTAAATTTCAACAAATTCGAAGGGTCAATCCAAGCATGTCGAGTCTGTACCATGCCATCGAGTACATCGTGCGGATGGCATACGGTAGGTAGGTAGGTAGGTTGGCAGACTGGTAGGTAAAGGTAGGTAGGTAGGTTGGTAGGTAGGTAGGTGGATACCACTTCTCTCTGCGGGAGAAGAAAGACTTGCTCCTGCTGCTAACTAGGTTAGTAGCACACTAGCCAGCTACGGCCGAGTACACTCGAGCGACCAAATTGCCTCTCTTAAAAATATATTTTGTGGTGTGAACATGGGAGCAAGTAAAAAAAAAGACAATGTAAAAGAAACCAAAAAAAAAAATCATCACACACAATGACAATATCTCTCGAAAAAATCCCATCGCTCAAAGTAACCAATTAAGCTCCATTAGGACCTCAACTTTTCACTTCGACTTGAAACCCCTATGGCGCCGAATTCTTCCCCAATACGTATTTCCGTATCCCTCGACCGGTACCAATTGGATAATAAATAAGTCCCAAATCATATTTCACAAAACTCCACAGTCCCGTTAATCATGTACCAAATTGCAAAATTGGGTCCTCCTGGCGGGCTGCAGGCCTGCATACATCCGCTTGTCACGTCACGACGAAGATCATGCAAATCAGCAGCATCATCTCTCGCGGATCCATTCTGAAGATCCGTGAAGGATTCGGGTGAGATATCGGCAGCTTGTCGGAAGGAAGGATGGACCAGAGATTAAGAGGGAAAGAGAAAGAGGAGAAAAAAAGAATAAAGAGAATCCAAGACAAATAGTGGGGAACTCGCGTAGTCTTGGTAGGGGAGGGGCTGAAGGGGGGGAGGCAGTCGCGGCATGACGCGTCGCTTGGTACCGTTATCCAATGGCGTAGACGTTGGGGCCTTACGCTAAGTAAAACGTGTAGGGTTATCACACGACTGGACCACATTTTTGGGTCCTACGACAATGGTGAGCTACTTATCAATGAGATCACTGGGTAGATCCACAAGGCGAATTCGGCAATCTGACTGATTGATTTATTATCCGTTTAACCATAGAATACGATCGGGGCCCAGTCTCACTTAACGGGCCCCGTACTGTTATCACTTTGCTTTAGTTTCCAGTCCCAAAAATTGATACTATTGAAATTACTCGAAAATTACGAAACCCATAGCAAACGATAACGTACCAACGATACCTCATTCGTTCTGTAATACCACCAAAAAGAAAATTAACCATAAGATTGCGTTAATTACTAGAATATTACTAGGAAACAAAATGCCTAGTAACTACGTGTCGATCCATAACCCGTTAAAGATACACTCTCATTCACATTGTTAATATACCCATTAGCGTTTACATACAATTTTGGAGATTAAGAAATTTTCCAAAAAAATTAAAAAAAAAACATTTTCCGTTAAAACTTATAATTTTCACGGTTTTTATACCTAATCTTATAAACATAATACGGAATAGTACGAAGGCTCCTTTTAAACTGTCCAACCGCAATATCATCTCCCAGTGAATTTAACTCGTGTGGCTCCTGGACGGTACCCACGGCATATATATACATCTATATATAGATATACCGCACGTCTAACCATCTCCAGTTGGATTTGGATATATAAGCACGCACACGAGTCGGACTCCAACTCCGTGTCTCCTAAGTAGGCCGTAGCACCGTTAACCCGCTGACAGAGAACCGAACCTATACACCAGATTTTGCTGCGCGCACGTAAGATAGCTTTCCTTTTCGTTGCGAAAAATGGCGCGTGCGAATCGTCTGATCCCACGCCGACCTACATACACATCATAGAGGATAGTGCCAAACGCCAAAGCACAGTCATTATCATAGCCAAAGATCCAGACAGTCATACCACTACACGTGCTTCCGCACGTTATTTGGATATAAATTATTAAATTTATTTTTCCCTTACTTTTCGTCAAACTTGACATTCTTTATATTCAACCCCCTCTCTCTTTGTTCCCGCCCCTCCCCTCAGGACCTCCTTGTCACGGGCAGAAAACTATTAATCCAAAAAAATAACTACCGGTAACCGTCTATCGTACGGGTTAAAAATTGTATTTTTATTCAATTGTCAGCACTGTTTATCTTACGCGACTTGGTTTTCACATCGATTCCATTTTGTACACGAATATGTCAAATGAGGGCCTTATCTCGTTCTATTATAGCGGTATTCAGGTTCAGTTATATTTAGCGGCTTCATTAGCTTCGCGATGCTAGCTACGTGTTTCTCGTTGTTATGTGGGTACCCTAGGATAGCTGCCAACTGTTTAACGGAAAAAAAAAAAAATTGTTTCAATCGCGGGAAATTCAAAAGTCGATTTTTTAATAAGGTTAAACGATATCATGACGATCGATGTAATTTCACGATAAAGGATTAATTAATTATCTAATTAATTTTATTCTACATACATTTCCTACGCTGCGTATGTATAATCCATTACACGTTCTAGAGACTTTAATGCCGCTCAGCTATGGTCTGTTCGTGGTAACATCGATGCTTGGTTAAATACGATATCATTACAAAGTACGATCGATCGATCCTAACTGAAGATCTCTTGGTGAATCCTAACGGAATAACAATTAGGGGGAGCGGGAAGTGGGGTTAGGGGGCAAGTGGAGGTTGGTTTACCTAATTACCCTTTGGCGTAGAACCGAGTCCAACCGCATACCTGATCGCTTGAACGGAGTCAAAGAAGAAACCGAAGAGTATTTGGATCGAAATTACTCCAAGGATTTCGAAAGGTGTGGAAAAGTCGAATTTTTTTTTAACAAAAAATTCAATTTTTCTTCTTTCTAAGATAATACCAACCTAATGAAAACCCGTAACGGTTAAACAGACCTTTAATATTCCGTTAATCGAATTCGTTGAAAATCGCATGTGGGCGGATTGATGACCCCGTTTTCACATGGCGGACTGGTGTGTCGGGATTCGAACTCGGGATAAGAGAAAAAGCAAGAGAGAGAGAGAGAGAGAGAGAGAGAGAATCGCTGAGAGAACTTCCTTGAAAATAAAAATAAAAAAAAATACTAACCTCAGATACCAACTACACAATTTGCAAAATCATCCTCGACTACATAGAAACTGCAGGATCTCTCCAGTCCGACCACCCCAAGAGAAAATAAAGACGATTGAATTCAGACTCCCAATCCGTATGCGACGCTGCACTTACTCCGTAGCAAAGTCTTCCTAGCAAGCCTATACGAGCGGGGAAAGTCAAACCAGGAGGTAAAGGTTAACAAAGTGGGAAGTCAATAAGCAAGTACAAGGCAACAGATTTAAACCCAAGAAATGCGTATCGGAATCTCAAATGGTCATAAGTAAAAAAAAAAAATTTTTTTTAAATCTTCAAACCGACTCGAAAACTGGATCTAACGTTAATTTACCCGTTAATCGTCTGCAATACAAAGAGTCTAGCCGGGTACCAAAATGGCGGCCAAGGAACAGCAAATTCCAAACCCAATGTTATTTCAGCCGATACCACTAACGTTCCTATGCACGAAACCTATACTCCGTACATACCACACATACGTGCACAAAGTATCAGGCTATCGAGCATAGCGGTAGCCTGTGTAAAAGCATTCGCAGAACATTCACCAGAGATACCAGGTTAGTGGCTGCGAGCAAGTATGGACGGTGTCTATAGGCACTTGCGGAACTGACGAGTCGGAAGCCTCCCCCTCCACCCCACCCCGAAGCCGGCAGGTAATATGGTACACTGACCTACTCTCGAGCTACCACGGGCACCGGGGGCATTCCCCACCAGGTGACTTCTTCGGACCCCCCCACTCAGCAGCCCGTAGTTTCTTTCTCGTTCTCTCTCTCTCTCTCTCTCTCTCTCTCTCCTCTCAATTCATCCACCTCGTACCATACCTATCTTACTGTACACGCCTGACGCCCGCGCTCGCTCTTTTTGCCTTCCGTCTCTCCGCTGCTTCACGGCCGAACACGCCGCCATACGGAAACTAAACGCTTTGCCCAGACACTTGGACGTATCTGGATACGCATATGTGCGTAAATGCACGTATGCGTTTCTGAATACCGCCAGAACGCACGCGGAAAGAAAGGCACTGGGCTATCAGGTTCATCGGGGACATTTAGTAATTTTTTTGTTGTTGCTCGCAGGATAAATTGGGCCTTATTTTGGAAATATTTGGTAACGGGTACGTTGAGAGTCCATACGGACTGTGCTAATCGAAGATTTTGAAGATTCGATGAGGTTAGGAAATTTTGGATAATAAAAAAAATTTTATTAGTCAGGCCCAGAAAAGCGGCCCTGACACTGACACTTGGGCCCGATCGCTAATCGGAATGGAGAACCTCAGTGGCCAACCGCTGCAAGGAGTCTATAACCTTATGGTATCGCTCCCCCCTGGTACCCCCCCCCCCCCTCCTCCCGCCTATGCACCCCTACCTACTACCAGTCCCACTATAAAGGCAGTTACTACGCGCAAGGAGAAATTTCACCGCAAAGTCAGCAGCCTCTGTCAGTTCCCGAATACCTAATGGCTGTTTCGCTACTTAAATGTCAAAGAATCACGTAGACGCGAGTAACCGGCAGAATTTCGAATCCCTACTCTATGGACATCCTCGGGACGTTCATGGGACGTGGACGGGAATAGTTCGTAGATCGTCCTTGAAATTAAATGTAATACTGTCATTGACAAGTAATGACAGTCTTGCTGGTACTTTTACTGTAGTTAAAAAAAAATTACACCGAACACTCCTCTCTTACAGCTTTCCCAGGATCCCACGTGTCTACACTGACAGATTGACTTTACCAATGACACTATTCCCCTGTATTGTCGTATTTTTTTTTTTTCGATAATGAAATCTCAAAAACTCGTACAAAAATTTATACAAAAAATTGTCGAGTCACGTTTATGGAGAAAAAAAAACATAACCCACATAGGTCACTTCCTGTGTACCATTTAATTTGAAGCTTCGCTTGAAAAGACTTTCAAAATCCTATTGGACTTTTTATGATACGCTTTAAAAGCACACCCGTTACTGTTAGGTTTTAGTGCACGGTACGTACACATAGTTCCAAATATATTGAACAAAAGTCTTTTGACAAATCGTTCTCGATTTGACTGCTACGGTAAACAAATAAAAGAACGACTGATCGCAGCAGTCGTTTAACCTAAGAAACGAAAGTCTATTCGACGAAATGTCCATGAGCCAATTAAAGTCCTGAGTTTATCGATAAAGAGAAAATGTATAGATAATAAGTGACAGATCGTATATGTTATTTAAAAAACGATCAACAATAATAAATCTCATCATTATTATATATATACATATATATATAGATATATAGACTTACATATGAGCAACGTGGTATCCAGAGTGGTATTGTTGTTGTCCGCGGGACCTTCTCGTATATATCTATCCACAACGGAACACTTGATCACCGTGTTGTTGTATTTCTTCTCGAATGCACATACGAACTTGCACGAAGATAACAATAAATAATCTGCACTATGGTCGAGTCCGTCTTGTCCACCAAATAAACAGTGTCCTTTTCCGTTGCTCAGTGTATTACCGGCTGTCGTTGATTCTCGTTCCTGTTGCTTGTCAATCGGTCTTGTCACAACCGACTGAACCAATTTGTACGGATGCAAGAGACAGTGTTAATGAATTCTTTGACAGTGGATATTTACAGTACTTTTTTTTTACTGTGTCAATTAATTTTTTGTTACTATTTTTTTTTTTTATTCACTGTCTCACGTTGTCCCTGGGTCTTCCTTTGACTCTTGTGGTACTACGCGAAACGTCCCATGTACACTCGGGTAACCGTGTCGTAGATGATCCCGGTGCCGGGACGCGCTCCAATCATGAGATAGGACTGCTGGATAAAGAATTCTTTCTTGAATACTTCGTGATAGTCCTCGAAAAATTTCTCCAAGTTTTCATTTGCCGTCTGTCGATGGTCGTCATGGGTCAAAGGTTCAATAGTTGTGTATACAAATATTTTTTTATTTACGTTCTTTTTTCTAATTTTCTTCTCAGTCAAAGCACTGGTCCTATACGTTGAACGTAATCCTGGAATTTTATAGATCTTCCTGATGTCTTGATTGTCACGCACTCTCTCTCTCTCTCTCTCGCTCCTCTCTCTCTCTCTCTCTCTCTCTTTCTCTCGTGTATAAGAAGAGGAAACGAGTAAGTAGAGGAAGAACAGGAAACGCAATGAGAAAAAAAAACTCAAACACGATTAACACGTTATCAATTTATGTATATATATATATATATATATATATATACACATTAATATATATATATTTAAAAAAATATTTTCTTTTGCCCCCGAAAAAAATTCAACCTATCCTCGCACGTGCGGCTTCCACAAAAAATACGAATATATTTAAAAGAAAAATATAACCAAAACGTATAACGTCGCTGTATCCTCGCGAACCCGGTTGCTGCGGCATGCCTCCTTTTTACCTCGTGGTCGACGTGGAGCGCGTCTCGCCTACCGCCGGGGAAATGCGACTAATTTCTAAAAGTAGGCGAAGAAGCGAACTGGATGGCCTGTGGGCCCTTACTGTGAGGGGCCTTACCAGGTTCGAACGGGCAGGGGCCCCTACTCGGTGCCACGCTCTGTACGGACGGACAGACTGGTCCCCCTCCCCTCTCCATTATCCCCCTTCTCCGCTTCACCATCGCCACCTCCAAAGACCTTCACCACCTCCAGCAACCTCAGACCACCTCCAAACCCGTCACTGGTACCACCTCCACCGAAGCCACCTCTTCTTGGACACCCTATTTCAGGGTGAAATCATCCCTTCCTAAGGTCCATCCTAAATGCATTAAATATTTTATTATATCTAACCGAGTCTCTCGTGATTTTAGGTTAATTAATTAACGTCGATATAAGCAGTAAAATTATTTATGAAAATTTATTTACCCAGCTGTATCACTGACCAATCGGATTCCATGATCGTAGATCGATGTCGAATGACCCTTTCGACGATTCGAGCGAATCGACACTTTCCACAAATTTCGTAATCTCTATGGACGGGCACACTTCGATTCCAAAGATTTGGCAGTTGCTACGGCAAGAGGGAATATTGACTCTTATATCCGTTAAACTGTGACTGTTGGACATTACTTTTATCTCTGTTGGTTCCCGTGACGTTTGGCCATCCACGTTTACACCAGACACTGGTATGGCTAACCATATCATTCGCACGTTCGCCGTTGTCTATTGCCATTTCGTATCTCTGACCGTTAAGGAATTTATTCTACCGCTCTATAAGGCTTCGCTGTTGAGACTAATTACTTGAAAAATTTCATAATTCGGTTATCTCCAACTTCACGGTTTATACACTGACGTTCTATTGGGTTAATTCGATTTACTTACGTGTATCTAGCCTGGATGCTTTTGTATACGGACGTGACTATAGACATTTATGTAGAATGCCGTTTATGGCGCCACCGTTCACTTACTTTGGATAGTCTCGATCCCTCGCATAGTCTTTGGTAAAGGGATGTTCATACGCTTTCAGCACATACCTCGTCATGCTCTTTTATCGCAGCTGTTCGACGTTCGTGCTGTGAGCATTGCAAATAACGAATGAATAAAGATGATGATGGATTCGCATTTTATTATTGTAGGATATCGTACTCGTGTGGTTTTAAGTGCTACGAATTTTGTTTGGGAATTTTTTTTTTTTTTTACGAAAATTTTAAAATCGGAGAAATCTTAAGGATGATTCTCACCTTGGTTTTAGGTTACTTTTTAAAATGTTATGTAATGTTTCAGAAAGAAAAAAAAAAACTTTTATTACGTCTACGACAAATTACGTGACGATTAAACGAATTGTGGTAGATGCTGAGATGGTACGGAAAATTGGATTTTGAAAATTGACTATATCTGCTAGTTTCAAAATGACGGTTAGGTTGGTTTTTTTTTCTCGAAAGATCAAAAAGTTAGGTATGCTTTTCGTTTGTCCTGCCATCCTGTGTTCCGTTAGTTTGGGAATGCGTGCCAGTCGGTTCGGTGTCAAAAAAAAAGAAAGGATGGAGCAAAGATGAAAAAATAAAACGGTACAGAGAGCGAGATAGAAAAAAAGGATTCTGTCAGCTTGCAATGCACGACCAATACCGTTAACTCCAAAATGTTGAGTCCTTGAAATTTTGGGATTTACGTAAACTTGCTTCTTGAAGAAAAAGGGTTAAAATTCAGGGTTAACGTAAAAAAAAAAAGTGTAGGTACCGTTCGAAGGCAGTGGGCCGATTGCGGCAATATTCGTTTGGGACTTTTTTTTTCTGTACTGACCCAGGTAACTAACTTTACGAAATAAATCCCTAGGACCCATATTCTGTAAGAGATCAAAAAAAAATTGCAGATTCAGAAAAATTTCTATTTTCATGAATTATCATATTCCTCCATTTTTTGTTTGTTTAATCCAACTTTCAATTAATCAAAAGTCATGGTACCTTAGACTCATCGTTATAATTGTGTTTCGACGAACAGCGCGTAAACTAAGAGGAATAAGGAGGAAAAAGAGGGGGCCCCGGGAAGAGCCCCGCCCCCCTTTTGGTCATCAACTCGGTTACACTTTCATTGTTGCGGCTGGTGGTACCACCTCATAATCATTAAGCCAGAGAGTTGGGGAACTGCTGGTAGCAAGAGATCGAGGCAGCTAGAAAGAATTTTATTATCAGAATATCCTTCGACTCCAGAACGTCGTGCAATTCCGCATGAGCGACGTCCGTCAGATCGTATCAAATAGAATTTCAATATAGAAGGTTAATAGAAAATAGGGCCCATTTAATGCGGCCTGTTAAATTCACATAAGTCCTTTCAAGTATAGAAACCATCGAGGATCCTGGGACTTAAATATTTTGACACCAAGTTCTTGAAGGTGGGCCCGCGTCAAATTTATGAGCTCCTTTCTCAAGGCCCAATGGGGACTTACCAGTGACCCTTGAATATCGACCGGACCCAAACTACAGCCGTACTTCGTCAGACCGTTAGGACAACGCGATTGCCTCTGCGCTTTTATTGCTGTCAATAAATGCTCGCTCACAATTTTTGACTTTATAAGCAATATTGACATCGTCCTTCTGCCTCGTTCACAGTCCTGGTTCTTCATCCTGGTACCCAGGACATTCAGACCAAGCATCCTGTCACGGTAGCCTAGTGACGGTTAACACAGTAAGTGCGGTCAGTCCGGAAGATCCTTGAAAGGTAACACAATATTTTTTTTTTATATTCTAAGTAAAAATAATTTTTTACATATAATTATTATATATTCTCTCACCATATATATATTTTTTAATGAGGTAGATCCGGTTAGCCGGAATTTTCCCATGTAGCGGTTGCCTTCTCCGTAGTTAAAGAGTCACGAGTAAAAGGTACTTGTAGGTATAGGTACAGTGGTAGGTGTATAGACGAAGAAGTCAGTGAGGCCCCACTGGCCCATATCGTGGGCCCTCTTACGGCTTGAGTAAAGCGTGCCGAAAAACATGTGTGACACAGGAGGTTACGTTATGTAGATAGAATCCGCTTAGAAATATATATCTATATACACGGTGACCTAGAGAATTTTGGAAATTTATTACAAATCCACGTGTTTACTTCACTTTTGACGTAAAGACACGCTTTTACATTTTCTATAACAATGCCTCGTGTTTCACGACATTTTCGACAAATATTTACCCATCGTCTTTGTTCACTCTCGTGACAAGAGTGTCTGACTCGTGGCACGCAGATGCTTCTTCTTCCTCTTCTGCTTCCTTCCTGTTACGCATCCAGATGATATATTTTCTGGATTTTCTAAAAGGTTATAAACTGTGCGTGTGCTCATCGTAAATCACGTAAGGCCCATCGTGTGCCGATGCACTACCCATACACGTTGTACGATACATTGTAAATAAGTGTTCTTAAAAAAAAAATTAAAAGACAAAAAATAGAGAAAATGCAACGTAGAAAATCGACATGGATTTTCCTGACGATCAATAAGCAGAAATCATAAGGAAACAATTAACGCTGATTGTATAAATACCAATAGGCAGGAAGTCAGAATTACAATTAAACCTGCTGCCATTTTCTCAAGGCACAAACTATAAAATTTCTAGGTTAGACGACTTGGTCATCGATCTGTTCCAATTTTAGAGAAATACACGACGTTTGTATTTGTAAATCATTGTCGGATAACTGTGCCGAAAAAGTCTTTGTAAAGACCTGAAAATTTAGATTAGAATTTGAACGTGGTCGATAAGTCATCGATTCGATGCTCCATTCGATAAAGGGTTATGTGACTTAGAATTTTTGTAACTTTCTATACCTTGTGCGAGTGCGAGAGAGAGGGTCTTATGGGTACTTACGCGTGTAAGACAAAGACAGACGTATCGTTCGTCCGAATCCGTCTCCTAGATTGGCCTCCCTCGGATTGGCTCTGCCGTTGCTATAACTTTGATCTAAGGGATTCTTGACCACCCTGTTAACTATTTTCACAAAAAGGTTTTTTTTGAAAAAGAAATAGAGACTAAGTGCAACGAACCCTGTCGTGTTTCCCGTAAAGATTTTGAAAACTGGAATAAATCGAGCGAGACAGTTCCGCGTTCCAGAGGTAAAAATATTTGCCGTATAAAATTTTCACGGTCTCGTGTCCCGCCGCTTTCCGGGATAAATATTTGACCGTAGAATCTTTCACGCATGCGCACGTACCGAGTAGACGGCCGCAGGAAAACAAGAAGCAAAGCAGAAAAGTAGGAAAGAAAGAAAGAAAGAAAGGGAGAACTTCCGCGTTGGAGATTGCCACACGATTTACGAATTTATTGGCGTGTCTAAAGGAACGAACCCACTTTCGAGGTCCTTTGTCGTCGCGCAACCCGACGACTCCTCTGCCCTGAGACACAATATTCTTCCTGGGTCTTCTGCGAAGCCTTCGAAAAATCTTCAGGTACTGAAGAACGAGAGGGAAGGAGAGAGAGAGAGAGAGAGAGAGAAAGAGTCAAGAAGCAATAGAGCAACAAGCAGGCGCTATTGCGATAGGTGTATTGCGCCGCAAAACCTGGTCGTAAATAAGTCAAATTCTCGCACTTGCTGATGGGACCCTTCGACACTGTCGATTCCTTCCCTTAAAATTGCGAGAGGCATCGCCATTGGCTGTTCATCCTTACAAGAATTTACGGTGGTCTCGTTTGAAAGCGAACCTGCGGGCATCGATGTGGCCACCGATGTAAAATTCTCCATTGAAAAATCACTCGGCGTCCTGAGTCTAGCAGCTACCTTTTACGATGTTCCGTTGCACTTTGCGAATTTCTTCCTGACCCCTGTGAATCTTCGTAAAACTGCGCAACCACCAAAAAAGGTAGCGATCCTCTGTCGTAAATATGGCAAAACGAAATACATATTTCAAGATTTCACGAGCCTCCATAACCTCCAATGTGACTTCTGTCGAAATACGAGAACTGCAATGACAGTGAGACACTGTTTGATTATCTGATACGTTAACGGAATAAAAGGTAGCCAAGGAGCGATCTTATGGCGATTGAAAAAGAAGACTAAAAAATGGTAGATGAATCGGTATGGTCTGGGATCGGCCTTGCAAGGCCTTTACTTAGCCGGCCATTCTCCACTGAGGAAACGTAACCTCACGCCGGCACACTCTTCGTGTACCGTGAGGACGCGCCTTCTCCTCGCGAAAAGACTCGGCCAATAGCGTCGCGTTCGCTGTGAGTGTGTCGCTCTGGCACAGTGTGTTTTTTTAAAAAGACGTTCGTGGCTTCAGGGACGTGGAAGAAAGACAGGCTGAATACGGGAGCGTATCGGTGTGGCTGGCCGGTTGCGAAAAATCCACTCACGGTGCCGTTACACAGGCGAGCATATCGTCGTTACATAAACGTAGCCGCCACTAATAATTGGCTTCTGTTTTATAATTGTTATTAAGGCCATTAGCATGTAATAGAAAAGTATAGCCTGCTCCTCGATTCTTATAGTAAGGCGGCATTGCCAATCAATTAGATTTTAATGCGACCGTCAATTTTATGTATCATCGATAAAACTACTAAGAAATTATTGTAATCCAATCAAAGGCACTTCCCACGTAAATTAATTATAAAGAAAAAATAAAGTCATACATAGCAATATACGCACTGTTTCCTTCATACCGTGACTTTAGAGCGTCTCGCCTACTGACGTTTTAAAGGTCCCTAGTTAATGCCCGAACATCAAAGACAGTTACTCGAGGCCCGTTCTTGCGCTACGTTGAGGAAGTCACGCGGTCCCTTCGCGGGGCCTGATCATGAATCGAGGACATAGCGTGAGATTATTTGTGAGCCTTTAAGAATGGGCCTTAATTACAGATTAGTACATTTAGTTCCGTGCTACTATTGTACATTAAACCGTCTACGTCTATTTTATCCAGACACTATCCAATTATGAAAAAAACCAATCGTTTTGCACCAATTATCACAATATCCAAAGTCTATCGGTAATCGAGCCGAATCTCATGGCGTTTACTCGGTTTCGGTTTCTGCTCGCAATTCCATAGCGATGATAATATAAAAGTCGAGCAGCAATCCTTGCGGCGGTTTTGTCCTGTTTACCAAGTGGGCCAATCGAGATGGAGAGTAAGCGTCTTAGCGTCTCGTAGAGAAGAAGAGAAGGAGGAGAAGGAGGGCCAGTCAGGAGGGACCTGTCTTGCTCATCCTGATCCAGTCGCGTGTCCCTCTAACTGCCCCAATGAATCCGTTACGATTCGTCTACGTGTAAAGTCAAGATCCAAGAATCTTAACATTTTTTCTCCACTACGAATTTGTCTTCCATGAATCATAGATCAGCCGAACGAATTTACAAGAGGTTCCAGTCCCTGTCATTAGACCTGATGACGATACCCAGGTGTCTTTATGCATCCTCTCTGAAACAGTACATCATACGAAGTTCCAAATTAGCATTCCTGAAGCTAACCAATAACATAATAGTTAAATACCGGATCAACTGGCGTGGCATACCGTTATAATTCCTCGAAGGTAATTCCTTTGTAAATATATTTATCTGCCGTTTGTCTGCCATATACCTTGCATACATCCGCATAAGTACCTGGATAGGAATACATAAATTTTTTTTTAAATATACAATGTTAATGCTTTAGGTATATATAAATAAATAGGAAATGTCTACAATCTTACTTTAAATTGATTAATAGCGATGCGTGATCATGTTACATTGACTGTCTTGTGTATCAGGCTTAAAGTACATATAAGACAGCGAGTGGCCGTGCGCGAGCAATCGCGTAGTATAACATAGGTAAGTATGTTTTAAGGTCAGTAGCACAAGCCGCCACAATACACAGCGGCACTTGGCAAAATCGTACATTATAGATCGTGACGTTCATTGTTCCTTGAACTTGTACATATACGCAGATGAGTCTGTAGGGGTAGATGGGACTGGTGAAGGAGCGCGTGCCGTGTTACGGATGTACTTGGTTCTGGAGAGAGTCTTTTTCCTCCTTGCCTTCAGTAGATTAATTTCCGGTACTGAGAACAAAAAAAAAGTAGATGAGTCAAATTCGTTTATTCATTCAGACTTAATTCATGGAGGATTTTTCAAGATAAAAAATAAAAAATATATAACAAGAGGACTTTGATCTTTCTTGAAATCAAATAGAAATAGTACGCAATGGTTCATGAGAATTAATCAAGTCTCTTAACCTTTGCCAGAATCATGACAGTTGGCTTTGTACAAGTTTCTGCAACAAGTTAACTGAAATATATACAGAGTGCTACAAAAGTCACGAGTGACTTGATCTCAGGTCCATGACCAATAAACTTCCAGATACCTTAATATAGTATATAAATACAAATTTTCCAAACTAAGTTTATCCTATGAACAATGCTGCTGCCATTGTATTATTACAAGGACTTCATAAAAATAGTAGGTAACATTTTCCAAAAAATTTTACCCTGAGTTCAATGGTACCAGCAGGTAGGACTGGTATAATAGAAGTTTACTGAACGCAACTCGATCTCGACGTACTGTAAGAATAATCTGGTCAACTACCCGAGAAATGACGCGAGCCACTGACTTTTTGTCGGTAGTGTCGCGCGTAGTTTTGCGGCAATTTTACATAACTCCTAGTTGCCGGTGTCGGGGCCCATTTCGACATCCTGATTCGTTGCCGGAGCATAGCCGTGTCCTAGCTCTGAGTATATAGTAAACGTAAGAGAACCAGTGGCTAGATTAAAGTCGTGCTGAAACACAACAATGATTTTTCGTCGATTGTATAACGCGTGGCCAGCGCGTTACTTACTTATTCTCTTACTTGTTCAGCTAGCTACTAACCTCTATGGTATATACTGTGTATATAATATATATAAGGAGTAAGCAAGTAAAATATCTACCTATATCTGGAGACCAGAAACATTGGAAACAGGCAGCACTGCTGATACTTATGATACGTAAGCATAGGAGAGCCGCTGGCCCAAGTGTTGAGTTCGTTGCACCGTTGCAACATTAATTACGCCGCTATGTTCTGTAAGTCCCAAGCAAAAATGAGCAATAGGCTACATTCGACACACTGGTATAGCCGGGACATTGTTGCCTAATAATTCCACGGCCAATAACCGATATACACAATATTCGTTGACCACAATCTTCTTATAGCGGCCATACTGGATTTTCGACCCTTGCCGCCACCTGAAACAAAATACGTTTGAATGACACTTTTCGTCGGAGTTGTAGGAGACTTTAAATACATTGAATGTATATCTATAAGTAATTTACTGATATATAAATACGCAACACATGTTTTTCATATCTAAACTTAATTTCGGTGGAAAACATAGACAATGGTAATTTACGAATTTATAATTTAACCTTAAATTGTGTATGTGTATTCAGACAGACATTAGTCTCCTTTGCGTGCCTTTCTTATCACTTGGCGTATCTCTCTGATTCTTATCGAGACTCGTTACACTATGAGAAATTTCTTCGATCACTTAATACGTATTTGTACTGTTAACTCGAAGAGGTTAACGGTGTATTGAAAATTTCGAGCATTTCCTCAAGGCTTGTATCGAACGAATCGTTAGCGCTCGTTACAGCGACTGTCGCTGAAGTTCTTTGAAATGCGAGCGGCGCGCGGGAAATTCGTGTCAAATGCTCGACTTTGACGCTTCTAACCTAAATTGTCGCCGTGTCGAGTTTCTTGCCGGTTTGCTCACTTGCACGCTCCTACGTTCCATATGTTCTCTCTCTCTCTCTCTCTCTCGTGCTCCTACTTGCTCAGTGCTCTTTGCTCGGTATGGCCCGGCTGAGAATAATTGACTTTTACCCAAAATCGCTGGCCCACATTGTTTTGAGAATGGGCGCCAGAAATTAAACGTGCACGAGATTCACAAGAAACCAGTCGAATTTTCTTGGGAGATTTTTAAGAAAGAAACAATAGAACGAATCTTTCTTTCTTTTTTTTTTTAAGACAGTTCTACTATTCGTGTAATATTTAGCCATCCACTTTTTCTCTATTCTAACCTAATCTGACTATCTTATACGTGACAGTGCATTCGTATCGAAATATTAAAAGAATAAGAATACGCTCTAAAGATAAAGAAATACTCGGACAGTGTATCGATAAAAGGCCGGGCTCCTTTTTTTTGTACAATTTCGAAAGTCGAATTGGCCCTGTCTCAACTTACAAATTTCTTATGGATCCATAGAGCGAGCTACCGGGTTCGCATTGCGTGACTCTTTTCAGTAGCACGACAATCATGCTGCCTGCCATAAATAAACGAAACAAAAGTGCAATCTTATTGTTACTTTTTTTTTGTCACAGAGTCAGTTAATAATGTTAATTAATTTTAGTCTCGTCCCGTTGTCTTTGAGATTATTTTAAGCACAGCTGCCACAGGACTCCTGGCACAGATTGGCAAAAGGATGAATCGACGGATAACCAATTGTGAGAGAAGAGTAAAGAGAAGAAGGAGAAGAGGGAGTAAGAGTGGGGAGGGTCTCCTGAAGCGAATCAATTGGCACGAATAAATTAGGATATTTACCGTTCTGTCCCTTATCTTGGCTACCGGGAACGATGTCACGATTTCGTACAATTTTTTTATTCCCATCGAATACCCTTCTCTCTCTTTGTTCTCCTCGCCACCGACACCCAAGCAAAGTCTTTGGCATCGCTAGGCAAGGAAAAAGAGTGCGCGGCCACTCGTGTGTGTCCAACCATAACTCACTGTAGCCACTGCATTGCCACTTCGTCACGCCCGTATTTTTACAAAAGCTGCTATCTCTGTCTCTTGGGGAACCACGAGAAGCCAAAATTTGCTCAATCGCTCGAGAGTCTTATCCAAAGTTTGTTGTAGCCTGGAAACAGCGTGGAGACGGCTGAGTAATTTTCTGAGCTCGGCATTATGGCGAAGCTGAAAATGTATAAATAAAATGTTGAAGAGAAAAATAGTCGCGCCGTACGAAACGAAGCGCAAAATGCTTTCTCCTTTTAATTCCGGATTTTTGCCAGCAAAAAAAGAAACCCGACTATCCGGACGCGTAGACCACTTTATTTAAATATACTGCCTTAAGATTGGAACGTGAAGTTGTTACTGAGGATTCATGAAGTAAACTTCAGTCAAATATCCAAATTCCTATTGGCTCAGGTAACCAGTAGCTGAAGAGACACGAACTGCGATTCTTCGTGGGAATAAGAGAAAAAGATTTACAAGAGCATACCGAATTGTCACAGGTATTTTTCACTCTGAAATATATTTTTGGGTCTTTTTCTCTTAAGGTTTTTCCAAAATTTTGACATATTGGCGACCCGCAATTCTCTTACCCCCTGTCTAAGATGTAAGGGTAGTCGCGCTTTTCACTTCCTCGTCCTATCCTTAACCGAATACCCCCTGGTGAGTTTTCACTGCGGCGACTTTATCCCTGTGGCCGCAAACTACGTAAGGTAGCTTCAGGTTAACATTGTATTCTTCCAGGTAGGAAGCCACCCTGCGGTACACCTGAATTTCGCAACCGGATCTAATCCTCCGAGGAGTCAAGTAGTTCGTTATATCCCGTAAACCAAGATGGATACCTCGTAAAATCAAGCACCTGCAAAACAGAGTCTAACATAACCTATCTTGGTAGAATATTAAGATAAAACAGTAATCTAGAATGAAGCATAAAAATAACTCACGCCAAGATAATACCCACCGTTTGCCATCAAGTGGAACGCGCTGATTTAAAATGAAAGTGAACGATGAGCAAGCAAAATAATTTTATTGAGCCAAGAGAAATTCCTTGTGGCGTACACACCCAATTTTATGATATATTATCAATATATTCATCAATGTACTGATACAGTAAGATCTCACCTTATCGATAATCCATTCCTCTACTAATGTGTAGGATTGAGAGCCAATTCCGAAAATATTTAAGGTCTTATAACCTATCTTTTAAACCGGCACAGACATTTCCTATAGAGCAAGACCCGGAAGGATTCGGGCCAGTGTGCCAGACGGTTCTCGGGGCAATTAAAGGAAAGAAAAAATGCGAGAGAAAAAAAGACACGAAGAAAAAGTAAAGAGGTTTAAAGGAAGAAGAAGAGGAAGAAAAGGATCTTCATGACAGGTATCCTTCCCCTTCTCCCTTTCTGGCTCCTTCACGCGTCACACTTCGCGGAATATCCTAACGGCGTCGGTGGCGTCCCTGGTGACGCCGCGCGGCGTTCCTCCGAGCGTGCATCTTCACTTTTACCGTGAAACGTAGAAATGACCGGCTCGCCGATTTTCGCGTGCTTCCTAGCTTCGGAACATCGTCGAAGCGGCGAGCCTTCGTGTTGTTTTGCTTTCTCTTTCGGGAGTGGCACGCTCTAGTTCACCCGCTCCGCGTACGAAGTTGCTCGAACGTCAATGTGTTCATCCATTGGACTATTAATTTTGAATATTCTATACTTGCTTTTAGTGCGAGAGAGAGAGAGAGAGAGAGAGAGAGAGAGAGAGAGAGATGTATGCCTGCTGCAAAATAAGCGGCTATACAACAGCAAGTCTTCTTGTGAATTTACCTACATTTTATGCACGAGTAAAATCTTTAATCAATTTTTAGCTACTGGATATTCAAGCTTTTTTATAGTTTATCCATACTACGTCGATCTTTTTATCGATACTACGTAATGATACTGGTCAGTGCTTTTTTGATGGCTGTGGGCTTTAATGAGACTTTCATTCAATTTTTTTCGTATACTTTGTAGATTGTATTACCGGTTGCCTTTCCTCAGGCGCATTTTATTGAATCGCTATAGGAGATACACTTTTTGCATTCTATGCATCGCAATTTGCCTATCGGCAGGCGTTTCTCTTTTTATGGTACCGATGCCAGTTGGCTTAGAAAAAAGAATTGAATATTTGTAATCTTCGTTTGTTGTTGGTTCTCTTGTGACTTTCGATACATTCGTTGGTGATTGAAAATGTTTACTGATAATTAAAATCGCTTGGTGGAGTTTTAGTTGCCTATTAAATTAGTGAAGTGGAGTGATAGCTGGAAGAGCTGAAGGATGTGGATAATGATAATGAATGTATGTAGAGAAATTAACCACATAAAAAATATAATTTATGTATACATATAATATTACATATGGAATTATAATCGTATTCCGCAGGCATTCTTTTTGACTTTATTATAGAATATTTTATTATTTTGGAATTCGCGCACGGGTCGCTATTTGATTGCATTGAAAGTGGATGAAAATAGTTTATATTACATAGATAAATAAAAGAACATACTTAGGTATAAATTGCTTCTGTGCAATGAGAAAACAGGTACATCGTGAAAATTGAAAAAAAAATGAGAAACTCGCAACGGTCCTTATCGCTTTTTGTACAATGATTCATTTTTGTTTTTAAGTTAGGAATATTTTTTGATTTCACTTCATATTTTTTTTTTTTTATTAAGAGTAATATTTTTTTATCTCACGAAGCAGAGGTGTCTCCGTTAGTTCATTTATTTCTACGAATCTTTTATTTGCACGGCTAAAGTAATAAATGTCACCCGTGTAGATGTCGAACCAGAGAGCGTGAATGTGCAGATCGTGTCTTTCCAGCCTCTTCTTCAGGAAACCATAGGAAGCCACATTTTGAAGTTGTTGCAAAGTGTTAATCTGATTAGGAAATAAGATTTGAAAATTGTACAAGGTACTTTTAGATGATGTTAATCGTTTATACTCACTTGAGATAACTTATCCTCTATGGCAAATTTATTTTCTGGATCTATGTATGCGACAAACTTGCGCATAGGGGTCTCTGCCTGAAATAGAATGGGTTCGTGGAATCCAGTAATTTCTAATTGTTGAAATTTTGCCAAACTACTACTTGCATGTGCACACAACCATGCACGTAATGGCGATATTCTTCTGTTAGCCTAAATTTTATAATGTCTATTAATACCACACAAATATTTGAATATCGTAATTTTCTTTTTACCTGTGAGGCAAATTCTTCATCCCTCAGAGCATACAGTAGATTCATAGCTTTACAATCGCTGTGTCCACATACTATGATATGTCTTATGTCATTTACGACACATCCCAGTTCTAAGGCAGCTGGTTCGCACATAGTGAGCTCATCGACAAAGTGTTGTGAATTAGGCACAATATTTCCTGCATTCCTCACTGAAATTATAAAACCATGGAAATACTTTTCAAAGGGTTTCTGACATTTAAACTGGCGTTGGTAATGGTAGGGTCCTGCAGAAGTTTGAACCATGATGCAGTAAAATTAATCGATCCAGTTAAAACACATTTGAGAGAATGTAATGCGCGGGTGATAGAGCCTGAGTGAATTCTCATACCCACAAACATGTCCCCAACGTTTGTTTCCGTAAATCTAGTTGGGATCATCCGGGAGTCCATGCAGGTAAAGAACACTGCCTTCGGCTGTGATAAAAGGAACCATAGAATTATATTATTCCATAAAAAAAAGAATTTTAAAAACATGTAAAATCCAAAAAATTTAATGTAATTATTATTTTTCATTCCACATCCTCAATCAGAATATACTCAAGTAACATAAACGGCACATTGCTCCAAAAGAAATGATTCATTCAAGACTAGACAAACTCTTATCGATATCAGGTCAAGGACATGACATTTGGATAAATAGTGTTCCAAGAAACCTACTCCTGCTTGCAAATAATTATTTGTCACTTTCAAACTGGATCCCATTGAGTCGATTGGACATTCTCCATCGACAAAACAATAATCCATTCGAGTGGGGCATCATTAAGGATGATCAGCTTTCTAACTTCAATATGTTTTAATATCAGCTTGGTCCAATAACACATGCCAGCTTCCATAAAGGAGGGAGAAATGGTAAACGGACCCATTGCCATTAACTTTCGACATTTTCTGGACCACCTTTCAATTTCATTACCTCCGGGTGGTCGCGAACTTGCTGAAACTGCTTGACCATTCCTTCCCTATGACACTTTCTGTACTTCATGACGCCCTTTAATATCCTATCCATTTTTCTAAGCACAGTAACTTGACCTTTCACTGATTCTGCCCCACTGACAAGATCATCAACTAGCTACGTGTTGCGTCTACAGGAAACGATAGTGAAATACCCGTGGCATAGATGAGTTGCTCAATGTTAAAGACCCATTTCTCAGTCGGTAAAACACAAACGGACATATAGAGATAATTGGTTATCTGTAATCATTATATTTCATGTATCTTTAAAATTATTCGTATGGTTAAAAAATACATTTTATTTAGTTATACCACAGAATATCTCGCAGGGCGATATACAATAATCACATGATAGAATCAGCTATGATACATATAGTATTTATTGCGCTATTTTTTAACGATTAATTATATTATATACATATATAAACGTTATCGTTATTCAATGCGATACGCTTGAGTCGTTTTCCGAAAATGAAAGGAAAAAAAGAAAAACACGAATAGAAAACGCGATTCCGCAACTCACACGACTTATTTATAATGTTTCCGGTGGTTCACAAATATTTTTAATATTTACGTATTACAAGCATATGGACAATGTATAGGAAAGTATATGTACACCTTCGGCCAAAACTCAAATTAATGTAAAGATATAGATGCGCGTATAAATTTATGGTCGAGGCAATTTCCTTCATATATTCGGCCATTAGAAATTCTGATAGAAATACAATCCTACCTCAATTTCTTATAAAATAGATTAAATTGGTACATGAAAAAAGAGGTGCGAGGTGAAGAGTGCAAAGGTCGTAACGAATGGACAAGTAGAATGATTGACTGCACGTCATTTTGTACGATTGGGGAGGATATTTTGTATTTTTTTTTTGTTCCACAAGAAAAATTTATATGTGGATTTGTTCCTTTAGGAATTTCAAGGTTTGATGTCACGGATGCTCATATTTTACATCTACGTACTTGCATTGACTTATTGATGCTGCGTACGCACAGAGTCAAAGATTCTGTATTGTTCTTTGTGTCTCTGCCATTCTATGCTTTAATCTTGCACGGTTTAATTCAGCGCCACGTTTAAGCACCATCCTTGGCAATCTATCATACATCGGACTCTTATTTTTAACAGTGGTTTAATGTTTGGACCCGGGTGACAACGCGCCTGGGTCGAGCCGACTTCTATCTGCTCAATGCTGAACTCTCACTAGCACGTTCGAGCTTTTCAAAGTGTTTTCTGGCATTGCGAATGTTTATCAGGGTTGCTGCAGAGGCTGAAATCTCAAATTGATTAGATATCTCGCAGTGCGAAGCATGTGTTAATTTTTATTTGGTAGAATAGAATACTTACGGATAGCTGGATCAGACATGATAACCATCACGTAAGTGTTCGATGTAAATATATCAATAAAAGCTGCAAAGTTTGTATTTCTGACTTCCATACTTTGAAATTGAGCAGCCAGTTTACTGCAGCTTAATTTGAATTGTTTTATTATGTTTGAAACTTTTTCAAAGCGGTGGACATCTCTGTGATCTCTTCTTTGACAATGACTTATTACCAGGAATGTTGCACGCTCAAAGAGCAATACCTCATCGGCGTCTATGATATTGGCAAATAGATTTAAACTTTGTTCTAATTCCTTAACATTTGGGATCAGCATATACACAATTGAAGACCATGCTCTATATAAGGTCTCGTCCCATATACTAGTCCTGAAGCAAGTGCATTCTAATGGCAAACTTAGTCTCTTCAGGTCCTCCTCGCGTTCTCTAAATATCAAATCTCTCTGATCCTCCTGTACTAAATCCATTTTGTGAATCAGACAAAATATCTTGGCATCTCGGCTATTCTGCAAAATTGCCTCCAAGCAACTTTGGTAGTAATGCATATCTTTATCTAATTCCCTTGACTCAACATCAAATACATAGATAAGGACTTCAACATTTCTAAAAATGTTGTCACGCTGCGAGGCAAAGTAGTTTTCCATGAAAGCTTCTTGTCCACCGCAGTCCCATAGGTTGAGCACCAGATTACCCAGAAATCGGACATGACTATGTTCCACGTCAACTATCGTGAAAATAAAGATACATGAGCGATAAGCGTTAACTGTGACAGCAATAAAAATTCTTACTTGTAGCTCCTAAACGACGAGTATCTCGAGCGATGTAATTAGCAAAAATGATGCTACGCATACTCGTCTTCCCAGAACCACTTTTTCCCATAAGCAAAACCTGCAAAAATAAAAAAACAGTTCATGAAAAATGACAAACAGTGGAGAAAGTGAAGGAGTAACTGTAACAGACAGCCACACAAAAGAATGGCTTTGGAGTAGAGAGAGATAGAAAAAACGACCTATTAAAATACGAAGCCTAAAAACTCATTAGTTCCATTCTTACCTTCTTCTTCATGATGAATAGATTGTTCCTCGTAGAAAAATGCCAAAGTAAAAACTTAAATTGACAACCAGCAGTTAACCCTAGTCAGTCAGCTAAGCCTTGAGGTATACGTCAAGCGATAGCACCTCGAACTAAGAAAATACTTTAAGTACTACGAACACAATGAACTTCGGATTATTTCTCGTTGTTCTTGCATAAAGCAAACGAAAGATTTTTTGATCAAGGTATTATCGAAAAAAACTGCATCGCCCAACACTACGTAAACTTCAATGCAACTTCACGTGTTCTCTCTACGTGCAAAGTACTTTGCCACCTCCAAGTAATCAAAAAATCAACTCACTAACTGGAAATGGACTGAAGTACTTTGACGTTATGAAAACTGAAAAATATGTCCTACTAAACTATTCCCTCTAATCGTTCCATAAATCCCAATAAATTTTAACAAATATAATTAGAAATTTGTATCCCTCATTCAAACTAGAGTATCACAAGCTTTAATTGCTTCTCTAGTAATTTAAGACTTGCATGGAAATCAGACTTAAGATACATCCGATTCAAGCTTTTGTTGAGAACTGTTTGATTTCTCGTATGAATATCGCAATTTGTCATTTCTTCGCATCATAGTGCACTTCCAGAGAAAACGGCTATGGAGGATAGAAAAGAATGTTAGCATACGTGGGTGTAAAGTGCATAGAAAAAGTAGCGGCGCGACGCACGTAAAGATTAAAAAGTGACAGCGACGGCTAGCAGCCATGACGAGCTTAAGGAAGTGAGAGGAGGGCGCAGCTGTAGAACCCGAGGACCGTGGCGACGGCGGTCGGTGAATCAGGCCCTTATCTGCCGCGAAATCACAGTGAAGAAATCGGCGAATTCTCGTAATATAATGAAGTGTCGCTGATAGGGACACACCGGGTGCTCCGGCAGACTGCGTTCTCCAGGGCGTTACGGTAATCGGCATCAAGCTGGAGCCAAGCATCGGGGAACGGTGTTTTTTTTGTGCGTGTACCGTGAATGCGGTGGGGTGTCTACTAGCCGTGTGTGAATCACGCTTCCGAAGCGCCCGGCTCTGCAGTTTAACGCTTTGCTCTTCGGCGTCCAGGACTCGTTGACCCAACGGTTCGGTTGAGTGAATTTTTATTTGTCGGACTGGCTTCCAGGGCCTTTCTATTAAATGCTTGCTTCCTGGACCTGAAATCCTTAAGTGACACCCACGAGTCGGGCTGCTCCGTTTTTGTTCTCTACTGTCAAGCGTCTCTTGTTATCGTCGCGTCTTCTGTCTACTCTGTTGGAGCGACAATCTAAGAATTGACAGGAATTTGTTAGACTGTCTAGCAACGAGAAAGTCTGATCTGGTGAGATCGGTGTACTCCAAGATTGTTTGTCATCAGATAGATTGGATGGATCGAGGAAGCACAACTCATACAAGAAGTAGACGGGTGGTTCCAGTGATTTTGGAAGTTATTGCTCTACAGAATCTTCTCTACTTGAGATAGCTGTTCTCAATTTATTTGAAAAGTAATCTGTACGATAAATATTTGTTCAATGGTTTTACGGTAGATACAGTGAAGATAGATTAGGTGAGTGTGTAAGGAGCAGAGCATTTTGTTCTCTGGGTGGAATACGAGCTTCCTACAAGACTACAATATTTCTAATCAGCTAAGGATAGCGCCTTTGGTTTTGGATACTACAGAAAACATCTAAACAAAAGAGTAATAACGCAGCGACGGAGGGCAGATCAGTATCAAAGGGACCGGAGAAGGAGTACAGTCATGTCGGACGAAGAGGACAAACCACCGGCACCACCAGTTCGCCTTACATCGAACAGGTCAGCATATCAAAATCATTACTTTCTCCAAAACAGTACCAATAGCCTACTCAAAAAGTACATCTAAGCTATTCCATGAAAGGATAAACCAGATTCAATGTCGAAAGTAAGATATTGTAATTAGTTTGAATATATTTGCAATATCTTAACATTTCTTGTTTGCAAAAAATAATTATCTTTTTGACTCCTACACAGCACGCCCACTGCAACTCATGATTATCTTTCACGGCGTCTTACAATTATCTTAACGGGCGTCACATCGAACTACCGTAGAGGACAAAATTAAATCTCCTCTATAATAATTCTATTTTCGTCCTTCGCTTTTGGTCCAGGATGAAGGAAAACGAACAGTGCAGCATCCCTGGTTCATGAAAATTTTGCTGCTAAATTGTTCATCTACCAAGAAGCAAATCGGATTAGACGCTCGTAAAGCGACGTCCCGGGTAGAGAAATCTCCTCCACCAGGAAGGATTCACATTAGTTTCTTTGCAATATACGAAGAGTGGTCTGAACGTCTCCCAAAAATAGAAGAGAACGGCCACTAATTTAGTGGCTGCTAAAAATAAAATCCCACAGTTCAGACACCATAATATTCCAGGACATGGAGGAGACGCTACTTAAAAATATGTATATGCAAAACCCAACGTCGCGACGCGCCTCTCCCTATCCATATACGATTGAACGAAATTCAAATAACGTTTCATACCTATAGATAGGCAGAATGCATACCTGTGCCCTGATGCGGTGTCACGATATTACACTATCAGATTATATTCCACTCGACGCGAAATCTGATATATTTGCTTACACCGCAGATAGAAATTGCCAAGCGTTCAATAATAAAACTATTATATCCTATTCTTCGTCGATAACGATAAAATCTTTCATCTTAAGTCTCGTACAAAGCTACAATGCTTATGTACCGTGAAACAACGTATGCCAAAAGTAGTTTGGCGAGTTATAGACTGGAATAAAAATATCCTTGCATCCGGTCTGACTTAGTGATCACAATTCCGAGCACACGCGTTGCTTAGCGACAAAGATAATCCTAAGGATAAACTTATTAGAGACATATATTATAATAATTATTATTTTACAGAGGTGAATCCGCGCCCAACTTACCAGTGGACATGCGTCCTCTGCCAAAGGAGCCGGATTCGGATGAACGCAAGAAGAAGACTCTTAAGGGGAAGATGAAGGTCAAGGAGAATAAGGACAAGCCTAACATCAGCTATCCGACGAATTTCGAGCACACGGTTCACGTCGGTTTTGACGCTGTCACTGGTGAATTCACGGTATGTCCATCGGCTGAGCTGCTGATGTCTTTGAATATCGTTCAAAATGCACTCGCTTGCTGCTTTGCTCTTGCAACGCGATACGGAGGATCCAAAATGCTTTTAATAGTCATAAAAATTCAATAGAAGCAGAAGGAAAACATTAAGATAAGCAGGCGTATCGGTACCGTTAGTTTTGTATATTTTTACTAAAAATCCCAATAGATATGTAAATTCCATAGTTAGGACGTACATGAAGATTTGACTGGATCCTTCGTGTCGTGTTGGAATAAATCAAAATCCAATGAGAATTGTTCACATACGTTATGGACATTGTGGGACTGTAATTCGGTAATTGGTCTGACGCTTCTTATACCTATTATTTTTCTCACGTGAAAGACTAACTCGAACACGTATTTCTTTCAAGCTGCCACTCAAAGTAAGTAAACTCAGAAGTGACCACGGAGTTAGTTTGTCTCTGCATTTTGTCTTTTATTATTATACCCACATCCCGTTTTTAAAATTCTGTTTCTGTTGCGGTCGACAGACGTCGAAGTTGTTAACTTTTCGTTGAGAATTTAGAATTTGTCACCAAGGCCTTAGCTGCTTACGTAGATTACTTCACTGTTATTACTTTTTCTATAATATACAAGCTTCAGTCAACGTTTGCTTACTTCATCGGGTTTCTGCGATTGTTATAATCCTTCGATTATTATTATAACACAAATAGAGTTTCAGCGCCAGTAAATTCGTCCTAGACACAGCCAATCCAGCCGTGCTTACCTAACTTAACAATACCGTGTCTCAATTAGTCATTAATTGAATGATACAGTAAAAAGAGACAGACTTGACATTTACATTAATTGGAAATCCAATAAGATCGCTTCTCCTTGAATATAATAGAAATTAATGTATTCAGTCAGGATGAGAAAATAATAGAGCAACTTCTTAGATCAAAGTAGCACGTTGTCATCTTTGATTATGCTGTTTAATAGTACCTATTAATTTATTAAGAAAACATCATATAAGCCTTGTAGAGATTAATCGTAGAGGCACCCATTTAGATGATTTAGCTTAGCCCTAGCCAACATCGCTGAGTCCTGTCACACCCGAATTTTTCTCTTCATTCAATCAGACACCTCGTGTCGCTGTCAATGATTCTTCAACGTATTTTTAATCACAGGGTATGCCGGAAGCATGGGCAAGGCTCCTGATGTCGAGCAACATCAGCAAACAGGAGCAGAAGAAAAATCCACAGGCTGTACTAGACGTGCTCAATTGGTATGACAGTAGCAGCAAGGAGGCCAAAGGGTCGAAGTACATGACCACGACCAAGATGGTCGGGGCAGTGGGTGAGTAAGATATTTTTTGTTCTTTATAAATATAAAGTATAATATTATTAGCAAATAGGGCAATTTATCTTTACAGCACCTATAGAGAGAGCTAGCAGTCCTCGCAACATGGGTATTGGAGTTGGTATTGGTATGGGTAATGTCCGTGGACAAGCAATGTCACAGGCATCCGGAAGTTCGCATTCCCAACACTCATTGAGCAGGTAAAATTTATTGTCTTGTAATAAATGATTCTATTCAGATATATAGAGTACTAGATTGATGAGGACTTTTTTTTATGTATATCTTTACAGAGTCAGTAGCAGCAGTCCAAGTAGTACGCCGACGGATGCTTGCGCAACGAGTTCGGAACAAGAAGATGAACCACCACCGCCTATTTCCGCACGGCCTGAACGCACGAAATCCATCGTGAGTGTGTCAATTTTATATTAGAATCTTAATTAGTTAATGCTCGAGATGGTGAGATGATAATAGTACTGTGTCACTCGCCTGCTCCAATGTTTTATTTTTTTTGGATACGTGGTCTTTTATATTTATGCAATGTAAACCTTGGATATGGTCTGTTTAGTACACCAAGCCTATTGAAGAAGAGCCACCGCCGCCATTGCCAACCTCACTGGGTTCCCCTCAACGCAATGGCACACCCCAACAGCAGCAGCAGCAGCAGCAACAACAGCAACAATCTCAATTGGATAGGAATAAAAATCAGGCGATACCCACGTCCACCACCACGGATCAGTCTAGACCCGCTCAAAGCGATAAGGCTAGGAAGAAGAAGATGTCTGACGATGAGATCCTGGAAAAACTCAGAACGATCGTAAGCGTCGGGGATCCGAATAGAAAGTACACAAAAATGGAGAAGATAGGACAAGGGTAAAGATCTTTAATGGAGTTTTTCTAAAAAAAATTCTAAAGGACGATGTTATATTAGTTTCTGCATTTTTCAGAGCTTCGGGAACCGTTTACACGGCGATAGAAACATCTACGGGAATGGAGGTTGCGATAAAGCAGATGAACCTCTCGCAGCAGCCTAAGAAAGAGCTCATCATAAACGAGATCTTGGTAATGCGGGAGAACAAGCATCCGAATGTCGTCAACTACCTGGACAGCTACCTCGTGGAGGAGGAATTGTGGGTGGTTATGGAGTACTTACCTGGAGGCAGTTTAACGGACGTCGTCACCGAGACTTGTATGGACGAGGGACAAATTGCCGCGGTTTGTCGGGAGGTTTTACAAGCCCTTGAGTTTCTACACTGTAACCAGGTCATACACAGGGATATCAAGTCGGACAACATCCTCCTGGGTTTGGACGGAGGTGTCAAGCTCACGGATTTTGGTTTCTGCGCTCAAATTTCACCAGAGCAGAGTAAACGAACGACTATGGTTGGTACGCCATATTGGATGGCACCGGAAGTCGTCACGCGGAAGCAGTATGGTCCTAAGGTACATAAATAGAAATACAAAGATCCACAAGCGTTATGATTGAAATAAAATATTTTTTGGCAAACAAAGTATCTTAAACTGAAAATAAATTTGATCTACCTACAGGTGGATATATGGTCCCTTGGTATAATGGCTATTGAGATGATCGAAGGTGAACCACCATACTTGAATGAAAATCCCCTAAGAGCACTCTACCTGATCGCCACCAATGGAAAGCCGGAAATCAAGGAGAAGGAAAAGCTTTCCGGGATATTCCAGGACTTTTTGGATCAGTGCTTAGAAGTGGAAGTGGACAAGCGTTCAGCGGCTTCGGAGCTCTTAAAGGTTCATAATTGTTTCTTTAAAATTTCTCTTAATCAATTTTTAACAAAATTATCCTCGTTATCCATATATAATCTGTGTATTCGATCATCATTACAGCATCCTTTCCTAAAACAATCTAAACCACTGGCATCGTTAACGCCCTTGATAATGGCGGCGAAGGAAGCTGCCAAGGGTCACTGAACCCGCAGAGTGTCAAGGTCGTTCGATGAAAAATGACGAGATCGCAAAAGGCGACGAAGAACAATGGCCTCGGGCGTCGTGAGGTTATCATCAGACACAAGAAGGTTCAAAGAAAATCAGAAAAAAAAAGAACACAGTGAAGCAAAAGTGAAATCACCCTCCCAAAACGGTAACGGCACAATAATTCAATAATATATAATGATTAATGAATAAATAACATATATATAATATAAATATATATATATATATATAGACAATAGATAGGTAGAACTTAACCGATGCCAGGCGGGTATCGAGAAATCGATTAAAAGTTTTTAAAAAGCACGAAGCAAGCGACCCAGGTACAATCGCCATGCTGATTGCCAAAATAGAAAGACACGTTCTATCCATCAAACGCCCAGCGAGCCCAAGGAGTCACGGAGAAAGCTCTTGTAGTCGGGGGCGCTTTGAGAGCTGGCTGTTGTCGAGGACCCTTGATGTGTGCGCGTCTGCAATTGACAGTCTGTGAAAAGTCTGCCTGTTGTCTGTGCGTCAGTATATACGTGCCTGTGTGGACCGCAGGAAAATATTCCTGAAGAATCCTCGTCAGGCAGCGAGAGACGAAGAGAAAAGATCGGAAGTGAAAGAAGAAGATGGAAGAGTGGTAATAAGGGACAGAAACAAAGAACAAGAGAAAAGGAAGAAACGAAAGACTCCTTGCGCACGAACCGTAAAACGCCGCCGGGCAGCTGAAAGTGCGTGAGCGGCTGTCGATTATTTTCTAAACGCAGCGGGGGCGGTGTATGAGATAAAGAAAAAAAATAATAATTTAAAAAACATACCTAGAGTGTCACTGACCACGTGGAAGTTGGTGGAACGCTGAGGTAGTTGTATTACAAGAACAAAAAAAAATATAAAATAAATTACAAGAGATACACATTCACTTATAGCAGATACCCTTACTGGGGTGATTGTACCGTGAGCGAGCAGTGAGGGTTATTATTATTATACACAGCATACACATTATAGGAAGACACTTATTCTTATTGATAAAACTACCATCGTGTTTGACGAAGAGAAGTAGAGGAATGAGAAACGAAGGAAAGACAAAAAGAGAAGAAAAAATTTGTCTTTGCTGCGTCTGACTTATATTTTTCGAGCAAGATTACGTGCAGCTGGGGCGCGACTACGTTTGATCTTTTATCATTGGTACTTCTTTTTTTTTTCATCCATCTTTGTAGGCTTTCTTCGCCCTCTCAGCCTTCTCTTGTTCCTCTTGCACAGCGTCTTTTTGTTTTTTTTCTGATTCGTCAGAGTACGCATCTCCCGTTACACATTTACGAATGTATACGGTGAGAGAAGACATTTTAAAATTACTGGTAGACTCGAAGAATATTTTTTCTTCACGACAAAAAATAGAGCGAGAGACGCGAGGATAAAGAATGGAAATTATTAGTGAGTGGCGATCCGTAATTTATTTTAACAAATGGACCGGGGAACTGGCATCCTATTGCAGTTAATTTATCGAATGATCTGTCAGCAAGACTGTCTGTTCTATTATAAAGATTAAAAGCTACCTAATTTTTGAGACAGTGCTCGTCGGCATGTATATAACAATGTGAAGAGAGATACAGGTGATCGAATGAATTTGACGTTTAGCCAATTAGGGTTAAATAAAAAAAAAAAAGATATTACGTTTGCGATTGGCGAATTATTGTATAATTTAAAAGAAACAAGAAAATGACGAACGAAGAATATTGAACGAGGGAATGAGAAATGTATTTAAAAAAAAAGAAATGACCATTCGAATTGGGATATTACTTTTAATTTTGAATTGGTTGACTTCAGGACGCGTTTTGAATTTTGAATTTCTCACGATTCGGAGAAGTGTTAGTCGTTAAGAACAACTTTTCTGTACGGACGAATTTTTCAGTCTGGTCTTTACTGTGTTCTCTCCAAATCGAAAATTCAAAGTTCAAAGTTCATCACGTGGCCTTTGGCAATGGCGAACTCCTCGCACGCAGGCGAACGTAATCGATTAAGATTTATTAACGCGACGAGGTTCAGACGTAGAAGCATTTTGTGACACTATAAAGTGCCTGTCATGTCATGTACTAGAGACACGTTGTAAAGTCGGCGCAAGATTTCACATGATCTTGAAAAATCACCGTGGGAAAACTATATAAGTTCAACAATTAATTTAGGACCATCGAAAGCGAACGTATAGACTTACGTTTTATTTAATCGTGTAGTTTCGCAAGGTTTCCAAAAAAAAGGGGGAAAGAAATAAGAAAGAACAAGAATTGGGGACGATTAGGGTTCTTTTTTTTCACGACGATATATGCGGATAACTTTGTACAGGCTGTATCGCATCTACCGGATATCCTGCGAAGAAGGTTGAAGCAACTTCTTTTTTTTTTCAATTCTTTTCTCTCGGGAATTGTTCACGCTCTCGAATGTTATTTAAATGCTGCGGTACATCCTGTAATTATATATATATATATTATTATAACTGCGTGGGGCGTCTTTTTCTAAATGTACTATATTTTGGAAATATCGTCAACGCGGGAAACCTTGGCGCTTAGTTCTTAGGGTCATTATAGATTTTTAGATTCGTGTCATTCATACTTTATTTTGACTCTATCGCATTAGGACTTTATCGTACGTAAATTTAACGTCAAAGAAAGATTGCAAGAGAAGAGGAAGTAAGAAAGAGAAGGAAATAATAAAGTAGATGTGTACGACAGCTAACTAAGAAAAAAAGACAAAGAGAACGAATCAACGACATACTTTCTTGTATCGCATACGTGATGGGGTGACGCGAGGGTGGATAATTTTGGGCGTGAAATGTGTAATTGGCAGACTAATGGGAGACGAGGAATGAGAAGAAAGAAAGGAGAAAAAAAAAGCGAAACACGATCTTGTATTTAATGAATTTATTCATAATTGTAATTTTACTTTCTCTGGTTTCTATTATAGAACGAATTTATCTGCAAAGCCTGATTAGTTTCTTATGATTAACGATAAATATCGAATTATTATAATTAACGAACGAACGAACCAAGGGAATGTCTTATGTCGGTCTTGAGTTTTAGTTTAATTTCGAGACGAACGCTCAATACTTTAATTCAAACTATATTAAATTTTTAAATCCGTGTTACTGTATCTGTCTGCCTATTTCCATCAGTAATCAATTAATCTGTCAAAAATTAACTTCGTGCATGTAACAGACATTTCAAATCTTCAATAATTTTTTTATATATGTTACATCAATGTCTCACATGATATTGTAATTTTTAAGTTTTCATTACTGCCGTTACACTTTATTTTTTATTTTTTTTTCTTTATTCCTTATCTCTATTCTGAATAATTATTTTTTCCTCCTGCGTTGGGCCTCAAGTCCCTTTACTGGGATAGGGAGAAAATAATAATGCACGTCTAGTATTAATAACGATATAATTACTGCAAGTGAAGGAACGATTGAGACGAAGAAGACAAAGTAGAGCAAACGATTGATGGGATTATGATAAGAATTATAAAGTTATGAAATTCTAACTCCAACAATTATATGGCGTCTGTATTTCTGTATTACTATGGGGATCCAATGCATTTTCACAAATATCTCATATAGAAGGCTTATTTATAATGGATAAAGTGCAGCTTGAGTCTTGCGAATTTAATTAGTGAAAAAGTATAAAGCCAATAGTAGCTGCGGCTATCCCTGTAGTGTTAATTTTATTTTAATTAAAATGAGCGAAGTTGCGTCGATGCGATAACACTGTGAGATTATATGACTGTGGGCTTTTCTTTATTTCTTTTTTTTTTCATGAAAACGTACTGGAATCTTATTATACGCGGTGGACAAGTACAAAGAAATTTTTGTACCGTGGCATGCCTTAATATAACTATATAGCCAAGAGACTTGTGATGTATTTCTTTTTTTCAGAGTCAACGCTACATTAGCTTTATCCTATATCGACAAAACTTCGCCTCATCCATCTTCACGTGCATTTAAGTAATCATACGTAAGAAAGGTATTGATAATACTTGTGGCTTGTCCACTTATATTGGTATCCATTTTTTTTGTGTGAAATAGGTTCCTATTACAGTCTGTAGCAACGAGTGTAAATACTGCGCACGTTTCATTCGTTGCTGTCAGTTTTCTTTTTTTTTTTTTAATGATGTTTTTGAAAATGCTACCAAAACATGCGGTCTCGGTAGGAAAGCAATGAGAGCAAGAGAGAGAAAGAAAGGAGAATAAGAGCCAGGCCTATAGTGAGAAAGCAAGGCTATTGACAGCCTTTAAAAAAGAGAAACAAGATTCCTTGGTAATTTCTGTCACAGAGAGACGGAGAATTCTTTGTAAATTTTCCTTTAATTATTCTCGCACAATTAAAAGCCTCCTCGACCAGTGACTCGTTGATGACGATGTCGGGACGAGAATAAGTATGTAACGACCTGGTCTCTCAGGAAACGTATACGCTAAGATATTTCACCGATATGTGCGACTAATGGGAATTTCGTGAAGACAGAAAAAGAAACGTATGAAGCGACAAATTAATGATGAATTATTGTAAATGATAATGCCTAGAGTTTTGCGCGTATATTATATTGTAACTCCTTTCAGTTTGTTTTGAAACGTTATAATATAAGGAAACATTTTATAACAAAGAATTGTGTCTGTGATTCATTGATCCTCTGCAATGGTACGCAACTCAGATTTTCTCCCAACCAGAGTATGTACATGAACTTCCTTCGTAGGCTCCATCGGATTGTTATTTTACATTCTCTTATATAAGGGTAAGTAACTTATCGAACACTTGTGAAATTTCATTATCGCCCTTTATTGCTAATTAACATTTCTTTTTTGGTGCAACAGGTGGTATCGATCAATAATAACCAATAGAATTATTGATCATCTCTCTCTCTATATATATTAATAAGTTACAATTATTTACACATTATGGCGGCGTAAGTTAGTTGAAAAAATAATAAGACTCTTCCATTACTTATATAAATATTTTCATTTCTTTTCTCTTCGTCGTTTATCATTAATATCAATTCGCAATGCGCCTCTTGTAAAAAAAAAAACGCTTTCAAAATATCGAACTTTGAAATCTTAGCCTTAATCAATAAGTTCCTCGCAGTTCTGGCATGTGTGCCAAGTATCTTTTGTTCCTCTTTTTAAATACGGTATTCAATGTGTCGCAAAAAGTTCAAAGCTGATAGCGCACATAATAGAAGTTATTCATACATTATTCACAGTCAGATTGGAGATTCCAAAGTGACGTATACTAAACTAGAAAGACACATTGGATTCAAATAAATGCCCAACATAAATAACTGTGATTAGCATAAAATTATGGCCACGTTCTGGTCTCAATGGGTTCGATTGTCAAAATCACAAACGTACGTCTTTCCAAAGGAATTACTCAAAGCGATTCTTACAATAAAAGTAACGCATATAAAGAAGTGTCTCGGCCTTACAAATAAAAAAAAGACAATAAGTCCCAGAAACTGGACAAATCATAAAAATGTAGAAGCCACAGAGAAACAATATTGAATAAAATTGTATCGGCTCAAAAATCCGCATACAACCACTACTAAAGATTCCCTTTTCAGAAGATCAAGAGAGATGAGTAAAAGAACAAGAAGCAAAAATGGACTCTGACAGTTTTCCTAGTCAGACCAGTTGGTAGGTATGAAAATATCCTTCCGGTATGTGTCGAGGTTCAGCAGGGTGTTGTTAATCTTTCTTCTGATCGCCAGCAGCGTAGAAATTAATGGAGGCCGAGTTGATGCAGAAACGCTTCCTCGTCGGCTTCGGTCCGTCGTTGAAGACATGGCCAAGATGGCTTCCACACTTGGAACAGGTCACCTCGGTCCGCACCATATCTGGGTTTGCGATCAGCAGTAGTAGATTGCCGCCAACTGTGCGTCGAGTATCCGACGCGGGTTTTTCGTATTCGGTGGTGTGGTGATAGTTCAAGTGGTAGCGGAGAGCGATAGGGGATGAAAGGGAAAGACAGAACAATAGAGTGTGATTAAACGCAGACCGACACCTTTGCTACGAATTTTAAGTGAGAGAAAAGATTTGGCAGGAGCCTCCAAAAAGAAAAATGCTACAACTTTTTGCAACCCCTTCGAAGAGGAGTTTCAACTGGATGAGGAAGCTCCTGATATTTTGGCAATAACGACAGAGTCAAAAACGCCAATTAGACTATTCAGAATACAATCTTTTTCCTGGCAGAAAATACAAAGTAAAAAATTTAAAAAACGAAGCAATCATCTGACTGTAAAATAGCGAAATTAGACACTGAAGCAGAACGACTCGGCTTTTAACCAGGTCAACGGTATATGTATAGTTTTACATGATTATTATAGTATTGCTAATTGTTACCAATCATTTCGCTTTGCCAAGCGACAAGTTAATAATTTAGACGACAGTGCAACAGCTGATTGATGCTGTTAGCTTACTGCTTTGGCAAGATGGTAGTTCGTTTAGTATTTATAATAATGGTTATCAATGTTTTATAGAATCATCTCGATTGGATTAACTGCATTAATTTTTCGCTATTATGTACAGCGGATAATTTTAGTCTGATACTAATCAAGTGTAAGTCTATCACAATCACACTCTAAGCGTTGGCATGCAGGATTACTTGGATATGTATGGGACATTTTTTATAGAAATAATTGCTGCTTCTTGATCACCGTTATCAACCCAGTCGAGCCAAAGGAAAAATTGCTGTAGACGCATAACCGTATATCAAATACAAGAAGTTTCGAATAACGATTACTTAGCGAAAGTCTGCAAAAAAACTTCCATTCTCATTGACACGAATATCGAATATGCATGCGTACGACATCCGTGAAATGTTGCACGCGCTTATCGCGAATTATGAAATAAATATTACCGCAAGGTTAAAGAAGCAGCACAAGAGGAAATTTCGGACAAGGATATCCGGTGGACGTTTAAAAGTTTTTCTTTCTCTTTACAGAGAATTACAAAAATTGTAATAAGCTGGGAAACGGGTAAAGACGTCTTGGTACATTGCATACTTTAATCCAGGAAGCTTTACCCACTTACCATTATTAACAAAATTATTCCAAGATATAAGAGTACAAGTTAAAAAAAAAAATTAAAACCAATTTCTATAAATAGTATGATACCAGAGCATATTATAGATTTATAGAATCAATTAAGAAGATTATTCGTTAATTAAAACTCAAGCGATCTTTATGCTTACCATTCGAGGTGTCTTTAGTCAGCTTGACACGACCTTGATCTAATACTTCGTTGAACGCCGGCCAACCGCACCCACTGTCGTATTTCGTATCAGATGAAAATAATTCCTGGTCGCAGACGATACACGTGTAAGTTCCCTTATCGTAGAATTTGTTGTAGCATCCAGTAAATGGCCTAGAGAAAATTAAGAGAAATATTAGATAACAAAGTCACTGACTTACAAAATCAAAGAGGAAGTAAACATCCATCCAAGAGCCCTTGCTACTATATTTCTATTTTATTTTTGAACGACTTGGCTATGATTCACGGTTGAGCGAACGGATACACTTGAAAAAGTTATTTCCGTTCTACTGTCACCTAAAGTTAGATCCTTTTTTTTTGTTCTTTCCCCTTTTTCAACTGCATCGTAGAATCTCGCATACCAGAAAAGAGTGTGCGCGTGTTCACGGAATACCGTAGAATTGTTACTGTACGTATATAGTATGCAAAGCTAACTCATCCTGGAATTCCATTCACGTCTTCCGACATTCTAAATCCACGTTTCTGCACCAGCATTGGAAATTCTTAACATAAATGGACACGAGGATCCGACTAATCGTATTCGTTCTGTCCTGTCGAAATTTGCAAAGAGAAATTCCAATGGTTAAAATAATATTCTACACAATCTGTTCGTTCGATAGAAGAAAATCGCAACTATTTTTCAAATGCTTCGCAAGCCTCCATATCAGCCGGAATTGCTTACGTATTTCCTAAAGGGGAATTTCACTGTATTATATTGTAACAAAAGTGCTGAGTGTATCGTGATTATCGCAGCCATGAAGCAAACAGGAAAATAGCTCAAGGGCTTCTGAATTGGATGATCATCGCAAGGTCAGACGGTTTGCGTAATTGCATTACTTATTGTTCGCGTACCTAGAAAGTTTCTAGTTATTACGATGACAACTGATATGCAATTTTTTTCTTCTTCTCACCTCTCTGTACCCTTTTCCTGTGTGACATGCCACTGCAATGGTGTCAACCTCTTCCTTACTTCCTCCTTATCGATCTCACTCGTCATCCTTCTTCTCCAGGAGTCTTCGTTGGAAACCGAGAAAAATTATTCGTAAGCCTAACGAGTGTCAGCGAAAAAATAACCACGAAGGAATCCTCCTCCACTATTTCTTGCAGGCAACTGCAGAGACTACTGTCACCCCACTTCAACTACAGGCTGCTATCGGACTATCATAACCGACTTCTACTTCTACCAGAGACAGAGTGTTCCATTTTCCTGCCAACGATATGTACTTTTGATACTTCGAGTCTTAAGTCTGGTTTATACTCAAGATAGTCGAGCTACCATGACCACTCTATCCTTCAATTCAATTAAAATTCTTTATTAGTAATTTATACTGTGATATTTATGTAATCGTATTGCTAAAATACTTGCAGGACTTTGTTAGTCATTTTATTTTAATTATTTATTTATAGGTCTTCGTATGCTCTGCAGAATTTTGGAACACTCGTGTCATTCATGGATGTACAAAATGGCGAATCGGCGGGAATTACCATACACGAATTCTTTGGAGGATTTGGATGCCTCTCTTGTAAGTTTACAATTCTCTTTGCCGGCGCCTATGGCTTGAAATTTTTTAAGTATGTTAGGGTGATGGGAGTGGGGGTATTTTATAAAGAGGGGGAAGCCGGAGAAGCTTTTCGATTGGTCAATGCAAAGGCATAGGCTCGCTGGGATCGGTAAGCGATTGAAGCGCCTCTTGATTAAGTATATCAGAGTTTTCTAGCCTATTTTTTCTCGCCCCAATTATCAAATTGTTCATTCCAGGTACTTGAAAGGGTGAAAATTATGAGAGGATCTTAGGTATACACTAATTATTTTATATATTCTAATTGTTAAATAGGTTTATGAAGAAATAGAGCATTCACGACGCACCTATTTGAATCGTGGAACGCAGCGTCCCAGTTGATGTAACACGACGAGTTACCTGGAATTTTGATAGATTTCTGAAGATAACGTTCATTTTGAAAATTTGATCACGATCTTTTGTCTTGATGCGGACAGCTAGTTGCAACTACACTCCGAACTTCTCACTAGTATATCTCAGAAAACCTCCTAGGAACTTCAAGTACTCCTTGAAGTACTTTATTTCTTCTACGACCAACGAGGTGCGTCGTATGTCTGTTGTCTTTTTCTCCCCTCTCGACGCGGCAAGTTGCGGCGTCTGACTTTAGTTTACGTGATATTTTATACGTATCATACAATAAGAATTATGCCGTGTTAGTCCCATGAAGGTCAGGAACGATGAGCTTCTCCAGTGATGAAGTGAACTTTTTGGTGTACAGATACCTCCAGGAATCCGGTAAAATTTAGAGCGTCTTATAACCTATTTTCAATTTGCTTTAAGTCTTATTGGTTGATTCATTTGGTTTTTCATTTATCTTCAATTACCTAGTATTTATAGTGATTTTATTAATGATTTTTAGTGACATTTATAGTTATAATAGATGTGTATAAGGTTATATCTAAATTTATCGTAGAACCTGTATCGTCATATTCATTTATTTTTTTAGTGTACATTTACATTTTGATGGGTATTATTTATCGTTTTGTATTTGAGACTAATTTTGTAACTTTAGAATATTTATTTATTTGCAGGTTTTCAACATTCAGCCTATACATTTGGTATAGAGTCACATATATCACAGAGTAATATAAATGGTGCGTTAGTACCTCCTGCTGCACTTCTATCTATACTTCAAAAGGGTCTTCAGTATACAGAAGCAGAAATTTCTATCGGGGAAGATGGCACTGAACAAAGAATGGTGGAATCCTTGTCTCTCATTGATGCAGTTATGCCAGATGTTGTCGCATCTCGACAGAACCAGCAGAATCAACAGAAACAACAGGTGAAAACAGAGGTCCAGGACACAAATGGAGAAGAAGGTGATAAATTAACAATATTAGTTAATTATAACCTGGTACACCCTGGTTCATAAAATATTTAATTTTTCTGAACCTCCTCAATAAGCCAGGTAGAACAATGGACCACCTGTGTAAATGAACATACTGTTATTCAGGACTTTCCACTATATTTTTATACAATAGAGCAAAATATATTTTTTAATCTTGTTATAAAATATATTTTCTATTTCATAGTGAAGTAAAGTTCTGAAACTATCTGACAGAATGTTTATTAACTAGAGGCAAACAAATTCAATTGAAATATTCTTTTCCTTATTTTCCTTATATTAAACTTATATTTTACACAGTCGTTACATCAAATGTGGGAGTGGGTGCAAATGAAAGGGGAGGAGATAGGTCAGAGATGGAAGTGGATGAGCAGCAACAAGGAACCGGAGCTGGTGCCAATGCAAGTGCTGTTGAGATACCAGCAAGTAAAGCTACCGTTCTAAGGGGTCATGAATCTGAGGTCTTCATTTGTGCCTGGAACCCAACCACCGACTTACTGGCCTCAGGTTCTGGTGACAGTACAGCTCGAATTTGGGATATGTCAGATAATTCCCAAGCACCAAATCAGCTCGTTTTACGCCATTGTATTCAAAAGGGTGGTACAGAAGTACCAAGTAACAAGGATGTCACTTCCCTGGATTGGAATGTACGTAAAATATTACATATTAATTACATCCAGGTATATACTTGATAAGCTAATCCTCTCATAAAATTAATATCCTTCCAGTGTGACGGAACTTTACTTGCAACTGGTAGTTACGATGGCTATGCGCGAATTTGGACGACTGACGGACGTTTAGCGTCGACTTTGGGCCAACACAAAGGACCCATTTTTGCGTTAAAGTGGAATAAACGTGGAAATTATATTCTTAGCGCCGGTGTTGACAAAACTACCATCATTTGGGATGCTGCAAGCGGACAATGTACTCAACAGTTTAGTTTTCACTGTGCTCCAGCTTTGGACGTCGATTGGCAAACGAACACATCTTTTGCCAGTTGTTCGACGGATCAGTGTATCCATGTTTGTAAATTGAACGTGGATAAACCAGTAAAGAGCTTCCAGGGACACACGGTACGCGAAGAACTGATACCTACTATATAAGCCAATCATTTAAAACCAGAAATTAAGAGAATTTTTTTTAAATTAACACAGAATGAGGTAAACGCAATCAAGTGGGATCCTCAGGGAAATTTATTAGCCAGTTGTTCCGACGATATGAGTCTGAAAATCTGGTCTATGAAACAAGACACGTGGGTCCACGATCTTCAGGCACACAGCAAAGAAATCTATACAATCAAGTGGTCTCCGACAGGACCAGGAACCCATAATCCTAATATGAATTTGACTTTGGCTAGCGCTTCCTTTGACTCCACTGTTAGGTTATGGGATGTTGAGAGAGGAGCCTGTATACATACACTGACCAAACACACTGAACCAGTTTACAGCGTAGCATTTAGTCCTGATGGGAAGTTCCTAGCCAGTGGAAGCTTTGACAAGTGTGTTCACATTTGGTCCACTCAGGTAGACCGCATTATTTTTTTTCAAGTCATTAGCAGTTGAACAATTTTTAAATACAATTTAACCTGCGCCGACTATTCTTACAGAGTGGACAGTTGGTGCATAGCTACAAGGGAACAGGCGGCATCTTCGAGGTCTGCTGGAACAGTCGTGGCGACAAGGTCGGCGCATCTGCATCAGATGGCAGTGTCTTCGTATTGGATCTTCGTAAACTGTGATCGTCAACGATTCACTAGAAGTTCTCTGTCTTTATATTTTTGTTCTTTCTTTTTTTCATCATGCATTCATCACAGTTTCTGAGTCCTATTCCCGACGTTCTCCATTTGTCTATTCTTCTGTTTCCTTCATTCCGTATCAATTCTTTATCTTAATAGTGGAGGGACTCGGTGTCATAGGAATCAGAGAACTTAAAAAAAAATATATGAAAGATGGCGGTCTTCCTTCCACAGCAATTATACAAATTCTTTCACGCATATATAAATGAACTTTATAGAATTCTACTCGCTGGCTATGACTATCTATTTTCCCATTCTATTTCGAGTCGCGGCATTTTGTAAATTTTACATAACATGAATCTTTCCAAGGACGACGAAAAACGTTAAGTAAAGGCACGTCGAAATAACGTCGCGACGCCAGACGTAATTGCTGGGAAGGAGAGTCTCGTGTTCTATCCTCGTTCGCGAGCGTGAATGACGTAGGTGTTAATTATAACTGTAATAATAATAATGATTAGTATTATATTATTATATATCGACTCTAAATGATAAATAAACTTTTTTAAATAATTATTCTAGACGAATAGCAATGCAGGAGTCATTGCAACAATTAATTCAGAGATCTGATTATTATTTTTTTTTTCAGGCAATCAATTCTATGACAATATCATGAAACTATCATGAACTTGGTCCATCACACTAGAGCTTTCCTGACTATACGAGAACGTATTTCAAAACCGCAAGTGGTTATTAACTATTTCTGAAATCTATCTGTAAACCACGAGACCCCTAAACTGTGGTTTGCCGGCCTGAATTGGGATTTCCCCTTCAAACTGAATTTTGATTTCCATCCGTTCAATTACATTGAAAATTCATTCACGTTATGAGAATTTTCTGTCTTTTCCATTTTCTCTTCTTTCTTTCTCTCTATAAATCCACCTGCTCATTCCAAATATGGATTCAAATCTGAACATATCCCTGGAACTCCAATCCTTCAGAATCTGATTTCAAGGTATTTCCAGTGCACGTGACATCTTTTTTGAAATTCCTCGGAATCCTCGTGCAATGCATAAGCAAATAACATAACAAAAATTTGACACATGACGTATTCCTCTTCTGATATTGGATTATTTACACTTCTATACTTCACATCAATTGGATTTATGTCACATTTGATTTGTAATAACGAATATTCTCATTACAATATGATATATCCTTACATATGGTGTATTTGAAACATGATAAAGAAAGAAAGAGAGAGAGAGAGCTAAAAGATAATTATGTTATAATATTACTCGTTATTGTATATATTCACTTGTACTACGATATGGATAAGTGGATATGTGATAAACACATGTGTAATAATAGAACGGGAGCAAGGAAAGCGGCATAGAGCGGTGGTTTTATTTGAAACAAAATTTATTACAACTAATTCAGTCCTAACGGACGTGGCAATTGACCCATACGCGGGAGGAGCGCAACGAGCTAATGAGAAAGAGACATTAAAAAAGAAAATTAAAAAATGCAAATAATATATAACAGCGCATTGGGGTCTCAGGCAACCCTGTCAATAAATAAATAATCAATTGTAGTAATAAATAAATAAATAACTTAGAGAGTAAAGCGGCATATAAATATAAAAATATCTCATAAACGAATCATTACAATTTCATTTGACAATAAACACTTAGGATAATAGAGCCGTCCATGTAGTATATATATATATATATATACTACATTACCGGTAAATAAAACAGGAAATTCGTTACAGTCCATTCGTTACAGGCGTTTTCTTCGGTTTTTTTTATGTCACCTATTATCTAACATCGATGTACGTACATTGTTTAAAGCATTAATTCACGTGTTTCGTCTATTTTTGTTGTATTGTTGCGTCTGTGAGCGTGTCAGTATTGTGCCTATGTTTAATGTACCTTTTAAATGTATGTATACCATTATCTTTTCGTTAATTTAGTATTCGTCTGAAAATCTTTCTTTTTTACCTAATACAGTTAGTCGCTGGTGAAGGATTCAAAGGTGGAGTTAGTAGGAGTCAATTGAAAAAAAAATAATAGACTTCACGAGGGAGCAAGGTAGCTGGAAGGAAAGTAGATAAAAAAAAATAATCGAATACCTTAATTCGAAGGAATTTTTGAAAATTGCGTAAGATAAAATGCTTAAACCTTTTACTTTGGTTTTCTTTACGTTGTTTTTTAAAATTGTGCAAGTCCTGATTCCTTTTTTTTTCAGGGGCGGAAGGAAGATCCAGGAAAGTATAAAGGGGAAGGAAAGTTCAAGGTTAAATTACAATTAATAATACTGCTTTGTTTTATCCGCCGGGACGTGAGAGCCACAAGAGATATAATAAACGCAGCGAATAAGAATAATAATAAGTGAAGTGATTATCGAAACGGGCTAGGGAAGCAACCCGATCCGCGGTATTCCGCCATTACGACTCGATCTACCGTACAACACGAATCATTTAATACCTATTAACCGAGCGCAACGTGTACCGATATTTAATGAGAAATCATCGATGACGTCGTCGACATTTAAGGGCCGTGAATCTGGAGGCGAAGCTGTTGTTTATCGGCTCCCTGTTCATCCCTTTGAAAGCTTCGACCGGTTACAAGAGGTGAAGTTCGTTAGCCATCTGTTGGAAAAATGTCAAACTAATTGCCCGTAACTGTTACTGTAGTTTTCGTCTTATATCGCGCGACTAGAGGCAAGAGGGCGAACACTGAAATTCTGTGTGTACGCCCTCTTGATTTTAGTGACGGGATATGATAATTTATTGTATATTTTCTGCAGGACTATCTTACCCTTCGTGTTTCATCATCCTGGCCATCTCTGAGGACAGGACTGTCGCCATTGTTGTACCAATCCTGTGTCCTCTCGGTGTTCCTCTCCACGTGCTGCTCATCGTCCTGAGCAAATTTATCAGCCCTATAATCACGGTACGGATTGAAATCGTTTCTGCCCTTGGCTTCTGACACCTTGGTCACTTCCGGCTCGGGATCTGAACTCGAACGTTTTCCAATGGTCTGTAGGAAACGTCGGTTGGCGTCTACCTGCCATTGATCCTGACGCATCTTCCTACGAGCTAATTCCAGGAGGTATCTCTCTCGTAGCACATCCAGAGGATTCACGATTGATAAGGAACCCAATCTCTTTGGACGCAGTAATGGCGAATCGCGACCACTGTGCGAATCGAACGGTTCTATCTGCAATTGTAGGTTAAAAAGAGGCTTTTTAGCAGAGGCAATACATTAATGCCAGAGAACAAAGGATATAAAGAAGTCAAGATGGCAGGACAATGACGCGTGTGCTGAATACGATAATGTAGAATATTAAAGGAAGTACTGGGAGTGGCGATGAGGGAAATGTAACTGAAAGGTGGAATTTTACTCTTTTGTCTCAATAATAACGTCGCGACGCTTGTGTCAATTTTATCTTTCTCGCACTGAATTTCTTTCACTTCCCGTTTTTTTTTTTTAGATTTTCTATCGACGCGGAAAGGACTCAAGTTCAAATGTCATTTGAATTATTCCCTTTGCTGTCAGGATGCTGCTCTTTTTCTTTCTCGTAGCCTTTACACGTACTACTTTCTTTCTCTATGTTTCTTTTCTCTTTATTCTTATTGGTTTTCGTTTTACTTTCCAGATCGAAATACGAGCACGATTCTCGTATGGCAATGGGACAAAGGGTGTCTTTATTAGGTATTAACCTACAAGGTGGATGCTCTTTATTCAGAACCTCATTACACAAAGCTCTTTCGATTGGAATTTTTATTTGTGACAAGCCTAAGAATGTACCACGCATCGATCGGCATTGAATTAGACAATAAGAAGCCGACGATTAAGCTCACCTAATAAATAATGTTAAGATGCGATCTGAGTATGATGATACAATCCAGAAGAAATGATTATATATAATCATATAAAATGGTACATAATCACATCGAAAATTCGTCTATATCTGTTCAAGTCTAAAATTATTCATCTGATTATATATAATAATTTTTTCCCAGAAGGTGCAAAATCGAAACGGCACTCACGCCTCAGATGCATATTGCAATTGTGAGAAATTTTATATCCACTGTACAGGACGAAGATGCTTTTAGCGTTTAGTCCTTTGCTTTTTTTCCTGGCGTAATTCTGTCTTAGTGGTTGAACGAAAAAAAATTAAACGAGCCCAAGACGCATATGTTTTATCGAAAGACAAAAGAAAAAACAAATGTTACAGTATTAAAATAGGAAAATTAAAATTGCAGGTAGCTCGGTACGTATACGAGACGTTGAAACTTTTATGAGAGTAAAATAAATTACTAAATTTTACCAGAGTGCAATATTCGTTGAAATTTCAATATACGAATCCAGACTCGTTCGACTGTTTTATAAAGAGATCATTCGGTTACGTAATGAATTCTTATGGGTTACCTGATATCCATCGTAATTTTCTCTTATTTTATCAAAACCTATTTTCTTCTTTCAGAATCCACTACGTTTCCTACTACGCTCAGTGTAATAAGACAGAATGATCTCGTTTATATAGCTATCTCGCAGTGTACACTACGCTATCGCAATTTTTCCTTCTTCCATTTTCAATTGCGCGTCAAGGAGAAAATATGTTCAGGTTATATCAAGACGATACGTATCCCTATACCGATCGGACTATCATGCTTGGGGGATAACGTGACTTTTCCCTTATATCCAGCGTAAGGGAGTAAACATTCCATACATAGAATACATACCATAGAAGAGAAAGCTACGTCTATCCTCGTCCATCGCAATCTAATTATTTTCCAATAGTTTATTTATCAGCCACACTTGGACTTTATGAATCTGTATTTTATTTTCAGATTTACCAATACGAAGCAAATATACATAACATGAGAAAGCGAATGTTACGTTATAAATAATTGAGGGTAAACGAAGCAGAAAGTTTGTCGTTCATCTCTTTGGTAATTGGTTTTCATTTGAGAAAACGAGAGACAGTGAAAATGGAGAAAAATTGTATACTAGTAATTCAATTAAAGTACATACTGTCGGATCTAGTTATTGGAAATTTCATAAAGCCCAATGTCTGACTTGTTCGTGGAATTAAGTAAAGTAAATGTTTTATTTATCAATTTAACGTCTGATAGAAGGGTCATAGTTCATTATCGTATGTCTGTCAAGGATTATATTGCTATTCTCCGGTCGTACCTCCAATCCTGGGATTTGATTGAAGAGAAGCAGAAGCTCTGGACGATCAGCCATTTGAAGTTCCCGCCTACGATACGTCGGGTAGGAAAGTGGCGTTGATTCTGCAAGAGTGATTATGGCTGTCGTTGCCAAGACGCTAACGAGGATCATCCTTGCAAGTTGTTGAGTACTTGAGCGACTCTTTTCTTTTCTGAAAATCAAAATGACGCACCAACGTTAACACAGAATGCAGGTTTACTACGGTTTGATAAGAAATTTAACTTGAATGAAATTCAGAATGAGGCTTGTTTGTTTTATGATAAAAAGGAGAAACGTCTCAAGGTTCCTTGTTATGCCTCTAGGATCTATCTAGAGTGATCTATATTACTCCATTATGAAAAAAAAAAAAATGATTGATCCACTCACAATTCCTTCATACTTGATCGACGACCCTAACCTCAAATGGATTTTTCTATTCAATCTAAAATACAATTACTTGTTTTTATACTTAGACAATTTTGCTTTCCGTGCAGATTATTATTATAAAAACGAAATATATTTTCTTGTAATATACATGGCCACACGTTATCAGGGATAACGTATATACGTTGATCAGGTAATCACTCCTATATCTATTTCCTGGTTGGCGTTATTTTCGATAATCAACGCTGCAATATCAGAGGGGTTAATAAGTGATCTGATATTCGATATGAAAACATAACCGGTTTGGGTGATTAAAAATTTGCTAATAAAAAAATTAAAACTAAGATGGAGTGTGCAATCAATTTGCACAAATCTATTACAGATTCGGTACTAGTTTCAAAATTAGTTCTTAGTAGTGTTAATGAATTGAAATTGACGATAGATAATTAATTGTGCATTGACGTTCCAAAACTTGACCAGGTATCTCTGGCATTAATGCGTTAGCCGGGATAGAGCATAAAGGATTCTGACATGGGTTTGAGAATGGCGTTATTCAAATGGACCAGCTGGAATAGATTTTGAGGTTCTCGCGGTGCTCGAGAAATTTGATCCTAAGACGACTCCTCTTCAGCCTTATCTTGTCATCCAGTATTCACAGCGATCAAGTTCCTGTTAATTCGCATATATAGATACGGCAAGATGCTATATTACGTCATTCATCATATTCTGTAATGAAGTTTATAAGGTATGGCTATGTACCTTTGTCTGTTTGAATTATATCTTGAATTTTCTCTATGTCTGAGAACTTGATAGAACTTTGTCAAAAGTTTTGATAGGACAAGCTTCGAAGATAAGTCTTATCAGCTATTCTTCGTTCAGACTACGTTTGTTCTGCGGATAACCTAAAATATTTTTTTTTAAGTCGAAAGTCTCTAGGTCGGTTACGGAAAGTTATTCTGTAAAAGTTATACCACCTTTCAGACGGCAATATATTTGTGTGCAGGAAACATATGGAAGATGATAGAAGGATTCGATGAAGAAGTGAAGTAATAATATGGGAAATAAAAAAATGTTCATTTCGAAACGGATGAACGGCTGGCAACGTTGCGGAGGCCGTTAAGGATTACGACGGTTGTAAAAGTCAGTATCGGATAATGGGGAGCGTCGATCCAAACAGATTTACGAAGAGTAAGCGGGATCCAACAGCCTAACGAAACTTGAAGCGTCGCGACGCCACGTATTATGACGCTACGATAACTCATTACTTTGATATCTGGTAGACTAGGCTGATCCGATCAGACTGAAAACTTGTGCAATGCAAATTGGAAGCTGTTGGAAATCAAAGAGCCAATTATAAAGTCAAGAGGCGAATCAGAGTCTTTATCAATATTTAAAAAGGATCTTTGAATTTCTCAAAATGGATGATTTCGACGATTGCATTCCTAAATGAATGGTAATTCGTCTACGCGCATCTCGCGTTGCGCATTACGCGTTGAACCGCAAACCAGGTAAACGTAAAATCTTCAATTATTACTTTAGAATTCATTAAGGCTGCTTTCGTGTATCACGATTATTTTACAGGCCTGAACTTCTGTTTCTGCTTTTCAATTAACAAGGCACACCTGCCAGTACGACGGGTTGTCATTCTTCGAGGGGTGATTATACTTCTTCACTCTTAAAAGCAATGCGCTCTCGACTTACACCCTTCAACCTACCGAGAAGAGGGGAGACAATGTTGAATTAATTAATGGATAGCAGAAGGTGTAGGGTTTTATAGTGGAAAATTACATCTCTGATGGAAATTTCGTTCTGAGAAAAAAAAAGAAGGAAACTGTCAAAACATTCTCAATTAGCGGAGAGGATACGTCTGTGCATGTCTCTTAGGTTCTGGAGAAAGAAAATATCCTCAGGGGATTAATATAATAATATTCAAAGAAAATTATACTCTTGGTAATTACTCTGCTAAATCTCTGTTGAAAAAAAATACGTTATATATCTCTAACGAGGAACATGACCATAACATTCGATTTTTTAAGTCATTACTTGGAACAATGGCTTATTTATTAAATAGAATTTTGCTTTATTACCGCTGTTAGATTAATGCTCGGCAACGGAAACGAATGGCGATGTGGTTATCCGTCATATCGTATCCGATCATTCTTTACTCTGTGTACAAAATTAGAGTGGGTGGTTTGACAAGTGGCAATGGCGTCTGCTGATAAAGTAATTATTTCCTAAACCAGGTTATAAATCAGACAGGATTATATCTGCCGGTTATAGCCCGAAATTTCGATGCTTGATGTATTGGGCTTTCATTCCATAAAAATATACAGATTGCCTATGAACATATATATTGAAGATACATAAAGAGCATATAGGTTTAGAATTAAAAATAAAATCTATAAATGACTTAATGGCTCTCAGAGTAAACTTAGCCAGTAATGTATTGCCTCCTTCTAATTATATATTAATATTTGTTTGTATATATGTTATACAGGTATACACATTTACTTGTAATTAGAAACCAAGAAGGTTCTTTAGTGGATGTCATTAAGACGCGAATAAGTTCCAGAATACTGAAGCCTATAGAAATTCTGTGCCCAACGACTTGGTATACTCGAAATGAATGTCTAAAATTTCACCAGAAATTCTGATTACCACAAATAAATGTGAAAACTTCATTAACTTTCAATTATGCTACCCCGCAACAACCACAAGACATGCATTGGGAGCAACAGGCGGTAAATTTCCAATTTCTTTAAATTTCTTAAAAGCCACGTGTTTTTCATTGAAGGGGTGAAGACTCGTGAAATTCTTGGCTAAAAATAGAAGCCTATCTATCTACTAATTAAGCACCAAGTACAATCACTGCCTTTTGGAGATCGTTTACAAAAGGATATTTGGCAGCAAGATTGATCGTCCCTGGTTCAGCTGTTGTGGAAATGTTCATTCAAGCTTGAAGAGTGCTGCCGGCGGTGGCCATTGTCCAACATTGAAGTACCTTATAATAAGGATATCAGATTTATTAATCAAGTCATTAGTATTAAGATTCTTATATAATCATATAAGAAAAGTTCTCGTGGAAGGATTTTCGTTAGACATTATTACCCTTAAGGGATAAGAAGGATTGGTTTGAGCTGCCTTTTCATTAGCGAAAGACTCGTTTTTATCTGATAATATTTTTTTATACCTATATTCTATATATACATATATTTATGTATAATCCATATGGAATTAGATATATAATAGTATTTATTGAGCCAACGTGCTATGTAAATTCAGTTTTCCCACGGATATAGTCAATAGCGTAGCTGGACACTCCAGGGTTTATTCATGCGAAAACTCGTGCTCGACGTCCAAGTGCTATAGAAACTCACCAGATCGTATCCTCTGGTAAATACTCATAGACCGGGTTAATCTTATCACGTGGTGAACTTCGAACACTAAGAGTTAACGTCGTTCAAACTTTTCAAGCGTTCACGTTTAATTCCTGATAGCCATTGAAAATTGTTATTGACTGAATCCTCCAAAGCGACTAGAGGTTTGTGATTGACAATATAAATTTCTAAATGAATTTCATCAATTAGTACTAGACTCTGGTAGGAAAATGAGAATCTTCCTAAATCCTTTTTATAATTATTTATCATAAATTATCCAAAAAATCATTAAAGAGTGTAAACGCGATATCAAACTTTCTTTGTTCAAAGTATTTTTCTTGTCTTCTCTCTTTTCTCAATTCCGCTGCAAAAGGTGCGTCGTTAATAGAATTTCCATGAAATGTACTAAAGGATTCATTTCAATTATGCAAAGTTTTGGATGTCACTTATACTATATTTATATATACAGTAGAAATTATAATGCGCGAGAGCTCAGGAGTTTATATTTTGCTTAAGTCTTCAAAAACCGTGGATACCTTACAGGTGGATGGAATTATGAGAGAAGGAAAAGAAAGAGCTGAGGATTAACAAAAAAAGAAAAGAAAGAAAGAAGAAAAAATATTTGTTATCGATTGTCCGTTATCTATTTCCATTTTTATGGATTCTTTTTTTTCATTTGTTTCTTCATTACGTTCTTCTACTATATGACTCTCTTATCTATGTACTCTATTTGGTATCTCTATGAGGAGCTTCGACATTTGATTCGAAACGACGTTCATCGGTACAAGCCAATGCACTTACTCGGTATTGATTGTATCGAGGTTCAATTTGCATTTGCAATTTCCCATGTTCCGTCGTGCGTAACGCAAAATTAAAAGATAGTACATTTCAAGCTTCCCTTGTTCTTCCTACTCTATCGTTATCTGTACATGTTTATATATGTATTTCTGTTTGTTAATCGGTAGAAAAAAAAATCGGCAGGCAATCAACCATCACTGGCAGTACCAATTTTCATTTTAATTTCTCTCGATAAACAACGAGCAAAGTAATTAATGGCACAATCCTTTTGACATTTATTTGTATACAGCCCTGTCACGCCGAGACGTATTGAGCATTTGGACGAAACAAGTGGACAATTAAAAAAAATCAAGGGAGATCAAAACAAAATTTTCCTATATTCCAGTGAGAAGTCGCATGGCCGTGAAACAATAATGGGATAAGTAAAATTTGTAATAAAATCTGCCAAATTGATTCAGTTTATTTTCAGTGTGAACCACCTTTATTGACTCTTGCCAGGAATCTGGTTAAATACTTTTGGACGCTCTACGTTGGTATATAATAATTCACTTTTCAGGGACTATAAGTCCTAGACAAGATGGCTGAATATTTTAGAGTCTAAATCCGTTGCTTTCAGCAGATGTGTTGATTGTGATTTGTACTAAAGTTAATTAAGTCAGATGAAATTACGTGGGTCGTTTGCATTATTTTTTTTTAGGTTAAGAGACAAAGACTTTGCTGCGTGACAGAATTTGATAGGTATGTACTACAATTAATTGCACTACGTGTATACGATAACCTTTTTTCCTCGATTAATGCATTGCTTTTGTAACGTGTTATATTATTCTTATTTTATTTGCAGATACCGGATATTACGTTACAGGTCATTCCACGATTGTCTTTTTAATTCGTCCACTCGAGTATAGAATTCCTAATGGAATTGAATGATACCAGTAATCAGTCAGGATTAAAAGAGAAAGGTTTTTCGGCGATTCAGTTTATCAGAAAACTGATTGCTTGGTTGGCTGGTATGTTTGCGTTTATTATGCTCATGATCGTTGATTTTATGCCCATAAGTTTACGACGTGGAAAACAAGATCAACCGCTTGTTCGTAACTTGGCCGCTTTTGTGAGGTGGCCAGAGCTGATGGGATGGCAAAGGAAATAAATAAGAAAAATAACAAGCGAAACAAAGGAGGGTAAGTTGTAACAATAATTTTATCATTCCAAACGAAGAAGTGCGTCGTGTCCATGATTCGTTTGATCTTACAATTATAAGGGTGTTTTTCGTCATGTTTCATCTTTGCATATGTATTTGTAAGTCATCATTTTGAATTATGATTTGCGACTCTACATTCTGCTTGCTGCTCTTTTTCAAAATTTATTATAATTTATCTTCATGCGTACGAATGATTAACGATCGAGCGGAAATGACTGAAAAAAAGGAGACGCAAGTCACTGCGTTACTTCTTAATGCTTGTAGGAATTAAACAGATGTGACATTCAAATATCAAAGCCTTAAACAATCCTAATGAAGAGAAACATAAGAAAACTTCATTAAGCTTGTTTCCAGTGACAGCCAAACTAGCTAAAATATTTTCTGACGTTTTTTCAAATGAATTTGCAAAATTAAACTTTGACGTTACTTCAGTCCTTTATTCTATGTGCTATCAGTATCCAAGAATTTCAACTTTAAGATTAGGGGTCCATGGGAGTTCAAATGTATTATTTAAGTTATGGGTTCGATCCGTGACGGTATTAACACACGTTATGCATTTTGAGTGTCTTGTTGGGTGATTGGTTGACTACTTTAACCCTCCAAAAGTCACGTAGGGGCCTAAAAGACCCCAGATCAGATTAATTTTTTTTTTCAAAATTCCTGTGACGTCACTTCCGGTTGGTTTCATTAAAAATATTAAATCACTTTAAACTCACACACTCTCTCTTTTATTATTGCTTGATGTACCGTTCGGCCCGGAAAAAGAATTGCATAGTTATTCAAATATACATTTCCACCCTTACGGTAATGGCGCTCTAGGGTGGGTCAGGGGTGCACTTGTTGAACCGTTGGCTCACTCGTTAAATCCTTCGTAAAATCGGCCCGTTTGCTACCTAATGTCGTATATAGATATTCATAAGTTCTTCTCCGTGACAAACTACCCTTAACTAAGCTATGAAAGTCTCCTGCCCCATTCTACGGTATATGCTAGCGCGCTCGTGTATGCATACAAGGTGAACGAAACTTTAGATTTAATTTTTGGGAAAATATTAACTGTCTCATTTAGAATATCCCTAGATGAAAATTAATCTAGTGAATAACTGTTTAACGAGGAGATATTATCGCGTTAATCTTTTTTTTTTCTACTATTTATTTACAGTCAACGATTTTCGTACAGTGGACAGTTACGTAAAATACAGCTAACTGCCAGTGTCAATTTTTAAAATGGTTTATCCGTGAAATTTAATTTGAAAAGTTCGCGGATATGGTATGTACGTTGGATTTTTTTCATCATATTTTTTAATTTAACTTTTGACTAAAATGGCGATCTGTTACACGCTCGATACTTTTTGTATTTCATGAACCAACTAGCTTTTATATTCTATCATATAATTTTAACCTAGTTTCCGTTTTTCACTCCAGGTATCACTTTATCCGTACAGCTGTAGAGAATTTTGCGAATTTCAAAATCCTTTATTAATATTCAACAGTTTCAACAGTGGATTACGTAAATTTGATTCATATTCTCGTACGTTCAAAAAAATAACAATTATACCAAATCTAAAGCTGTAGATTTTTACTTATCAGACGCGACGGCATAGTTGGTTTGAAAAAATGTACCTTTGAAAGTCACCATTTTTTTATGCACGATTTTGAATGAATCACATATAAAGTTCAATTGTGCGATAGAAAAATTATATTTTGGAATGACAAGGGCTCGAGCGATTTAGAACATTGTGAACATCAGGCTTAAGCTAAAATTTTATTTTGAAAACTACTTTACTAATGATTTGTATATGTCACTATTCATTATTCATAATAGCCGTTTAATGTTCCATTGTGAATGCAGCTTAAGCATTGTCTGCATATCTGTACCGATGAAGTGGAGCACTCAGCATGGGAGAATGGAACTCGAATGCAATTCTCTATGGGATCAATGGGATCGGACTTCAGATTTGCACCACTATGCCGCTATTCAGATTAGTGTGATTTTCGATTAAATCGATGATAACCGAGTACAAATGAATGAACCAGATGAGATTTGTCACCTTCGAAGAGATAACAGTGACAATTAAGAAAAAGGTAAGAAAGTTCGTTTCGATATTTATTACTGAACGAATAATTTTGTCACAGTCCCATTTTTGCGAATCTTCATTTTTCCAAAAATTCATATTTCGGAATAATTAATTTTCGCGTAGCCTCATTTTTCCAAAAACTCCTGCGATAAAAAGTCGAACGTTGAAAATATGAAATTTCGAGATAATGGGAATATAATAATTCAAGAAAATGGTGGAGACCAAATTTTGGCTTTTGAGAAGTAAAAAAAAATTTAATTTCGTTCCACATACGGCCATTTCAAATTTTTCATATACTGAAATTATTCGTAGCTCCTTTCAAAGCAAAACTGTTTTCAATTTCCATGGAAAATATCAGCCAATTTTATGTACAATTTCATTTCAGATTCTTCGCGCTCGATTCTCATAATATTTCCTGCGTCGAAATTTATTTCTTCTCAGTCGACCAGCACCTGGAGGCTACTGATAGTTTCAAAAAATTATTTGAAGAGAAAATCGATCCACTGCATATACCCGTAGGAGTTCGATTCTCATAGAGGAAGAGCTCCAGAGAAATAAGTTAATATCACAGAAAAGACGATTACGAACGAAAAGACGAAATAGTAAGAAGAAAGCGTATCTTATACAGGCTCTTTCATTTTCCGTCGTAATAAATCAAAGAAGAATCTAATATATCCTCGATTCCTTATTTCGAAGGAAATACATCCTTTAAAAACTTCAATTTCTCTTCCAGTTCAAACGAAACGCTTGCGTAAGCTTACAAATCAGGCACTATCAGCAGCCTTAGAAACTTTCAGAGCTAACAATTGCAAAAACGAATAAGCTTTAAAAAATGTCATTTTGAAAAATACTTTCTAAAATTATTAATCATACTTTCGGCCTCAACGTATTAAGTGATTCAACTACTATTAAAAAAAGAAAAGTGTCCAAGTCGCCATACTTAATTCCCAATATGTCTAAAAGCTACTTCCGAAGTACTTTTAATCGTTCTCAATTAATTTCATTCAATTTATTTTTACTCCTCGACATTTCCCACAGATTTTTGCGCTACTCGCCACCTTATACTTTCTCTTCGTTCGTGCTTTCTCAATTAACCTCGCGGAATTACCCATTTAATGAACTCCACCTCTCAGACGCTTCAGCAGCCTCGCGAAACCTGCGCGCTTTTTCCAACCCTCGCCCTCTTCCCTTATCATTGTCGCTTTAATATTCAACCGGTGATTTTACCAGCACGCAAACCAAACAGGCTATTAACGGATATTGCGAAAGGTATCAGAATCAAAATACCCTTTTCATTTTCTTTTTCTTTTTTATCTCGTAGCTACATAACCTCAATTGCGTCATATAGTATTTCGTAGCTACGACCACTGGGATCCGTGCAGGATTTTTGTTTATTACCACAGTAATGACGATGTATAAGAATTTTTAGAGATTTCATATAAAATCTCTATCTATAGTCACCACGCTATGTTAACTTCTGCAATCCACGTGGGTGGCCCGTGTTTACGGATTTGCAATTATGTGTATCCTGAATTTATTATATTTAGCAATCTGACAAAATGATATTGGCAAAACTAACTTTGGCACTCCTGATAAACAAGCTTGATATTGTTATTAAATTTTCAAAAAATACGATCTTCGTGTATTTATCTTATCGTAATAATTACTCCGTAGCAAAACTTTCGTATTGATTCTAAAAAGGGAGGTTGACTGTTTTTCATATTTCATTTTGTAACAATATATATGGATATATATATATATTGACAATTTTAAGATCTCTGTTTTGCTTGTATGAAAACAGATCGAAGTACCTAAATGACAGGATCAATTTTTTGCAACTTTCGCCAATGTTAAGTACTTATGGCTGTATGTATTTAATATTTTTCCAGGGTTACTTGACGTCGTTCGTAACCCATGTCAAAGAGAATCGAGCTCTTGTTCAACCTCAAAAGAGAAAATTTAGCGCCAACGACTTGAAGTTCAAGTAGAAACGTGATGATTGAAAACAGTCTAAAGGGCCTTCAAGTAAGGTCACCCTTTCCGAACTCCTCTATCAATAATAATGTGGAGTCGATTTGAAAAATAATGGGTGAAAAAGAAAAACAAAGGAATGGAATAAGTTAAAAAAAACTTTCACGCTGTGAGAAATCGAAATCGAGATTTGATGAGGCTGCTCCTTTTTATCCCCATCAAGAAGAAGGTACATTCTCATTTAATATGATAAAACCTGGCTGGTGATTTAATGTTGTATTTTGTGTTGCAGGCTGTTGCGAAAATCGCACCGTAATGGATAATGATTCTTCTTCTTGTTCCTTGTCAAAATAATCATGACTCTCCAGCGATTAAGATACCTTGATAAGAAGATGATGTAAACGGAATGACGACGGGAAAGTTGGATAAAAATTCCAGAACAAATCCCCTCGCAGTTTGCAATTCATAATATCAATTTGATATTTGCACAAGCGTGACTCATCACTGATCGCTCTTCGTACGCGAAATCCATCATTATATAGGTATTGCAATTTCATTTTACTTACTCACAAAAGACGATCTCCCCTTGGACAAATTCTCTCCTGGAACTTTCCCGGACTTGCACAGAAAAGCAACGATAACAACCCTCTCTCTCTCTCCTCAGTACTCAAAACACTCCCGCTCCCTTATATCAACCGCTTTCAAGGATCTACAATAATTTTCCGCCTTTACTTCCAACCCCCAATTCAAATTTTGTAAAATCCGCGTGGATCACCCTTAAAAAAAAATTGGCAAAAGTTTTTCAGAACAGTTACCGCCGATCACTGCTAAAGTACCAGACCTCTAATTACTGTCACGAGTAAAGACAGTTTTTCCTTTTGGATTAAAAAAAAAAGAAATTTACTATTCAACAGTTGCAAATCGCGAGACAAATTCCAGCCAGATGAATTTCACGTTTTGGTGTTGTCCCTTATGATTTTTTGATCCTTTCTTCTCTCAGCCTCTTTTTTTTTACTTCCCTTCGCGATTCTCTACCCGCGATCTTTCCTACGTTGATCCGTTACACGCAAATTGTTGGATGCGTGTATCGAATAAATAACGAAGGGCTCGTCGACTCGCGGTTCTGTTCCAGAGAAATCTGGGGGTTCTTTACTGTTCAGTGTACTACCGGCGTATGACGTTCTCCCAGCGGTGCGAGAGAGCTTTTATAGCCGCCTGGTAACACTGGCTGCCTCACTATCCTCACAGCAACTCCTACCCTGCTGCCGAATCACCACGATAACCACCCTGGCACTGGGCACCCTTTAGGAGCACCCTAACGCTCCTACGCCAAGCACCTGTTAACCGGATGATAGCTCAAACAAAACGTTTCAAAAAAATTATAAGGCTTGCACTAGTCCACTTCATAGCTTCATACCTTCGCGCCAACAATTGAATCTTATTAAGGGATAATGTGAATATTGTTCAAATTTAATTATTCATCGAAACTCTTCAATTTCATTAATCTTCAGGAATTCTCGTGAATCGTTAAACACTTTGTTTTTGTTTATTAATGACAGTCTCTGATGACACTTAAGCTTTTTGTCACAATAATTATATCTTGTACGTATAAACTCACGTGTGAGCTATGTGCAGGTCGTTTCATTAAAGTCAAAGTTCATTTATTACGTTAGAACTAGCTGTCATGCCCATGGCTGCCGTATATATATATTCATGTGTACACTAGATATGTTTAAGAAATTAACAAGGTTTTGTTATTCATAGCATACGTTGGTTATATGTATATGGGTATATTAGATGTCTTGTATTACCTTCTTATTTAGCATCTGTTCTGTTCTTAAGGTTCAAAGGGAAAGACGTTGTAAGACGTCGACCTAGTTTGAATCTTCTAGGTGACCGCAACTTAGTGGTCGAACGCAGGAGCTTTTGATTTAATGACTTCAGGCCACTCAGATAGATGTATGCTCAGCCTCCATCTGGATCAATTTAGCGGATCCTATCCTGGCGCATAGTTACCATTGGAGTAACTCACTGCCATATGTATTCTCTTCTATGTGTAATAATAGCTGTCAATAGAATTCCTATAAAATTCATTTATTAGGGTATGCCTGTCAGCAGTGCGTTTTACGTATTTTATTATTTCCATGATCATTAAAGTTCCACAGGATAATATATATTTTTAGGTATTAGGTATACACAACGTGTATCATTGCCACCCATTCGCACTGGTTCTATTCGATTAACTCAGTGAAGAGATTAGAAAGTTTCATCATAAAGAAATTTTGTCTTTTTTTTTTTCTTCCACTAAGACCTAGGAATACCGAAAAAGGTTAAGAATCTTTTACGATTCTTCATCAGCACCCACCAAGTTCAGTCTTCTTTTATTCAGATACTAAATCTACTTGTATTAGATTTTTCTCTGTATTAGTTTTAGCCTCTTTTTAAAGGTGAGTTCATATTCGACCAATCGTTAGCTTCGTGAATTCCTTGGGAAACTTTAGAACCTTTCGTTCACTCAGTTCTCATCTCAATAAAGAATCTTCAGTTTGATATCTTTCTACGTGCAGATTGGCTACCGCAAAAGAGATTGGTCTGGAAAATAAGCGAGAGAACAGAGACGTTAAACTTTAATGCAATGCTCACTCTACGCCGTTGGCTTCTCTTACATTAGGAAAATCATAAAAGGTAATTACGTTATTAACTGGCACTGCGTCTTTTAGCATCTGCACAGCTTCCATTAGTGTATCAGAAACCATACTTGGTCGAGATGATGGATCTTTTGAATTCATATATTTATATATGTCAAATGGCACGCGACAGCAGACTCATATCTCGTACAGAAAATTCCTAACAATAAAATTACTAAATCAAATAGTCATGTTGTATAGCCGCATATTTTACTACACATATAGCTAAGATAGTCGCATATATGATAGTCACATGTCAATATACATACAATGATTATACAGAATCTCCTAGGAGGAAGTTTGCATCGTAAAGGTAACATCGCATTGGGCCAGTTAGGTTAGGTTGTGTCAGGTAAGGTTATCCAGACTGTAAAGCATTTATGGTTATCAGAGAAGAAATTTTACATACGTAATTTTCCACTGGGTGTTAAATTTTTTAAGTAAAATCAGTGGCTGCAATTTTTCCTTGTTAATGTGTAACATTGAGAAATAACGATATTCCAGCTCACTTCTATTAGTAATGATAACGTGAATTTCAGTAATAATTACGATATAGTGACGTACGTGGCTCCGTACCTGGCAGACTCCATGTTTTATGAAAATCAAATATGAAAACGATTAGGACCGTAATCGTCATTTCAAACAAGCTGAATGCGGATGACTAATTGAGTCAAAGTAAGTTCCGAGAAACAAGAGCTCTAGGCAAAAAGTGTCGTGGGTCTTGGATAAAGTTGGATTAAAAATATTTTCTTTTTTTTTTTCGAAATTTATTTGCCAAACCTAACCTCACTGCCGCTTGTGGTAAGATATTCTCTTGTTAGCTTCGCGTCACCATTTTGAATTCGAATTGTAATTTGATAATTAACGTCACTGCTGATTCTTTTCGAAATTTGAATTTTTAGATTCTTTTAACAATACAATATCCAACCAGGAGGACGCATGTATGGAGTCCTTGGATTTTGTAGGAGGTTTCGCACTGGTATTTATTTACATAAATACTTATACAGAGTTTTACGTAGAGAGTTGGTAATCTAGCATTTGCATAACACAGAAACGTACTGGCAGTGGGACAGCCATTTTTCTTGTAGCTAAGTGATGAAATAAGTTGGCACAACTTTTTCTTAGTGTTTTACATTTTGAGTGGGTGAGTCGTTATGCGTTCTATCTTATGCTTTATTTCTTCTCATTGTTACAGCCTCCTTTATTTCCTGTGGAAATATTGCATCCGTTTATTCAGCCTGTTCTTCATGCTGCGAATGCACATGATACCTGTGCTACTTCCGGTATGAAAAATATTTTTTTCTAGGCTCAGATTTAACCGAGGATAATTCGTGACATGGTTCATTATTAATTTTCAAAAGCTCTTTCGAGCCTGAAATTGATATTATGAAATTTCTACGTGGAATTGGTCAGCTCGCAATGTGCACTCTCGTATGTATATATGCAGATTAATTGGCACGGCTAGCTGGACGTTTTAATGAATTATCTTTTCATTTATTTCTTTTTATATATATATGCTAGATGCAATTATTTAATATAAAAAATCAGATCGCAATAGACTCACATGTCATTTTTACTATCATTAAATTTTCTCTATGTTTTGCTACTTTATATGAATCTTATTGTACGATAGTTGGTGAATGGAAAATCGCTGATTTAGTCATTCGAATGACGTCGATTCGCACGTGCGTGTATGCTTTGTACATATAGAAACTTTGAGTTTACGTAGTTTGGTAGATAACAGGTTTTACAGCTTTATCCAATGTGACTCTAAATCTTATTAATAGTATAATGGTTCGCCGCTATAAATGGAAACTTGCGTATGAATTTGCCGTTACTATTAATAATTAACGAATTATTTTTGTTTTAGGTCTAATATCATTTTAGATACTCTTTTAAGAGTTTTACGCAAGATTGTCAAAGTCACGCTTTGATTAAACAATGGATATTAATCACTAAAATCCATTGTTTGATAACGTGATACTTTTGACGGTTGTTCTAGTGCCAATAAACACCTTTCCTTTGGCTTACACAATTCCCAGTACAATTCCAAGACTATTGCAATTACAGTCAACAAAGTTGGTACCACTTCCTGGAGACACCGTGGTCGCTGCTTCTATTGACAGAGCCTGGGGTGTCAAGTAAATTCTTCTCTTGGCAATCCCTTCAATCCCTTAAGTGTGGAACTTGACAAATGACAAATAGCCATATGAAGCTTGCACTGCATAAATTACAAGAGGAATTAATAAATTTTGAAAAACCTATAGAATCTGACTAATAACAGATACCAATATTTTAATTCAAAATTGACAAAGATATTTTTATTGAATGCAAAAGATGCATTATGAATTTTTATTGTTATCTGTTAAATTATTAATTTAAATTTTCATATTACCTTTTATCTTTTCAGGTACTCCCAATTATGATCAGTCTCCTTGTAGAGGAAGGAGATACTTACTCTGGATGAACGTTTGACTCTGTGTAACTGAACTGGACTTGTCACTCATGATCAAGGTTCAGGTTTGTTTGTAGAACTACCCCTAGAATATAGGGTCAATATTGATTTCCACTTGAGGAGAGAAAAGTACCTAGGGGTGAGTCTTAGCAAAGTGAAGAAAGTATTCCTCTTCTTGATTTCTTCTCTCTCACTATTCTTGACTCTAGTTTTCTTCGATAATGTAGATAAAGTCAAAGATAGCCAAGAGTAGACGGCATTCTAAGAGAGGACAAGTGCCAAGATAACCAGTGCTCTCTTTAATCTCATCATCTGAAAAAAAGGGTCAGGGGCTGCAGGTCGATTCAACAAGGTATCAATATAGAAACATATTTTTCCTCACTTGAAATTCTCCCGACCCAATCTTCCCAGTGCATGATATCTTGCTCCTGTATAAATTCAAAATTTACCACGTCAAAAAGCTCTTGAGCTCCTCATAATCTTCGCCCTAACCGCAAATTTCGCTTGGGCTCATACCCTTACACCGTGTAAACGTTCTAGCAATTTTGGAGGTACGAGACAAAAAAAGAGACAATTGAGCGATATGAAAAATTGTACCTCTAATAAATTCTACATTTTTTTTACTGTTTAACTCCCGGCGCTCACCGACTCATCCAATGCAAAAGTTATTATAAAATTTTATTTAAACAATCGCATTACCTTTATCGCATCCAATTGTCAAAGCCTTAATTCGTTTTAAACTGCATGAAGTTAATTCCCCTTTTTTATGCGTAGCGAACATTTTTCATCCACAGGAATGGTGGATAGTCGTTTATATGGAAATATTCCTGGGATATAGAAGGCGTCTATGACACCATACGTGATGGAATTGACGTACGCACCTATCCATCCATACATGGGTTACCTAGAAACGTATGTACCTAGATATTCAGATCAGTAAACGAGTCAACGACCATGATACATGAGTACTAACGATATTTAGACATAAAAATAATCATAAATTTATAGAAAATGAGCCCTAAAAAATATTGTTTTGAATCAATCAACCATTATTTCACTTCACATCAACAGTGTATGAAAAAGTGTAATTTTTTCTCATTCAACCTTTTTTTTTACAGATCCAATACGTCACTCAGGCTCTATAATAAAACTAGGTCGATCCTAGTAAAATTTCATTAAATCAATCAGATATTCAAACTCGTCCCTAACTCAGTTGCCATTGATCAAATTTTCATGCTGTCCTATATCTTCGGCTTTACAAAGGTTAATGCATCTCTTTTGTATATTAAAGTATATCATATGGTTCTATTAGTGTCCTGGTATCAGGACTGGATAAGCTCCATGTCCAATAGAAGCTTACAGAGACATTTATATACCTATGCTACCGTTAATGGCAGGACTTAGATTAGTAACGAGCATGTTTCCCGGTTAGTAAACAGCAAACGCGTCTAGTATTGTCCTGGAGGTCGTCATCGCCGTAACCATCCTTAGGAAATTATGGTCTTACTAATTTGTATGGTCCTTGTATCTATGCCTAAATGCTTATGTGCATTATAGTACATAGTGTATATACCTGTTTTATATGTATGATATTCCTTGTGTGTCATGTGGGTTAGAACTGTATCAAGAGCGTGGGTAGGTTATAGCGACATGGTATAAGCAAAATGTAAAATTTAGAGGGTAGTTTTTTACGAGAGAGTTAATTCTACCGTCAAAAAAGCCTATAGGGTTGGGACGAGCTTTAGAAATTTTCCTCTGACATAACGATGGCTCCTTAGGATAAAGATTGAAGCGATGGTTAATCGGTGATGCAAGTGTCCAAAAGTGATCCTGAAAACTTTTAAATCCCTGCGAGGATCCTTAAGTCTCTTACCTAAAGGTTCATTTTAAAGTCGGTGACGGGCTGTGAATCTGTAATGACGATATTTTGAATTCGAATACGTAACGAGTTACAAGATGGCTGCTCTTTGTGTGCGGAGACTATTTGTGTTACTGTTAACAACATCCTAGTATGAATTTGAATGCAAACCTGGATATCCGGGATTTTTCGTGTTAGACGTGGTATAAACGTTGAGCCAATTTCTGTTTAGATGAAAGTTTTTCAATGGACGTTTTCGAAAAGTGCAAACGAAGCCTGAAAAGACTGAACGCCATTGCTGAACTTCTGCAAAGAGACACACAGGTATAAGGCGAATACTGACGGCGGGTTTAATATTCATGAGTATTAAAATACCTTTCCAACAGTATTCATGGAAACTGGAGAAACGAGATTGGATAACTCCCGCTTTATATTATTTTTTTTTTCAGCATTTTCTGTTCCTCCTGCACGCGTCACTGTCTGCCATGTTTTTTTTTTGTCTTTTTTGCCATTAAGTATTGTTGCGTACATACTCACTGCTTTGACTCGTCCAGATAAGTAATTAAATATCTGGAAATCAAAAATTTTTCTTTTCGCCTTACTTGGCCTATTTAATATTCTTTTTCTTCTCTTATTTCCGACTTCCCTTGACGTAATTTCCTTCACTTGCTTCATTTCGCCACGAGCTGCCATATCTCATTGCGCAATTATATCTATGCGGATTAATTGGGTGTCTTTTTAATTTGGTAATTACAAGGCGGAGGTCTCTATCTTTTCTTCGTTGCTTCTCTACCAACTGCCACTAATCCCATGTTGGTGCTTTTATTTCCGCCAGGAAGAGAAATGAATGGCATTCCTAGTAATCCAAAGTTTTCTTTGACTGGCTTAATTAATCCACGTGTTATTACTTTATTTATGACGAATTCTAACCTCTAAATAACTTTAAAACACGATATTTATTATTCTGGATTTTCTCTCAATGCATTTAACTTTTATGAATTAGGTCATTGAATTTAGAAGGAAGCGACCTTGAATTGCATCATTCAGAATAGACAGGTCGAAGAATGTTTCTATATTTCCAGACAACTTTTAAAGCTGTTGGATAATCTGTACACGCAACAGGATCCCCACGTCTTCATCGACGCGTAGAATTGTTTAACGTCGCTATGAGATTGCAACTTTCCAAGTTATGTCGTCATCTTTATGGCTTATTTTTAGTCGCGTCACTTTGTTATTTCGCCTGACGTATATTAGGTGGATATTTTTAGAATCATTATGTCAGTTGTGTACTTTTCACGTCGTTAATTCACGCGCTCGTATTTGCCTCTGATTTTTTTTTTTTTTAATTTCAGATGAGATTAAAAGGAATATGAGGATTACGGATATTTAATAATTTCGGAATACTTTTCGCTTGAATTCACTTCAAGAGGGGCTTTTAATTTGACTTTATGGTATGTTCAAAATATATATTGCTCTCCTGGAAATTAAAACGTATTACAGTAGTAATCAGTCTGACATCTTGTCGGTAGAATGCTAATTTGAATTTCGTACGTTGCGTGTTACGCTCGAACGATAAAAAGGAAATCTATTTTATCCTATGAACCAAGGGTTGGCCGGTAAAGTAGAGATCGAACTATCTTATATTCGTATAACCTGTGGTGGAGGCAGTAACGTCGATTTTCTGTCATGGCACAGCCGGATGCATCGCAAGACATTTCTGTCGACAGGCAGAATTTATCACAATTAGAGGAAAAGCAACGAATTATTGACAGAGCTCCGTTTAGTAAGCTTAAAATAGACGATGCCAGTATTCTCGATAGCATCGAAGGTCGTGAAATCTGTGGAACATGTTACAAATCACGAAAGTTCTTTTGTTACACGTGTTACATGCCTGTTATCGACCGCAATTATATTCCTCGGGTAAAGGTGCGATCTTTGATTAACATTAATGAGTAAGCCGAACGTATATTATTTCTATATAATTAATATACAATTTTTCGATGTACAGTGGATACTATTTACAATAATCATTGAATATGTAAAGTTACTAGAACAGACTACCTAAGTAATTCTGATAGGAACACATAGATGGCACTGATGTAGCAGATTTGTTATTAATTAACTTTTTTAAATTTTAGTTACCTATAAAAATTGACATAATTAAACATGCCAGGGAAATAGATGGCAAAAGTACAGCCATTCATGCGGCAGTTCTAGCACCTGATGACGTTAGAATTTATACTTACCCAGAATTTCCTGCAATATCTAAAAATGAGAAAGTGCGTTTATTCACGGTATAACTTATCGAATTGATTTGGTTTTTTGCCATTTAATATATAAATAACAGAGGACTTGCTTTATGCAGGTTGTTTTAATCTTTCCAAGTAAAACGGCAACGTCGGTGGAAGGCTTGTTCGTGAAAGAAATTGTAAATGGAGATGAAGTTTCATCAGAAAGCATAAGCAATAAATTACCTGTGGACAGAGCCATTTTTATTGATAGTACCTGGCATCAGACTAAGGCAATATATAAGGATCCAAGATTGCGGGGTATAAGAAACGTTGTGCAAATATTTTTATAAATTTTTCAATAACTAATGTTATAGGAATGTAATTTTTTTTTTTAGATTTACCATGCGTAGTGCTCAGATCACGTATTTCTCAGTTTTGGAGACACCAAAAGAAAAGTCCACGATGGTATTTGGCTACTGTCGAGGCGATTCATCAGTTCTTAGTCGAATTACACACGAGTGCCTATGGTGCAAGTGAGGATTACACGCAAACCGAGAAAACTATCATTGATTATTCATCGAACTCTACGAACGGCTTTCAGTCTGTTTATTGTGGCCAATATGATAATCTCTTATATTTTTTTAAGTATATGTACGAAAAAATACATACGATATACGACCACGAAAAATTGTGGGCGTACAAGAGACCCTTAATATAATTTTGTATTAGGCGTAAAATATTTTTATTTACTAATTCGCCGTACCTGATGTGTGATTTTCTAAAGTATGAAAGTATTAACTGCTTTGGGATAAATATAAGGTATATTTTGATATTAAAGTCATATTTCACTTCGTTAGATCTTCTGCTAGAAGCACGATATCTTTTATTTTGTTTGCGGAGATTAATTTTCAGTAGCAGTCATTAAATTTTGACTTACTGTGACGTCAGTGGTTCTTGAATTGTTTGAACGAAGCGGTCGGTAATTCCTGTTTGCTTTGCAGGAGAGTTGACGTCCATATTTACAGTGATAATTGCTTCTAACCTGAAAAATAATATTCTTTTGCTGTATAAAGTGTATTTGAAAAATAAAAATTCGTCACTTTTAGGGATAAGTTAAAGGTAAATAATTTTATTATAAAAATAAGTCAGAACTTCATAAAATTTTATCAACTTAATACATTTTCTGCGTTGCACGTGTATTACACAGTGGAGACTATGCTGCATGTGGAATTTGGAAGGAAAGTATATGTATTAATATCTTTTATGTTACAGAACATTTTAAAAATGCAGGACCCAAGTGAGGAATATTCTAGAAAGTTATATGTTCGCGTACCATTTACTATAAAAAATGATAACCAAATAAAGGAACTCTTTGTGGGAGATGTAAGAGTCAAACTTCCTAGACAGTCTGCTAGATTCTGCCATGTTATATTTCCTGATATCGATCAAACAATAAAGAATTTGAAAATGATTAAAAAGAAGAGACTAAATGGGAAACATATAATTGCTTGTATCCCCAAACCGAAGCCTGTTGAAGAGAGAAAAGAGAGGAATAAGAAGCGTAGGAAGGTTATTGTTCCTGCGCCAAAACATGAACCTAAAGTTACTCGGTCGTAAGTACTTAGTAGGAATGTATATAATCCACAAATTGGATATAATAAAATGTCCCGTTCTTAATTAACAGATTGTTCATCTCGAATATAAAACCTGGAACGAAGATGCATGAGATCAAGGAAGCATTTACTGGTTGCTTATCAGTTAAATGGCTAAAAATTAATGCATCAAAGTTAATGTAAGAAGATGAAAGCATTTATTATGATTAATAAAATAATTAGCTTAAAAATAATATCTAATTTTATCTTTAGGAGTGCCATCATTAAAATGGAAGACTTGCAAGTAGCCGCACAATATATAAAGAAGGAACGTGAATGGCCAATTGTTAATGGAAATAAATTATTCGTACATGCTAGAAGACAGCATAAAAGGTCTAATAAAAATCAAAACAAGTCCTTAAAGATATACGATAGCAGTGCTGATAGTCCAATAAAACAAAATTTGAATGAAAGCACAACCGATGGAAACGAGGAAGAAGAAAATAGTGGAATTGAATCAGAATAAAATTTAGAAGAATTACGTTAATCCTATTTAAACAATTACATTCTCAACTCTATCTAGATACATGACTACCTTAAAAATAATTTTATATTTATAAACTGTGCATAGAATTACTGGATACTGTGTATACAATTTCATATTTAAAGTAAATAATTCATTTATCTTTTTATAAATAAGTTATTTGATTCTAAGGATTTTTATTCCGCACGACCTTGCAAATGAAATGACCTAAAAAATAGAAAATCTCAATAACCGAGATGAAGCTGCATCCCAGAAACAGACTGAACACTCCGCCCAAAGATGCTGCAAGTAAAAAAAGCATCAAACAAGTTTGAATAATCGCACCATTATTATTAGAAATTATATTATTAAAAAAGACAACATACAAAGAAGATTAATCCACGAGAGTACCAATTCCCGGCGTTGCAACGTTGCACTCTGTTTACCAAATGTAATATGTAATATAGTAACAGTCGGATCATCCATAGCTTCTCTACTGCAATAAAAAAAATATCTAATGATTATTTTTCTAAATTTAAAAAACAGTGAACAAAATTAAACTTACTAAAGTTCACTCGGCTGATATTGTACAGCATTCAACGGCAATGCTGTGACGCCCGTATTATACACAGTGTCCTCGCAATTAGGTAAACACTGACAATCCCTCATTTTAAGAGCATAAGTGTCTGGCAAAGTTCTCGCCAAACACGCGGTATGTGTAAAATTGCAAATGGAATCATTTTTCTGTATTATAGATGCAAAAAATGGCAGACATCCGCAAGTCTGCTTCATCCCTCTTTCTCGGCACTCGACATAACAATTATTCGATCTGTACGTCTCCAAACTGCGAAGGTCGCAATTTCTTTCCGCCGTCGACATCCTAAGGACTTCCTTACTGCTGCTCAATTGATCCACGTATAAATGTGCCATAGTCTCGTATCCAGCAGCCGCAACAAATTCTACGGCCGATGGACCAGGATATGAAAATCTCTCATGGACCAAAATCCGAATACCTTCGCCGAATAAAGTCGAAGCCAGATGATCATTCATATAGGATCTCATTACCACCGACAGTATAGATCCTGGTCCTAAGTTCAAAGCCTTGTACTCTTTTATCTCTTCTCTGTAAGGAATCACTCCAACGTAATTAGATTCAGAAATTTGTAAGGATGCATGCCGTAGGATGATATTGCAGAATGATGATAAAATTATAGAGTGCAAATTCCAATGTCGAAAGAAACAAGTAAAACTGCTGCATACAATCATAAAATGGACAACACAGTTCTCCAGCTTGATTTTTATTCAGCGAGAAACTTTCTCATGGTAATCATTATTTAAATTAATCATTATAAAGTCTCTGTGGTCAAGGCAGATATCTTTTGGTTGACAGAACGCTTATGCTTTGTACACCAGTCGCCATTTCAACGTAGTGCAGTGCAGTTCTAAGCTATTTTAAACTTTCTTTGTCGTCTTTCGTGCAAATAATCTGTTTCTTGATTATTAACTTTCCGTTACCTTCTTATTCCTTTAGCCATTTTAATCGGTGGTTCGTACACGTAATTGAAGGAACAACAAATTCCATAATACGTCAAAGTCATCTTAACCAGTGTTTCGCAAGGTGTTATCTTGTTCTCAAAACTACATGTCAACATATAGTCACTGCAATTTGGACTGACTTTTTCAAAAAGTTGACGCACCGTCATCAAGTTCGCTGTCAGAATTGACTGCAGCTTTTCTGTCTCCTCTATGAATCGATGCGTAGGATATAAGGCTTCTCGGATATGTTCTATATAATTCATAAAACTTGACTCATTTGTCCCATAAGGAAAATATCTATAAATAAATTCCTGAGTCCTGTATTATTTTTATAAACGTTGATACGTTTTAAGAGATAATTTTTAATTCAACTTACAAAGGACTCTCCGGATCGTTTATAAGAGATTTTACTTTTTTCATTGTTATCAATCTCCCATGGCAAAACGTCACTGCCGGCAACGGTAGTTTCCACAAAGGATATTGATCATTCGCTATCAAAGTTTTTATACTGGCAGTTTGATGTCTTTCGTAAAATTTACTGGCCAATATACCAGCACATAATATTGAGACAATTACAATGATTAGCCAAACAACTCTAAAATTTGAAAAATTATTTTTTCTACACCCCCCCTGCCGATCGGACCCATCTTTAAATATTTAAACCGACAGTAGCCTACCTTTCCAAAATGGAGTTTCTTTGAGTAGTATACTTGATACCGTGCACAGTTGATTCCGCCGAATACTCATGATATATTTGTACGAACGCATACCACAAGCTTCTTTTTTCCAATGGCCGATTTATCCTTTTTTTTAAATCTCCTCGGCGCATAATTACTACAAAACGAAGGCTTGTACTCCTTAACCTCTCTACTTTGTACTGTTGTACCTTTGAAATGCTCCCAGGGAATCGATAGGCCTACGATATCGTTACAACCAGGACAATTTACATTATCGTTATCAGCTCTCAGCATCGTACCAGAGCCACGGCCATTCGAAACGTACATAAATTATAAATATAGACATGCGCGAGATTTCCGCACGGCCGATCCTTACTACGATATATTAAAGGTAATAATAAAATTTAATAGTGCGTAAATAACCTGGCAATCTCATTAACATATACAAGCGTATACTCAGGAAATAAAAATGGATCGAATAAAGGGTCAGATTTTAAGGCCAAGAGTGATTCATATTTGACAAGATATTTGTTTTAAGATAGCCATAAGAGTGAGGCATGCTCTGAGTAAGTGTTTCCTCTATCGAAGGCGAAATAATAAATATAAATTGGTGTTTAATACAATGTACAGATGAAACGGGAAAATTGAAACTATCGTACGATTTGAAAGCATTAAGATTACGTAAACTGCGAGTAATACCCGTGAGTGATTAATAGCGACGCCCACATGTTTGAAGCGACGGGAAAGTTAGTTGCTTAATTGTCCGCCAGATGGCTGGTGGGGAGCACGTCAGACTTCTACATATACCTATGACTCTGGTATGGACATATGCAATTTACAGGCAGCGAGTCGTCGTGACAGAAACTATGGTTAGGCGTAAGAGAGAATAACCAAAAAGTGATTTGTTAATTTAAACTGTTTTCGAAGACCGTTGCGTAACTTGTGTGTCTTATTTTTTTTAAGTACATCAATTATTTCCCTATTCAGTGGGCATGCGATGATTTCGCGCCTCTTGGCTACTGTTTCGCATTGATTACGCGCGCGCTATTCATTCGCTCCGGAAAATGTGCACGGGCGTGATCGAGCCGGGTTCTCTGGCAAAGGTCGTTTCATTCGAAACTAACCTAACAAGCTTATCGTGCGGTACCAAGTGCAAAGATTGAAGATAAACAGAGATGATCACTAGTGACGATACAAGAGATCACTGTGATATGTTGAGTTGCGGATGAGAAGGTGCATCGGTAGACGGGAGCCATTGAATTGCGACTTCCTTCTTTTTTTGTATTACATTTTTTTCTTTTTTTTATTATACGTTCGTTGCTCCGTTCCTTTATCAGTGTTGTATGTTTTTTTATTGGTTTTTTTAGTCGAATTGTCACCCGATTACTAGTCACTGAATGATCTCTGGATAGTATTCTGTACAAAGATGTATTTTGTTCTTGATTTTTATGGGATTTGCATTGGTGTGGTGCTCTTCAGCATGGAAACGTCATAGAGTTTGATTAGATTGATGTGTCAATTTTTAGTTATGTAAATGATTTCTGGTTTTTTATTAAGGGATTCTTCTCATATTTCATTTTAAAGCACTGTCCATCGTTCTATTTAATACCACTGCCAAGGTTGAGATTGTGAATTTGATACGTGATGAACTTTGTGACTACATTGAGATAATGGTCATTAAATCCTCATCAGTCATTAATTGTAATAGTAAATCTTGCGAGAGATGATAAGATTTGAATTTTTATTGGCAGCTAATATCTAGTTTCGTAATGGATCTTGTGCCGCAATATGTAATATGTAGGATTGTAATATTTTCAGAATTGAATGCATATAGTGGAATTTTTTAATGTAAATTGGTTGGACTTCTGTCATTTAAATACCTCTGATGTATGGTGGCATTGTAAAGTACAATTTTTATACGTTATAGATGATTGTACGTCATCAGATAAAACGCTGCAAGTTACGCTTAAAAATTTCTGGAGGTCACATAAATTACAAGTAGAAATCATTGGCGTCATTAGACTTCATTCACATTCAAGAGTTCAATATGACTACCGATAAGCAATAATACTTGGCAAGAACGGCATATCCGATAGACGTTTCAAGATTTTATTTTATAATAAACTGATAGTGATAATTTTGATCTATCCTTAACTGTCTTTCTTTTTACAGAGATATTTTTTCAATGGCACCCCTTTTATTGTAAAGTAATACTGTCGTGAACAGTGTTAATTGGTGCATGTTATTACAATGCGCCTTCGACAGAGAAGAAAAACTTTTACCTCAAGATACAATGTTTAATACCTGTGAGCATCCTTATTTAAGCTGAGTGTGTTAACAATGCAAGCCAAGAAACGCTATTTACTGCTCTTTGTAACGTGCGCGTTTCTTGGCTACTGCTACTTTGGTGGATATCGGTTAAAAAGTGAAAAGTGGACAGGCAGAACGCAGCTGCCATACGAGCGTCTACCATCATACTTAAGTCTCAATGAAGAGTTCTACGATAAGGATCTCAGGACATCCAATGGCAATATCCACGTATCCCAACATACAAGACAGTGTCGTATGGAGAGTTGCTTTGACTTTACCAAGTGTAAACAGGGCTTTACTGTTTACGTCTATCCAGTAGAAGATGTCATAAGTCCACTTTACCAAAAAATTCTCAATGTAATTACTGAATCAAGATACTACACAACAGATCCAGCAAAGGCATGTTTATTCGTACTAGCCCTGGATACCTTGGATAGGGATCCACTCTCTACAGAATTTGTACACAATCTACCTTCAAAGCTACTACGACTTCCTTACTGGAATAATGGTCGTAACCACCTTGTCTTCAATCTTTATTCTGGTACGTGGCCCGACTATGCCGAGGAGTCATTGGCCTTTGACCTGGGCTACGCAATCCTCGCGAAAGCCAGTATGTCCATCTTTAGACTACGGCCAAACTTTGACGTCTCCATACCTCTCTTTGGCAAGCAACATCCTGAGCGTGGTGGTGAACCCGGTCAGGCACCAGAAAATAATTTTCCTAGCAATAAAAAATACGTAGCAGCATTTAAAGGGAAGAGATACGTACATGGTATAGGATCTGAAACTAGGAACGCCTTGTATCATCTTCACAATGCCAAGGATCTCGTCTTCGTAACAACTTGCCGTCACGGCAAGGCTTGGCGTGAACTGCAGGATGAACACTGTCAGCAGGATAACCAGGAGTATGACACGTAAGTTTAAAGAAATTAATAGAGAAAATCTGGGACTTAAAATGCACAATTGAAAGATTAGTCAGGATCCATGATGTACGAGTCGTTACTTTCTTCCAGGTATGACTATGAGATTTTACTAATGAACGCTACATTCTGCCTTGTACCTCGTGGTAGAAGATTGGGCAGCTTTCGGTTCCTGGAAGCTCTTAGAGCTGGCTGTATACCAGTCATTTTAAGCAATGGCTGGGCACTGCCGTTTCACGAGCGCATCGATTGGAATCAGGCTGTTATATTTTCTGATGAAAGACTATTGCTCCAGGTTAGTTTTTAGCAAATTCTTTCATCACCCTAGTTCATTTAAATGGAACAACTTTGATACCGATTTATCTGAATAGATTCCAGACATAGTGAGATCTGTTTCCAACACGCAAATACTAAAGTTACGGCAGCAAACCCAATTCCTATGGGACCGATATTTCTCCTCTATCGAAAAAATAATATTCACTGTGTTCGAGGTAAGTTTTTTGAATCCTTCCACCATGTATGAGCGTAAAAAAACCTTCAGTAGAAGTAATCCAAATGATGTTCTGTCTAAATCTAGACAATTAGAGAACGACTACCCTGGGAGGGTACACGGGAAGGGATAATCTGGAACACGAGTCCTGGCGCTCTGGCAATCCTACCCCAATTCGCAGACAGCCAACAGGAGTTACCTTTCTCGAACAGCAACCCTGGTAATACTTTCACTGCCATCATCTACTCCCAACTGGGATCAACCGCCGTACTTTATCGACTACTAAGAAGCGTCGCCAAGAGCAAATATTTAGATAAAGTAAGCATTTACGTAAGAAATACGGTCATTGATCTCTGCCGGTCAAAAGCGTAACTCAAGGAAGCTCGTTAACAGTAACGATAAAGATAAACGAATTTAAATAATAAACAGTAAATGAACCAACCCTGAAAATCACCCACAGATAATCCTAATGTGGAACTCGGACATTCCTCTGCCAAGGAGGCCGCGCTGGCAAGGAATAAAGGCATCCATACACGTCATCCCTGCGGATGGAATTTCACATCGTTTCTATCCTCATTCGCTAATCAGAACCAGCGCCATATTGTCTCTAGACGAAGACGCCACACTGAACACCGACGAGATTGATTTTGCCTTCACCGTCTGGTCCTCGTTCCCGGAGAGGATCGTCGGCTACCCGGCGCGGTCCCACTACTGGGATGACTCCAAGGTAAACATTACTCACCTTACTGCCATCAAAATCTTCTGTCTTCCTCCTAACATCAATCACGGATTCATATAATTTCAGCGTTCCTGGGGATATACCAGTAAGTGGACTAACGACTACAGCATCGTCCTTACCGGGGCCGCCTTTTATCATCGTTACTACAATACTCTCTACACCGAACTCCTGAGCTCGACACTCCACAAGACCGTGGAGCAGTCACAGAACTGCGAGGATATTCTTATGAATTTTTTAGTCAGCCACGTCACACGTCGACCGCCCATCAAGGTTACCCAGCGCAAGCTTTATAAGGACACGTCTCTAGCCGGGATTAGGTAATTGTAAAAAGATTCTTTTCCTTTCCTTCTTCTGCTCGTTATCCTTCTCGGAGGATACAGGATGTACCGTTATTCATATCATTTCAGATCTCCATGGAACGATCCAGATCATTTTATACAACGACAAAGCTGCATGAATACATTCGTCGCTGTTTTTGGCTACATGCCATTATTACGTTCCAACACGAGGCTGGATCCTGTTCTGTTCAAAGACTCCGTGAGCAATCTGCGCAAAAAGTATAGGCAAATTGAATTAGTTAGTAATTAGAGTTCTATACGATATTTTACGAATTATCATAAACTGTTTAATTGATAAGTCGCGTGTATAAAGAGTATACATTGAAGCGTCCAGAGGTTTAAGGAGAAGGGGGGAGGGGCCTTGGTTCCACCCACTCTCTTTGCTGCCTCCTTACCCATGTCGATTCACGACGAGTTAGACTCGTCACATAAACGACAAATCGAGAGAGGCTATCGCGAGTATCGTGGCATTAACGATTTTTCGTCGGTCAAATGAAAATAATGTAAGAGTGGAAGAAAAGATTGGAAGACAATGATAAAGAATTGATAAGAACGAGACAGTTATTAACGTTAATCGACAGGGTTTTCGCTGTGACCTTGGTATTTGAATCTGTGCCATATCTATCTTCTGTTACGAAGGACGGTCCATACGAAGGTCATAAGATCAATATTATCAAATCCTTGTTATCTTATCGTAATGCAGTCCGCGACTATCTGCCATGCCGCATTGCTATTTATGTACATAAAAAATCGTTTCATAGAGATTAATAAAAAAAAACATTATTTAACAAGTAATTCACGCAAGGACTTCCCGTCTTTATCGTGCTTCTTTTTTTGTTATTTATATCGCAATTTTCTCCGTTTTAAAAAGTTGTCGCGTGCTCAATTTGTCACGCCGTTTCTATGTCCAAGGATTCTCGAAATCTTGTTTTTACCCATGGCGGCTCTTGGCGCGACGACCAGGACAAGTATCTGCAGTCAACTCGATAGTCGAATAGTCGCCCACCATGATCGACCATCCGGATATATTATGAGACCAGGTAGAGAGTGATGGAAATTCGGGGTAACGGCTTCGCGGACCGCAAGAACCGCAGGCTGAAGTACTTTTACGAAAAGACTGGCTAGAGAAGTATTGTGGAAAAAGAAAGAGAAAAAAAAGAGGAAGCGGACTTGTTAACCAAGAGTTTAAGGAGCAACAATCACGTCATTCTGGATTCTGACAGACTCCTGGACCAGGTGTTGGATATGACTTTTATTAAAATAACCAGACGTCATTCACCTTGATGAACTAAAAAATGAAAGTTTCAACGAATTTCAGGGACGCGAGGGTGGTATTAATTTGCGAATTTCAGCCAAAATATCTACCAGAACCATCGCCACCCACGTTACTCGCAGATGAGACGCTCCTGAAGTACATTCAGGAAAGGAGGACACGTGCCGAAAACGTCAAAAAATAATACCCGTTAAGTCCTCAGGCGCCGCAATGCGTCCTTAATAGACTTCCCGCTGTAGGTGTAAGGTATATCTTTTTTATTTCTCTCTTGCACCCTCTGGCTATTGCAGGGACTATCAATCACAGTCAAAACATTCAGCTACAATGGAGCAGAGATAGAGCGTAATGCCTAGCCAGCCTACAATTATACAAATAATTGACAATTTATTTCACTCAGCCTTGAACCGCACTTCGACTCCCTAGCCGTAAACAATTGAACCTCGTCCCGAGCTGGTAAACAAAATATTAAATTTGAAATCCATTACAAACACTTGAGCCAAATCAAGCAAACTTCCTGTATGAAAAAAATCTCTTTCACAGTATCCCTGCATCGTGGAACCAGGAGACATATGTTTCTTTGTTGCTGCCATTTATTCAGTTTTTACAATCAAGAGGATAAGAAGAAAACAAACTGAATATCGTAGTCGCGTAACAACCAACGTCTACGTGGCTATCTGGCCGACGGTGTCGAATGGCAGCTGATTTCTTGCAAAAGTTAGAGCAACAAGAAACAAGATTTCCTTTAAGCACGTTATACGCATATAAGATTTAATTGCTCCCGTTTTAGTTGGGCTGGTCTTAAGATAATGTCTGAGAGGGACAGGCGTGTTTCAGGGTCGTGACGTATTTCTTCGCAGACTGCGAGCAAAGGTGGAAAAGAAGTTTTAAAATAACTAAAGTCGATACCTTCGCTGTTCGATATCTTTTTTTTCTCCTCCGCCCATTACTACTTTCTTTCCTTCATTTGCTTCCTTACTCCTTAAAGCCATTACATGGCTCCCAGCCAGTGTAAATTATGAAACTTCAATACTTTGGCCAAGATTTTATTGCTCCAAGCAGAAATCTCTTGTAGTGGCTCCGTTCTCTTCCACAATCTTCTCCACGTGGGTTCAGCTAGACAGGCAGGTCTGTTTGCTGTATTTCCTTTTTACTTGTTTTAGTCTGTGACAAAGAAGTTTGTTAGTTGCGAGAAAGAGCGGCAGAACACGTAATACGTAACAATTGGATTACTTAATTAGGATAAACATTAGTTTTAAGGAGCAAGAAGTAGACTTTTCCTGGATACTTGTAATTATTGGTATTCTTTTTTTTTTTTCTTTGTTCCCTTCAGGCGACTCATTAAGAGAAGTCATTCTGGTAAGGAGTCCTGTGAAATATCTTCTAGGAACTTTCAGCCGTTTCTCATTTATCTATAAATTCCTAAATTGAAATCGAGAGGGCATGGTTACACCGGTATCCCTTCTCTCTATGCAAGCATGTAACATTCCATGAAATCCAGAGACTTGTCCCAATCGATTTACAAGCACGTTTCTCAAGGTGAAAAGAAAGGTTTATAATACCGTGGATAAAGCAATGTTCTTGCAGGATATAGAATACAACCAATCACAGATACACCCAGTAACCGGATACAAAATACCAACAATCAGTGTCTCCCATATTATACTCCCAATTAGAGCTTCTATATATAGATCAACGACGTCCAATAAAAATAATTAGTAATTGCAAAAAACAGCAGCGTTAAAAAAAATATCACCACAAGATACATTCTACAGGAAGTAACAAAATGCATAAGAACTAAATTTCAATTTTAAAGCACGATGAACAAAAAGTAACGACTAAAGATCTTTGATTATCCTGTTATGGGTTAATTAAAAAAAAAAAAAAAATACAGTATCTAATATCAAAAAATTTTCTTTTTTTTTCTCTAGAATCGAAATACGCTCCCAATGGCTCTGGTAAGTCGAGAACCCTTTCAGGGTTAATATGAACCAAGTATCTAAGACGGATTACACTCGGTGAGCACTCCGGAAAGTGGCTCCATAATGCTGATGGAGAATGTTCCTTGGAGTTGTAGTTGGTGATGGTGGTGGTGGTGGTTGGTCAGGATAGTCCAAGTGGTGGTGGAATATCTAGCAATGATTGCGGCGATGGTGGTGGTGGTGGTGTTGATGGTGGTGGTGGTGGTGATGGTGGTGGAAGAACCGTCTCTGGCATAGTTAACACTCCCTTCTTTGTTGCAGCTTTGCTAGAAAGGTGACTATGCCAAGAAGACAGGAGGTATTGAGCACGCCTTGCGTATCCCCAGTCACCTTTCTCTCTTCGTGACCGTAGCATATGTTTTGCGACGTCTGATGGCGCTCTCGTGCTTTTGAACGTCGCTCAGTGATAAGCTGGATCCGGAGAGCCAAATCTTAAAGGATAGTTTATTATTTTGCAAAACCTTATAGGAGCGCGAAACTTTTGACGTACGAGAGAGAAGTGGGCTCTGAATTAAACTGTGCGGTTTATACACAAGATAGAGAAAGAGAGAGAGAGAGAGAGATAAATAGAATTGTTGAAAATTAAAAAATTTTTGTTTTCTCTCCGATGCGCTTAATTTGAATCACACAATTATCGTGGAGACTTTACAAAGGATATTAAAAATCCTGTCAGTCGATAATATCTCTTATCACTGTCGATAAGGAATTTTTTTATTAAAAAATGTTAATCCTCAAGAGCGTGATACTCGTACTGGCGGTCATATCCAGCGGGGGTGAGTTTCCTTTTGTTTTCTTCTTCTTAATTTTCTTGTAATAATTAATTTCTTGAATTTTTAACGGCTGGGTAACTAACAAAGCGTGATGCTTCGTTGTTAATGCTTGAAAGGAGTCGCTGTACGATCCAGGATGAGTTTCCACTTTTACGACACCGACCTTTATGATTATCGATGGTTCTTCAACTCTGTTGTGGAAAATGTTAGGCCTTTAGGAGATACCATTTATAGAAGAGACTGGATGTGCACAAAGCACGGACACATAATGGTCATACATATTTTATAATAGTTATTCATTTAACAGACAAGCAATTTCATTATTTTGTATTTACCGTTCAAAGGCTTCCTTATTTTTTTACTAAAATTCAGAGGAACCGGAAGTCTTAAAAATTCTTATAAAATACACTCACCGAACCTGGTATCCACGTAACACCTAATTTCTTTTGGAAAACTTAAGACAGCTTGCTTTTTTTTGTTCAAAATCTTTCTCACGGGTACCTCAAGATTTTTGACATTGATAGTAAAGCCAAAGCGTTACGCGATAGTTCCTTTCACGGACGATCGGATTCCTTTACCGCAGTAGAAATCGATCGGAAAAATATACAAGCCGCTTGATTCTCCTTTAACAGTCAATTATAATTAAATTCATTCTAACAGTTATTAAATGTATATTACTACAAATTTAATCCACTAGACTGCGAAACATATATGCAAGATAAATACGTACGACACTCGTAGCAGTCTTACTGTACTACGTGATCCATGAAAATGTCAGTAAAGTATAAATTGCGTAAGAGGGAACGTTGAATAACCGGTGCACGCGGAAATGGACAGAAATATATATATATATATACACTACATCCTGTGCATATCCCTGAGGTACGTCCGAGAGTGTTAAGTCACTGAAAAAAAAAAAGAAAAATATAAATATTTTACTGTCCACAAGACAGTAATATTTCAATTTCATTATCTGGACATACTCAGTCATTTTATTATTTAAATCATCGTACCTCCATTGCATCAATTTCTTCTTATTGTTACATTCTGCATTTTAGTTGGAAGCTATTATTTATCCAGACTCCTGTAGCGAAGATCTCGCAATGTCTCACGTAGTCGTTTTGTGTGCAGGGAAAAAAAAAGAAGGTTTGTCGCTTTACGAAATCCTTACTGCTGGTATTACAACTATCTGTTTACTGGTTAAGTCAGGACTGTAGGTAGATAGGGTTGGTACCAGCAGTCTCGCTAAGGAATACCAACTGTAACAACTATTCAAATTCTAATATCAAGCCGGATCCTGTGTAGCGTAGGCGCCATGATGATAATAATAATAATATACAGTTAACTCACAGTTTCTCAAGTCCTGGTAAATTCAAACCTCAGCAGATTATCCTTCTTGGCAATAATCCTTTTTTTTGCCAATTATCAAGAGAAGGGTTACTGGATTTTATCCAGCAGCAACGTAGGTCAGGTATTCTTAAGCATTCTTCAATTATTCTCATCCTTACTCCATGGCTACTATGGCTGCACCAACGTAGGTATCTGTGGTATCCTGATTTCTGATTGCCTTTGAGATTAAAGTTGAGCGAGCCTGATTCGCCATTTACCAGCGATGCATTTTCTCCAACCTACTTTTTTTTTCACTCCGTCCTTATCATTATTCTTCGGGTAGATACGAATATCACAGAGGCAAACTTTTGAAAAAGGAAAAGACCAAGAGTGATTTTCATGAGTTACGCCACGACGCCACGGGCTATTCTCTATTGATATATTATTACGCTCTAGGAATGCTGATAAAAGAAAAAGTATATCTATGTAACTACAATTAATCTTGTATACCTTTTATACCGGTTGGCAATTCTTACTGTTTCTCGTAAAGTGTTTGTCACTCTCGTTACGGAGCGTTTGAATGTTTTAAACCTATTTTCAATATGGCGTCCTATAATATGTCTACCCGGTATCGCTGCGAGGAAACGTAAGGTGAAACCTTCGTTGCGCTCAGCGAAATCAACGACTTACGCCACTTTCGCACGTGCGCGAAGAAAACGATCACAGGGAATATCGTGCGGACGCTTGATTACACAAAGCCGCACCGCCGCTGTCTCCAGAGTTTGGTAGGGTTAATTTAATACCGTCCACCTACCGTATCTCTATTCTATATACGTACTGCATACTCTATGGTCTAATGCGCCATCTATTAAATCCCATGGGAAAAATGTACGTTGCGAAAGTACGCGGGACGATTTGAAATTCCGTTCGAAATATACTTGCGCAAGTGTTATTAAAGCTGATGAACATTTACCTTTTCGTTATGTTATATTACATCGTTTTTATTTTTATCTCTAGTCATCGTCCTTGGATAGGCTTTTCTTTAATTTATCATTTTTCCCATATACGATCACACCCGTACTTTTACTCTGGTTCGTTTTATGGGAAACGGATGCTACTTGCTCTTTCGCCGTAGATTGGTTAACTGGAAAGGGGAAGGCGTTCAGTTGAAATAGCCAACCAACAACCATTGTCCAACTGGATGCCCTATTACGTCAGTAGGCGAGAAATTTATGAAAAAAAAAAAATAACCACTGTATAAGTGATGCCGGTAACGCAATCCAATGGCTGCTCCCACTCGTATAATCTCATAGGGAACCTCTGGTTGGATTATAGGTGATATTTCAATTCTCTTGATTCTTTCAGAGTTTTAACTATCTCTATGTTTTTCTTTCCTCTTTCTTTTTCCAAGAGTACCATGTTCCTGTGCTTGGGAAGAAAAATCAGATTCTCATCTATGCAGATGGGCACGTATACTCAGAGGGCTGAATATAGGCTACTAGTAATTAGCAGGCATTCGTAATCAGTATTCTAGTGCTGAATTAGCATAGATGGGAAATCACGAGATGCCTATGCGATTGGAGTTCACTTTCGTTTTAATAAAAAAAAAGAAAAGTAGATAGAAGAAAAAGTAGACTTCAATAGCTACACTACGGAATTGTAAGATTTCTGGTTATACCTCCTGGTGCATTTTTTGTTTAAGAATACTAATCAAGGATGGGCTTGGTCATTGGATGAATCATTAGCGTCTCCATTCATGGATTTTCATCTTACATGTTACCTTTGTATTACCTCTGTCTAGGGAATTTTGTACTCTTTTGAAATTGCAATGATTATTTTATCCCTAGGAAATATGTAATTTGTATTATGAACGTTATGGGGCCTTAAGCGGTAAAGCAACTAAAAACCGCTTGGATATCCATGTCCCACTATAATGACTTGAGTCTGTAAAAATATAAAATACAAGACGTCATAGTATAGTCGGCAGAAAAAAAATTCTTGATGATGATTACTGATTACCGTTAAATATCTTTTTATGATTGACGCATCTATTTGAATATGACCGGTTACCCAATTAAATCTCGCAGGTTTAAATCAAGCTATATACATAAACATATATATGTGTGTGTATATATATATATATACACAGGATACCACCGTCTTAATTCCTTTGAAATTCTTTGATGATCTCTAACGTTACTTTCTGGCATAAATGATGAACGATTCATAGATAAAGAATAGAGTATATAAACAAGCTTAAAAAAATTTTCAAGTGCAACCTTTGAATTTCCCGGTCAATCGCACCAGACCGTATTATCCTAATTGCGTATGTATTAAATTTAAAAAAAAATGAATGACGACCAAAGAAAAAATGTGGGTTTTTCATTAAAATCCGTAAGCCTGCAAAGCGATGTTCGTAATTACGAAATAATTGAACTTGTATTCCTTAAGGCGAATTCTCATAGACGCAAACGAGACGAAAAACAATCGTACTCGTTTTCAAATATATTCTTCCTTTCGATCGTGTCTCCCTATTAGAAATCAATACGGACTAACCGGACACACCTACGTGGTCATCATCGTCTAGTGAAAGTTTACTATAGCAAGAAGACTCGTGACCGAATTTGGCGGTTATTATTTAAATGTCGCGCGTCGTTAGTGCAGCAAATCGTTTCAAGCCAGGACTATACATTAGAAGCCATAACTATACATGTGACCCCATAAACTAACTTTTTAATGTTCAGTGAACTCTTAATTCGCCAGGAGCCCCATCTGGTATTTATTTTCGTGTTTATTAAAATAATATTCCCTTTCCCTCTATTTCGTTTATACGAAAGAAATGAAATTCATTAAATTCCCGAGAAAGCTGTTACAGGATCGAATTTTGAATTCTCGACGAAACGCTCAGGCGATATTTTATTATTATTCATTTTTTATATTTCTCTATCCATCCATCTTTTATACCCTTCCCCAATTCCGAATCGCCATTACTTGAATGATATTTCGCGAGAAAGCCGGATCTGACTAATGATGGACATTCATCATTCTGTATGAAATCGTCTTCGCGTTTCGACTGCGTCAGATCATGAAGGACCTTCGATTTTTATGAAAAATTCAACAAAATTATATTTCCGTAAATATATAAATAATCTTCTCAATTTACGAATACACGTGCATACAAGTATTGAGATTGGAAACAATTTTTTTTTTTCGTTTTTCTTATTTTTATTTCCAAAATTTTCTTTAGCTTCTTGAGTATCGTTGTCGTTAACGTTAATAAACACACGGAGCCGATATGTGTCCTCGAGGATGTGTCACATTACGTAACAAAAAATATCTCGGCTAAGATGATGAAATTATTAAAAATGCCAATAGCCCACGTTTCTCAATGCTTGAGAATAGTCATGGATCACAGTCGTGATTATGCCTATTTTTTTACTAAGAATAACGATAATAAAGTCCAATGCTAATAACACCTTAAGGACGCGTTAGACTGTTGAACGAGGCGTAGCACTTAACGCGTAACACGTTATCATAACGTATAAATTAGCATGTAAAAATTTTGATTAAATTCCATAATAATTTTTCACTATCGTTATCATCTTAAAAACATAGAAATTCGTTTAAAAAAAATATATATATAATTTCACAACTAAATGCCAATAATCGCGAGTTCGTTGTTAACCAAAAAATAAATTTCAAAATAGCATAGTTTCTTTTTTTATTTTTAATCTGCTCAGTTAACTCATTTCAAAATTTTCACTGTAATACAGTAAATTTCAATACCATACGAAATCCTAATATATACACAAAATAGCTTTTCAATGAAATCACATTGAAGCGGATCTCAATCAAGGTGATGTGTTATGGTTAGAAATAAGAATAATGATACTGATTTAATTTCTAAACCGATATATCGATACAATAACGTCAACTCGAAGAATTTGAACGGGTGTTAAAATTGATAGCGGATAAAAAAAAATACGAACGTATCCATTCCAGGAAGCGATTCGACCTTACTCTCTTAATCGATGCCTCGACCTTACTTCCGCCAATGTTTCACAGAGCATTTAGTAATGGCGTCCAGTAAAAGGAACGGGCTTGGCTGCCTTTCCCGTGGCCGATCCAGAAAGTAACGTAAAGCCTTGATCGATCCGTGGGATCGGTTGAAGTACCACAGACCCGTGGAAACCTTATCGTTAATCGTACACGGTCGAAACATATATCAATAAGAACAACTATTGCATCTGGACAATCTACTATATCCATATTGAACGAACTTAATCTAACCAACAGTCACTGTATGAATTTTTCAAATTTAACGTTCGAGTCAAAGATTTTTCAAACTTCCTATACCTGCCGTGAGTGCGAGAGAGACGAACCTATGCGCGACTACGTGCGTCAGACAAGGACTGACATACCGTCGAGTCAAATTCATGACCACATACCTTTCTCAACCTTCTTAAATATCGCCTGGACATTTTTTTTGTCATTGATATTATATAAAGATCAGCAGCATTTTTTTAATTCTTATTATAGATTCTAGTAAAATGTTGGACAGTCCAGTATATTAATTCAATGTCGCTTTCACGTGCTACGACAATGGATAATGACATGTATTAGATTGACCTACCTTTTTTCTCTTGTCTCTCTCCCTCTTCTTTAACATCCATTAGACATATTTTCTCGTTGTTCTTTGTCGTCAGGACTTGTAACTGTCTGTCATAACACTTATTGTTTTACGAGTTTCTCTCGTTAGTGCGTCCACAGGATCTGAAAACATATAACGAAGCCCTGTACGCATTTATATTGGACAACATCAGGCGTTACGTGCAATAATAAGTCCAGTGGTTTCGTGGGTGAAGGTACAGAACTCGTATGTGCCAATGAACAGTTGATATATTATGTTGTTTCACCATATATATATGTATATATATATATTTACTGGTAACGCCTCAATATTCTTTTACGTATGTACATGCCTAGCCTTGACTCGACACTTCAACGCCTTTCCCTGGATCTCAAGAACGAGTCGAATTACCTGATAATAGAATCTGGACTTTGGCAATATTGACAGACCTACCAACGATACAGTAGAAAGTGATGCTGTGATCGTAAATCATATTTTTGAATCTTGTAGAATAATAAACAGTGGCTGGTCACTCTTTGGTTGATACATGTATATGATAATGGCTGACCGGAGTGGTTTGTTTTAATTGAGAAATTGGAGCAACGTAACGCTTGCTCTCCAGTGTACTGAGGAGTGCTGAGATTGCTGAGAGTCATTGGTCAAGGCTGATTTTAGAATGGGCGTGGTGCAACATTCTTGACAGCCTGAAAATGTCTAATGACTTGCTCTTATTTCAGCAGTGACCCTGCCATTAATTTGAACTGGGACTGGGGGGTCAACTGGCGCATGTATATAGATATATAAAGTTTGTAAGATTCTTGAAGAAATTCTACTTGATTTTTTATAACCTTCTTTTCGTTCAAATCACTTTCATTCGGATACTTAATCCGTGTGACATGACTTGGCAGTCCGTCAGCTGATTAGGGAATTCCGTGATTGAGGATTCAAGGACGCATTTCTCTATAGGTTAACTCATGACGTCCAAAGCGTCGATCGTCGCGATACTCGTAACTATTGCGATACTCCTTTTGCGGGAGAGCCGCGTTCCAGCTGTGATGTAAACTTACATAAAATGGAGTCCACTCCTGTCGCCGAATTGATAATATTTGTTACGTGAAGCATAACGGGTGGGGCAGCGGGACGAAATATTTTGCGTAATCGTTGACGGGATAAAAATTACGCGAGAGCCGAGAGCAGATCATTATCGATTAATGTGGATTGGTCGAAGAGAGCTGAAAAAAAAAATAATAATCGATACTGACAGGAGATTTTCAGAGAGGTAAGAGTTTGGCGAAAGAAATTCTAAAAAGATTGACACACGAAACGGTCGGCTGGATGAGTAAGGAAGAAAAAGACAGCGACACCTGCCCGTCTATTGTCGGCAATTACCGACAGAAGAAAAAAAAAAGTGACTAGTTACAACCGCAGATATTCGTTTACATCCGTACAATAATTTCTTTATGTCTTGTATACCCATTCATGCTTTGTATACTTATACGACTGGTATAGTAATTTGGTACTATTTACACGCTGTACATGCTGAATTGTAATTTTAAATTGAGTACACGAGTCTTGTGAATTAATACAGAAGCAATTGCCAAATCCACCTGAATTAGATATCTGTAAAGTCCGCGAAGTGGCTTGTGTATTTTTAATCTTAACGTTACCCAATGACAAGGAGAATGAAAAATAAATGGCATGCAGCTGGAAGGAGGCTGGTCAATAATACATTGAGCAATCTCTGTATACGATTTCAGAGTAGGATACCGTGTGACAATCACCGTGGATATATATAGTATACAATCTCAGACTGTGATTAACAATACCTCTGCGTCTTTCTTGTAATTCTAAACAGTCTTCCAAGAACGGAAGTATTTTCTCAAGAGTTCCCCGGAGCAATCTCAACAGTCAGGAGTCAGGAGTGAAGAACGATTATGACCAGCAAGGACATTCGATTGCATTTCCATTTTCAGTATGCTTTTTTAAAACTCCTACAAGAATCACCAGGTATATATAGAACGTGTAGATGCATGCCCTTTTATTGCACCAGAGTAAAGTACCTGGTACCTCCACCTTCGCAGAACTGGCTCTAGGTAAAGAATAATAGGATACAGTGCACGTGGGAGGAGTTGCATTCTCAGTGTCTGGAGTCTCAGTACTTACCTCAGTATAGAGATCCACGTATATATCTGTAGCATACAAGAGGCTGTTTATCGCCACGTAATAATATATATGCCTTCAAGTATATATACCTCCTATCCTGACTGGGCAATTCACTATATACATATATATATATAGCAAAGGTTAGATACAGAGATTGGCAAAGCACTGATTTCAGAGCCCGAAGCACTGTAATACGGCGCAGCGGAGTGCAGTACAGTGCAGCCTTCTTTTACGGTCCAATATCTTTCCATTCCCACCATTTCACGAACTTGCGACCGGTTCGCTGGTCTAGGCTCGTTAGAAGGGACGCCATTATTCCTACCTATCTATATAGCCATTGTCTAGATGGATCGGGTGTGTGAAACGTGCAACGTAGACACTCTGCGAACGATCCCCGCCCTGCATTAACAGCATACTATTGCTATTGGCTTTTGAAATGACTTTTCCTATTTATTCCAAGACTCTCGTGACTTCGAAGCACTCTCGAGGTCTTGTCGAGGATCGTGAGATGAAATATCAAATTCCGTCCAGGTCGAGAACTCTTTTGTAACAGGGGAACTCGCGTGAGGGTGTTACTTTCATGTTCTGTAGCATAATAAACGCCAATTTACGATCGTTATTAACGTATAATATTTATTTTAGAGAATTTGAAATGGCTAGTACAGTACCTCGGATAGCCGATGTGGAAATTCTTGAGGGGTTTCATTAGATCGTGGATGTCGACCTGCTCCAGATTTCAATGTCGATCGAACACAATGACTCGCCAGGGGGTTTTCGTTGCGTTATCAAAAGATCCGAAGCGATTGGTCTAAGGTCGTTTCAGAGTGCTGAATAGGAGATAACATAAGAGAACTATTGTTCTGGCCAAGGAACGTCCTTGATATAGAAGCAACAGTGGCGCACCTTACTTAACGAAGTTATGCTAACCTCTAAACGGATTCCCGTTTCGCATAATTTCCATTGTGGCACAACCGTGCGACGCGGCGTAGACTGATGTTGGCTGCAGAACGTGGTTGCGTATCAACATCTGTTAAGGCGCGATTAGAAATTAAAATCCGCCTCGTTCCCAATTCTCTGGCAGGCAAGGCTTCGTCCATTGCAACTGTTAAGCAAGTCCTGTTGATAATGCAATATACAAAATAACAGAACCGAGAGCATTGTACTGCTGGTGAGCAGTGAGCGTGCAAGGGAATAATTATTTTCTTGAATCTCCTGTGTTCGTTTTCGATCGACGATAACGGCTGATAAAGTACAGTTCGTGAATAATATTTGTGCAATATCAAACCTCGGATTTTATATTATTCCTTCTTTTTTCTTTTTTTTACTTACAAATGTCCACGAGGCGTATTCACGTTACGGAGCTCTTAAACTGTTTAAACTGTCCGATATTATGCAAGCCATGCTCCAGTTTCTGAAACCCCGACTTCGGTATTCCGACTCACTTTCACTCATTCACTCGACGAACTCTTTTATCCTGGGCTCTCTCTATCATTCGCATGACTTTCACTTCTCCCGCCTTGCTAAATTCTCCCTTGCACTGTCTTACGTTCCACCTTATCTTACCTTACCTTACCTTACCCTGGCTCACGTTTCTTATATGGTATATACAAGTAACACGCGGCCATTGACGTTAGCTGTATAAATTCACATTATTTCTCACGAACAAAATAAAGATCTCGTATTAACTTTCGTCAATAAGTGTCCTCGGTTGAGGAATTTTTGAAAAATTTATTTACACAACAAAACTGCTTGGATACGACTTTTTTTTTAAATGTCACACTAGCCAGTGTATCCCTAGTATAAATCATAATGTATATCTAACGTCGCAAAGGCCGGCTTAGTGAATAATTCAATAATTAACTGTCTAAATAATTTCCTTATTATCCTTCAACTTTGACATTACCAACTGACAGAGACGAATGATTCTAAATGACAAAGATGAGCGAGAGAGAGAGAGAGAGAGAGAGAGAGAGAGAAAAGACAGATAAAAAAAATGCCGTCAGGAAATCAACCGGACTTCATTTTATACACTTACATATAACATTATCGCTCTGTCGTTATTGACTTCTATCACTGTATGTATGCATTATGCATAGGCGTAACCGCATCGATTATTTCCTTAGTCTTTCCTCAATCTTGAATTGCAAACTCAGCATGCTGACAATAAAAGCGATCTAATTGTTCTTGCTCCGCAACATAAACCACAGACTCTAGAGACTCGTCCTGGATTGCCTTTGGCTCTGGGTTCCACGCAGATTCATTATGTCCGTTATTAGGCAGTAAGTCGGTGACTCCGTAACGTTCGTAACGATAATTACGTAACGGTTTTGTCTCGTATTCTCTGTGCACGGAGCATGGGAACAGACACGCGATTTAACACTGGAATTAGTTGCACTTTGAGGCAAGAAGCAATTTGGTAGTTTAATATAATAAACTTACGTGGAATTAAGGAGACTTTTTATATCTGGCCTTTTATTTAAATTGCCATTAATTCTTCTACGTCAATTAATCCAACGCTCCCAGTCCCGCTATAGATCCTTTGTGTGATTCATGAAGGAAATATAATACATGACATAACAATCGTCTTCGTTGGGTTTCGCGTGCGCCTGGGATTTATTATCGACGCCGTGGAACTAATTAACGTTTTTCTTAACGATCCATCGTAATTAAGGGAACAGCAGCAGGTTCATTCAGTTGCGCCAATCCGTATTATGCCAGTAGACTTTGATTGCTTTCTTTAACAATGTGGTTAACTGAAAAGGAAAGAAAAATAAAGAATTATTTATTCCATTTTATAACAATATCACAGTCAAGTACAAACTACTGGATTCTCATTATAAAATCATCATATTGCCAGAACGTGTATTAATTTTCAGATTGTACCAATTATTTTTCCGTTAATCGATTTTAATTGCGTCCTTAATTAATTTACTTCGTTAACGATCTTCGACTGCTTGAATTACTAATGTTAAATTGGACCATGAGTGTTATTATTCTAATCAGACGTTATCGCTGCTTGCAGATTCTCAACGTAATACCCCACGGAGTACACGTGCCAGTCGGAACGATGCTGCTCTGGATTTTGAATGTCCTGAAGAATTCGGCTACTATCCTCATCCACGCGATTGCACTCAGTACTACGTGTGCGTCTTCGGGGGTGCACTTCTGGAATCATGCACAGGGGGTCTCATGTACAGGTTAGTAAATAAAATAATTAGATGCTCAATGACTGATCTACTCACTAGCAAGATGTTCCTGAACGCTCGGTTGAAGAAAGAGAAAATAAGAAAACAGAAATGAACCAGGTGACATCAGGAGTATCGTAAAACTGTCAATTGGTAGCAGTGACCAAGAGTCGTCAGCTGACTTGATCAGAGGGTCTATCGAAAATTGGTATGCTAGCTGGTGTAAGGAAATGATTGCTTCCTTGAAGATTATCGTATTAAAGATCAATCGATCCCACCGATCAATATAAACGGTACATTAGCAACCAGGACGATGACTCCAAGCGATGATCCGATGATTCATCGACCTTCCATTCACATGATCCATACACCTGATGCACCAGCTATCGGTAGATAAGTCTCTTAGATAGTTCGGAATACCTGCTACATCCACCTTAGAAAGGATCATTGCTGATGAAGTGGAGGCTGAGCATTTTTAGCGCCATTAATTACTGGATAATTAGTACGGGTTTTAATGCTAATTTTAATTTGCTGATGTAAATGGTAATGCAGAAGTCTCATTATACAAGCATGTGGAGAAAAATTGTAGCGAATAGTCAAAGATGGCGGAGGAAAAGAAAAAAAAAGTCGAGAAAACAATATGGAAAAAATCGTACCTATCCTGCTGAATAGAAGAGACGGAGCTTCCCGACGCGTCCGTTCCCACGGATTATGTAAAAGAGTATCGCGAAATCGAGAAAAATGTTATTCTTCAAAGAAGAATTATTCCTTAAGGCAGTGTATCCATGTGCGAGTGCCTAGACGCTTTCAAAGTATGCTTCGACTCTGGGAGTATGATACTCCTGGTAAAAGGAGTTTGTCTAGGATATGCATTACCTTGTGTAATACATATGCTCGGTACGTGCAGCTAGATGCCTGAAATGGATAGAAAATATAATCATCAAACTTAACTGCCACACCTCTTTAACTTGTATACCTGTATTTACCCTTTTTACTGGATCCATATATCATTCGGTCATGTGCATAGATCTCGTGTCAGACCAGTTTTAAGGTACCTGGGTACCTTTGGTAGATATGTAGATATTGTAGGTACAGGTTATACCGTACATTGGTAACTTCCTAATGGAAGTGGCGCAAACCTGATTCAATTACCAGCAAATACCGCGGTGCCAAATATGTATCGATCCTTGGGAAATTTAACTACTGGGGGCAACTGGATTAGCTGAAGTTGACCGGAGATACCTTGGGGAGACAATTAATTCGTTAGGATAGAATTAAAAGACTGTTTGATTTATTTTTCACCTTTTTCTTTACAGCCATGAACTCCAGACCTGCGACTGGCCCCGCAACGTCGGCTGCCTCGAGGATGACAGTTCATCCAGGGAGATCGAGGTTGATCCCCTTTTGGAAAGGTGAGCCCAATATCGTAGAATATTGTTCAGGAAAATCTGGAGCGGAATATGGTGCAAGAAGTTGTCCAGGTTAAACAGTCGCCAGGAATTCGATCTGGTCCACCTGAAATACATCTGGTGAATTAATAGCGTCGAATCCGTGGAACGCGGACGTTTCCATTGATCCGTGAAAGAGCCAATCGGCTGTCCGTGAAACGAATCCAAGAGAAAGACCAGGTTATAAAAGTGACAAGTTTGAAGCAAAAATTTCTCCCTGGTTGTGAAATTCTGCAAGAATTCGTGCCCGTGACGTTAGCTATTAATAATATAGATAAGTGTACTAGGTCTGTACCGAGGTCGTTCTATCATTAAGGACAAAACCACCTCGCAAGGAACCTTCGTTCACTTGGAAATTTGTTTTCATGATTTTTCAGGTCCGTCAAGGTTCAGCCAGTACAGCGACAGCGACAGCAGCAACAGCAGCAGCAGCAGCAGCAACATCAGCAACAGCAGCAACATCAGCAGCAGCAGCGACATCAGCAGCAGCAGCAACATCAGCAGCAGCAACAGCAACAGCCACAACAGTCCCAGAGAACAGTTCAGAGGCAGCAACTTCTCGTGACCACCTCAAGTCCTGCCGTAACTTCCATCACCGACAGACCCATTCGTCAGCGACATCAGCAGCAACAGCAACGACAGAGGACCTACGCCGAGGATGAGTACGAACCTGCCTCTGAAATTGAGAGTGATAGGCAGCAGCGGGTCTATCGAGGTCAACCATCGACCATCGGCCAGGTTCAACGCGATAGAGACGGTCTACGTCGTAACATAATATCCGTGAGTCTCACCGGCCCTGACTTTCCCCCATTTTTACTCGCTCCCTTGCTGGCCTTGTCCACGTGTCTACTCTCTCCGTATTTTCAGGAACGAGAGAAGGACAGCTTGGTCAATTCTCGCGCTCAGACTGAATCCCAATATAGGTAAAATTATTATTCTTTTTTCTCTCTCTCTCTCTCTCTCTCTCTCTCACTCTTTCTTTCCTGCTTTCCCATGGAATCACCAAACCACGTTTTCACTATGACTCCAGGAGCGTTCCCTCGGAATCGCCAAGGATTGCGAAAACAAGCGTTTCCACAGCGGCCCCTGTAATTTCGAAAGCTTACTACAGCGATTCGGACAGTTATCCTTATTACACGATCTACGACGACGATGTTTCCATCTACAAGGACGACGGTTGGTAGACACGGATGTCATTGCTTGTTACATCTGTCGTATTTTTAAGCATACAAAAGACTTAAGACATTTGTCTGTTCCGTGAATCATTAACGGGACGCAAAAGTCATAAAGGAATTCGTTTTCTTGTTAATCTTTCACAGATTATAATCAATATACGATCAATCAAACGGCACCGATTCAACCAGAAAACATAAGGATCCCTGAGGTCGTCACCAGCTCCAAACAATATACGCAAAAACCGAAAAAGGTCACGGTTAATGATAATGACAAATACAACCTTAATCAGGACGTGACTGTCCAGGATTACGACATCTATGATAATCAGGTAATATTCCTTTGAGACATCCAAGAATCATCCCAATCTCATTATTCGCTAATTATCCTCTAATCCTTTCTGTTTTATTTTCCCATCCAGGCGCAGTTGAACAAGAATAAATTCCGCATCAGCGACGGTCAGCAGCAGCAGCCAATAAGGTGAGTCCGTTGCGTTTAAAAAAATATAAAATGATATAATATATTTACGTAAAGAGATTCCATGCAAAGATAAAAGACTATCCTTCGACTGCGTTCAGTATCAGCATTATAAATAGTAATTGTGCAAGCGTCCATCTGCAGTTGAGTCAGTGCTGATCCATCTGGTTACGGAAGATGCTTAGTAAGTATTAGCAGCATTGATCCAGCAGCAGCATCCATGCTCTTCCATCTTTGTTCGCAATGCAGATACCTTCAATGCTAATAAACATAAAAATATCTCATTAAAGATGATCAACTCAAAAATCTCTTTTCAATGATTATGAGTGATCTCTGTCATCCTGCAGTTAATTAAATTATTTTTTATCTACAGGACTAATATACTGAGCCATCCGAATGTTCATGTCACTACTCCAAACGTTGTTGTGGACACCTTTGTACCTTTGACTACAACAGCACCAGTTGTACCAAGTACAACCTCACGTCCGTACACGGTAACTGCTCCAAGGTGCGTACGAATGAAAGGAATCTAGAGGAATGATGAAAAAAAAAAGAAATTTTTAGAGGTCCGGCATAACTTTTAAATATAATTAACTCCAATTGACAAGTAGGAGCGAATTTACATCGGCCAAGACCCAATTTCTCTGTGACCTCTTTGACTTCTCTTGAACACCCAATGGCACTTGCATATAGGTCTCCTTATTTCTTTGCCGTACTACACGCTTCCGACTGGTTCTTCAAACACGTCGCTCCATGTTGTGTAGGCTTAACGAATCAAAGCTTGCTCTTACTTTCTCCATAAAGACAGTGCCTGCGTCCATACAGTTTATATAGCTGTGACCAATCGGACTCTTGATTTTATTTAACTGATGATTTTTCTCTTTAAATTTACAGCCGAGGACGACCACAAGTCAATCGTGGTACAGCACCTCCGTGAGTATCTGTTAATTATTTATTTATTATTTCTCTTATTCATTCTGCGTGCGTCAATTTATTGAAAAATCTTACTGGTTACCTTTGGGTTTCATTTTTCTCTTATATAAAGAAACTTCTCTTCCCTCCAGACGTTCTAGACCCACTTTGAAACCGTCGACTGAGATCGTTTCCAAGGCTCAGGAATTCGTAGATATCTACAAGTTTCCTCCTTCAAGACCAGCACCCGTTTACCCGACGCCTCAGGTCGATAAACCTGCAGCCAAGTGTAGAAAAGATGTCTGCCTACTTCCTGATTGTAACTGTGGCGGCCCTGATATACCCGGTACGTGTTTTTGGGTTTATTTATGGATTTTTTTTTTACTATTTTTATTAGTCCAAATTTTTCAAACTGTCGTTATATTTTACCACCGACGCCTGGCGTCGTTCATCCTATCTCGGTATACAAATCGTGTCTTCGATTTAGTGATACCTTTTTGCCCAATGTCTCGTCTGGACTGTTTATGGGCGTCGCGACGACGTGACGCAACCTCCTCTTCCACCACCTTCGTGGGACATGGCTCGCGCTCCGAATGTTGATTTTTACCATTGACTTACTCGACCCCAACTGACTGAGTCACTTTCTCCAATTCTAACGTTACACACTCGTTACGCGGGACGCTCGAAAGTGAAATAGATCCTGTCGAACTTGGGTGCGCACGAGTGCGTCTTTGATACGATCATGACGAATCTTTTACGTGATGCTCGAAAATCGTTTCTCTGCGTCTTTACTCAATTCTAAGCTCCATTCTCATTTAGAGTACAACTTAAAATTCAACGAGCGACAGACAGAAGTAAAGGAACGCGTGTAGTTTAAAAAATTAGTAGACTTAAGAAAGAAAAAAAAGAAAAACTTTTTTGCCAACGTGGGAAACAGTCTGTACACGTATAACCTGTACCGACATAGCAAAGAGAAAATGCTAAAAGAATTTTAATTCCCATGAGATCGGTCACGCTAAGCTCTATAGGATAATCATCACTGATTACAATGATTACTCTGTTGCGAATTGATCATCGATCCAACGATCACGGAGTCGCGACCTTTGCTATTCTAAATACAGTATCCGGCAGTGCACGATCTCGTATCTGCATTTAACAAAGGCGTGTAAAGTCGACGTGGTATCATACGGTTTTGTCAGCCATCTTGAGTTGAGTCTTTGATAAATTAATCCAGGTGGAATCTCCGCCGACAAGACGCCGCAGATTGTTCTGCTTACGTTTGACGACGCTGTTAATGATCTAAACAAACCCTTGTACGAGGATCTATTTGAAAAGGGAAGAAAGAATCCTAACGGGTGTCCCATAACGGCCACCTTCTATGTCTCCCACGAGTGGACCGATTATAGCCAGGTGCAAAATCTCTATGCAGTCGGTCACGAGATGGCGTCTCATACAGTCTCGTAAGTCATCATTGAGATTTAAAAAAAAAAACGGAAATGATCTGCTGCCACAGCTTCCGGACGTTCTGAAATTCTGCACTTTTGGATCACGAACGAATCATACAATCGACGTGTCAGGACATATGCGTTGATTTTTCGGGAACTCATTAATTTCTCAGTGATAATGGTTTCTCCTTGTTCTTCTGATTTCTCTGTCGCTGCTATCACCGTGCAACAAACTCACTCAGGCTGCATTTTGTTGCATAACAAATATCCACGAGCCGTACGATTCTTTTGTAAATCTGTGTGAAGAAAAATATATTTGGAAATTATCAAAGAATATATATATATATAATATATATATACACACACTGGATTACCTTTTTTTCCATTCTTTTTTTTCTTCTGCTATTGCAATCAATTAAATTCCTGTACATTAGAATCGTAGGACTTGTATTGAATTGAGGTGTTTCTGAAAAAGAGAAGGCCGTTTACTAATATTGCATACTAATATGTGGTTTCTTTTTCTTTCTTTCTTTCTTTCTTTCATCTCTCTCTCTCTCTCTCACACACGTCACTCAAACTCTGGCTCACACAACTCTATATACCATATTTACTCTCAATCATGGCATACAATGACATAACGACAAAAAAACAATCCCTATAAAAACTTAATCACTGGACATATTATATTGTGACCAACAAAAAAAAATTAATACCTGTTGGACCAATATCCACGAAACACTGACATATTACCACATTCCTTCCTGTCCTGTACGATCCTTTGAATAATACAGGAGACTACTTGCCCGAGGAGATACCGCAAATCGTACTTCTTACTTTCGACGATTCCGTGAACGACCTGAACAAGGGTCTGTACGCTGATCTCTTTGAGAAAGGACGCAAAAATCCAAACGGATGTCCCATCTCGGCGACGTTCTACGTGTCGCACGAATGGACCGACTACAGCCAGGTTCAAAATCTCTATGCTTCCGGTCACGAAATAGCCTCCCATACGGTCTCGTAAGTACCAATCAGCCAAACACGGTAGAGCTAAAAAAAAATATTGTATAAAAATTGTAATTAAGTAAAATTCCATTTTTTCGGCCAGAGGCGGATGTACATAAGACACAATGGCTGTACTGTATATATAATTTATATGGGTGCACAGTAGGCGGATATAATATTAGAGAACATACGTATTTGTCACGATCGCTCACGAAATTATTGAATGGACAATACCATATAATTTTTTGCCATGATCCGTGGCGGAAGGCACGGGACTAGGAAATCTGAAGCAAAAAAATGAATTAGATAAAAAAAAACTGTTTAGTAAAAGGTAACGGCTGATTAAGGACAGGCGTGTCCTGAGTATTGGAACGTGGGTGTTCGATAAGAAATAAAAAAAATTTATTGCCAGTCGATTTCGATCAGATCTCCCGACAGGGATCGATATCTATTTGACCTTTCAGATAGTCCAAGGACAGTCACGTACGTGCGTTCCGGATAGGATAGATAAACTCTGATCATGCGGTCTGTACAGGAATATGTCGTAACGATATCGCGTGGTCTAGTGAGAGTTTCATTTTTTTTACCTCTTTCTTCTCCTCCTTGAATCGAGTTGCTATACAGAGTGTGACAATTCTTTTTTTCGCTCATGTTCTTCATAATCGACGTATGATCATTGATACACTAACATACTGTTTCATCAGCTGGCAATTATGGACACGCTATATTGTGTTGCAATCAGTAAAGACTAGGTCGATCAGGTCATTCACACGGTGTATCGTAATGAATTTAATATCAATCTAAAAAAAAAAAGAAATTACTAATATTCGCTTTTGAACTAAGCATATAAACACATGGAGATTTGTTGCATTTTTTCATTTGATTATTAATGATATTGTCACTCATTTGCTTCGAAGATCATTCGCTTGCTAGTGCTATACAGAAATGATTGATTGGATTTGCTTAATGGATTATTTGTGTAATAACTAGGCACAGTTTCGGTGAGCAATTCTCTCACCGGAAGTGGGCTCGCGAGGTTGCTGGACAACGAGAAATCTTGTCTGCCTACGGTGGCGTCAAGTTGGAAGACGTCAGAGGAATGAGAGCGCCCTTCCTTTCGGTAATATTTAGTTCCTTTTAATTAGAGTCGATTGATTAAGGATGAAATTATTTAGGCTGGCGTTTCTTACTTACGGTTTATCAGGTCGGTGGTAACAACATGTTCAAAATGCTTTGGGACACCAACTTCACCTACGATTCTTCCATGCCAATTTATGAGAACAGACCACCCAGCTGGCCTTACACTCTGGATTACAAACTTTTCCATGACTGTATGATCCCACCCTGTCCCACCAGATCATATCCGGGACTCTGGGAAGTTCCTATGGTCATGTGGCAGGATCTTAACGGTGGTAGATGTTCCATGGGAGATGCTTGCAGCAATCCACCAACTGCTGATGGGGTTTACAAGATGCTTATTAAGAACTTTGAAAGGCACTACACAACCAACAGGTAGATAACCTCCGAACCGCCACGTTTGTACATTACGTTTATTTTACTTTATGTAAATTTAGAGCGCCGTTCGGACTCTTCTATCACGCTGCCTGGTTCACTCAAGCTCATCACAAGGAAGGTTTCATCTCCTTCCTGGATACTATCGTCTCCATGGAAGACGTCTGGGTGGTCACCAACTGGCAGGCGCTTCAGTGGGTACGAAATCCGACGCCTTCGTCTCTGATGGGCAATTTCGAACCTTTTGGATGCAATTATCAGGTAGTGTTGATAAAGACGGTTCATATTTTTAAATAAATATCTTTTTGTTGATTCTCTATTTACTAATGGGGTTTTTCGTCTGTGCGAATACAGGATAGACCGAAGAAGTGCAACAACCCTAAGGTCTGCAATCTCTGGCACAAGAGTGGCGTCCGGTACATGAAAACGTGCCAAGCATGTCCTGACATCTATCCATGGACGGGCAAAACTGGTATCCGCAGTAGCCGTATAGACAACGACGTCGACAATCACGAATGAAATAGGCCACGGCCAATCAAAAAAACCCACCAGCGATCAATTACGCGATAATCATTCTTCAATTAAGATTAATACTCGTTAGAATCGAATTGCTGGCGCGTGTCGCCACATCGAGCGCGATCCTCCTGTTTCGAGACGGGATTTTTCTTGCCACAATCTTCTGGAAGAATTCTCTACCTTCAAGAACGTCTTCGGGAGGTTTACCTGGATAAATTACACTTGAATTTTTGGACAAGATGAATCGAACACCCGTTACCCATTTCTTCCGTCTTCTGCCTCTTGTAATCCTTCAACTAAATTCACCAGCTATCTTTATTCGTAAGTGAATCAACAAGTTCTAAGTAAATGTAATATTGTGACGTCAAAAGTAGAGAATCGCTGTTGGCGGTGACAGTTAGACAAATTTTTGATTGTACATTTCTATGGAATATTTAATGGAATATTAGATGTAGGATATAGGGCTCAGGGCTGGTGAGCCTTGTTCGGAACGAACGACAGCCAATTTGAAATAGAGAAATAAAAATATTAATAACGCGAAGTTTCGTGAAGAATCCTTCCGGAGAATTGATAACGTAAACGTTCTTGATTTTCGAAACTCCGGAATGACGCATTGGGCGAGTGACGGTTATGAGATTCTTGAAAAATCGACGCCTGCCGTCGGTCGAGCGTCATCATCGATTGATTGTTAACGAGTCGACCTCAGGATTCTCATTCCTCAGCGAACAGAAAGCTCGAGACGCGAGGAGGATCGTTCTGTGAAAATTAAATTAATTGCCACGTACAGTCAGTACGATTCACAGATGGGAATCTGTCGTGTTACCTCCTAGGTACTTAGAGATATAATAATTCGTTTAATAAATAAACTTTTCGGTACAACGTCCATATTTATATTTATAATATTTATTACTCCTATATAATATTCCATTTTCTATCCGTTATACCTTATTGCTAGATTTGTTATTACAAATGTCTCTCGGGTATTGGCAGCTGATACAATGTGGTCGACCAGTCGCCAATATTGAAATTGTAAAGATGGTGCGAGTCAAATGTCTTCCCGTAACCAACTTGTTCCACCCAAACTTGAGATAAAGCGTCACGTCTGTTTTGCCAGGTCTGAAACATAAACGGAAATTTTACTTGTGCTATCTTTAAATTAAATATATATTACGTCTATTCACAAGGTATGTACCAAAGTATTTTGTTTGATCCACGCTATCATCATTTGATTTTCTTGAAGGATCGCATACTTTTTGGCTTTCGATAAATGTATTTTTACAATTGTATCGTATCCGCGAATTACTGCCAGATAGGATTTCAATAAGTACAGTCGTGGTTTCACGAAAGTCGATACTTTTGATATATCATTCAGCTGTCTTATCAGTAAATTGATACCAGTGCGTAATTCCATAAGGATTTCGGCTTTTTTCATATTTATACAACGTGTCAGGACTATCAGATGACACTCGAGGACCTGAAAAATTCTGGTATTTATACTTGGTTTTTCTTTTATTCAAATTTCTATTTACTTTGCACGCTGTAAGAATTTGACTGAAGTTATGATGTTTCATATCCTTTAAATAAGATTCTGGATAGTACACGATATCATCGATGACTAGTTTACCCCTAATAGAAAAGAAAATTTTCAAAAAAGTATATATACATAATTAATGGTATACATACATTCTAAGCTGCCAAGACCAAAGACCTGTTAATAACCGTTTCAAACTGTCAGGATCCCGTGTTGTGTAACATCCCGAATTTGATTCTTCTAGAATATATATATATATATATGATGAGATAATTTATTGAGACAGATTAAATATTATACTTAGAAGTTTTTGGGCGAATGATGAACAATCTTCGTAAGTTTCGACAATTATTCCTACGTCCAAGATGAAATCAAGACACAGTGCATAATACCAGGTAAATGCAGTCTTATCTATATCCTCTTCGGCGAGGAATGACAGTAATTGCATCAAGTCGACTGCCTCGTGAACTCTTTTGGTTTTCAGCTATGATAAACTTAGATTAAACAATTTTTTTGCTTTTACAAAACTTTTCAAAGAATTACCATGATTTGTACTAGGAGTGGGATTATGGACAGTTTCATTCGGGATAGATGAAGTGCTGCGGCAATTCGTAACACCTTAAAACCCACTAGTAGTGCTAGGCTCAATTCACCCCGTAATATTCTGTTTTTTGAAAATTCCCCAAAAATGGTAAATTTCATATGAGGGTAATGAGAATTTGATAAACTTTTATTACCTGTCATAAAAGATGGACATGTAGACTTCTGCTGCTTTGACAATTTCGTCTACGTTCGTCCACCATCCTTTTGTTTTCACTATTCCCAAAATGATTCTTTCTAATTTTTTGGACATCTTCAAATCAGCTAATTTACGGTAAGTAGTAACCGCAGTTAAATAAGATTCGCATGTATCGATAAAGCTTGTTGAATATTCTAAACTTTTGTTTAAACTTTGAAGTGCTGCTAAATGTGCTAATTTCCAATTTTCCTCTTTTCCATATAAATCAGAAAGATTTCTGAGCAATGAGCAAGTTTGACATATCGTTGCTGCTTTATCAGAATGCAATCTTCTGTAGTTTGAGTAATCATCACCTTCCTGTTGAATCCACAGTTTCCAACTTTCATGCAAGATATTGAAGCACAGCAAAGGCTGCTCCATGGGAAATTTAAAGCTGTGAAGATTTAAAGCTTGCAAATAGGATTCTTTGGCTTCTAAAAATTTGCCTAGCATCACATAAGCTTCGCCTAGGAAGCGATGTAATTTTTTAATTTAATAATTAAATCATAATAATAATTAAGAAAATTAGATCTTATAAACCTATGAGTGACAGGATAATTTCTTTATTGCGAATCTTGTCTTTTATATTTAGATTTTTTAATTCTTCGGCCCTTGGTACAAACTGAAATTGGATTTAAATTGATTTCATTAATCGAAGGAAGGTACTTGTCAAAATTACCTAATTCACCTCATTTTTTTTATTGGTCTCTATCAATAATTTCAAAGCAAAGGCAGACTGTCCAGTAAATATCAGGCCTGCTTCATATTCTATCATAAATCCAATGTACTTGTTAGTGTCACCTAAAAATGGGAAAAAGCCAATTTGATTTTTTTAAATATTAAAAAAAAATCATACCTAAGTGCTTTGCATGACAAAGGAGTTTCCAATAAATACAGTTTATAATGTAACTGCATTGACAATTGCGAAAATCGACAGATCCAAATAATTTCAATTGGGAATTTAAAGAAGGATCTATACCAGTAGGACTTGGATATACAAATCTTTTGTTTCTTGTAAAACAACATAATTTCCAGGAATTACGATTTTCATTTCCATTAGGATAAGTGACTGAAGATTGTTCTGTGGACACTATTGAAAAATCTAAAGGATAAGATCCTTTTAGTATCCCATATAAAAAAAGTGAGCTCCGCTGTGGATACTATACCAGTCATGGATATCCTTATGGATGTACAATATGTTCAAGAGAGAGGAAAACAGGATTTCTTATTGTGTGTCCACAACTGATACAATAACTACGACTGAGCCAACTACCTTAATTAAAAATATGTTTAATAATACCATCTGGTTCTTGGTCCAGCACGGTAGGAAGGATACTAATTTTCCTAAGATCATGTTCCACATCTAAAAATTCTGTTCCACCTACAGAAAGAAAACTTCGTGTTTGATATCTTTTTCTTTCCACATTGCTACTTGTAGATACTGATCGTGTTCTGCCCAAGGAAAATTTGGAAGACATTTTTTCAATTGACAGTTTCTACAAGGAATAAGTATTATTAGCAATGAAGTTGAAATATTTTTGAAAAATCTCTATAATGCCTCACTAATTTTTGCTGTTTCCCAGAAATTCTGCAAAACATCCCACTACCACAACCGGTACATTTCCTTGCATAACTCTCATAGAATTTCACTGCTTTTGTATGAAATTCCGACAATTGATTTGGCAAAATTTGCTGCAGAAGAATCTCACGAAACGCGTGCACTTTGAATTCCAAAAGTTTGCAGTGTGCATAATTTGGCAAATTTTGTACAGGTAGACTGACTGCAATTGTCATTGACAGAAGATCAAATAAATTCATTCGACTGTTACAATTCATATGCAGGAATATATATTACAAGTAGAATGACATGCGCAGATTATCAAATGATGAGAATCAGAAAAAGTTTGTCTGTCCTCAAAATAGCACGATGGATCACCACCTGAGATATTCGGTCTTTGTATTGAGGCACATTCTAAAACTTGTATCCTTATTAATTCGGCAATGGCTGGAATAATAAGAAAAAAAATGTAACAATGTAAATTTATTGCCTTTCAGGTAATTCTGTACCGCTGCTTGTATGCTGAGCCGTGTAATTAAACATTACTGATTGCAACATGTTACGTGTGAATACATATCCCAATGTCGCAGCACATTTTAGAAGTTCCTGTTCATAAGGATTGAGACTGCTATATACTTTTATCATTATATCTAAAAAGATTATAATCAATAGATCAATACTAATCGATAATTAGGTAATCAAAGAGTCTACCATTAGCCTTTGATAAATTCCTAGGAACGTCATTATATCTTTTATTCGGTAAGCAAACGAAAACACGACCCCTATCTCTCAAGGATGACGTAACTATTACTTCTTCTGGTAAGAAATCCTTAGGTTTTTTATTAATTAAACTGATAGGCGGAAAAGTTAATGATCTTTGTAGCGCCTCTGCTGAACTCAAGTGAAGAAAATCCAGTGCCCTATTTTGAAGTGCTAAAGTAACATATGCTTCGCACCACCCAGGAGTTTCGTCGTTAGGATTCTTCAAGTCTCTAAAACAGTAAAAAATGTTCATTCTATTTCAACTTCTGTATTATCAACGCATTCATACCTTTCGAGTTTCTTGGAAATTGCCATGACATTCAATAATTGACAAGCGAATGCCACATTTTGTCTGGAGTCCCACTCGCTCAATGAACACTTGAATAATTTAGGATGGCCAATAATGTCTGATGAGACTTGTGATAATTTTCCTGAATCAGATTCTAATATTGTCATTGCCAAAGCGATGGTGTCATTTTTCAAAGCTCTGCATATGTATTGCCACGACACGCGGTCTAAGAATTGTGCATTGTCCAAGAGAATACATTTTCTTTTGTTGAACTGAAATTGATAAAAGCCAAGTTGTCTATTATAATAGTAGCCTCTCGCTAAGTAAATGCCTGTGGAGCATTAGGGGTTGAAATTCCCAGTTAATGAGTTTTGTCACTACTCTGCAATGCCTATTCCCACGTTGTCAAAGGGATAGACTGTATGTGGGGAGTAAAAGCTGTGGAATGTCAGGCTATTGGTGGGAGAATGCTACTGCAGGTTGATAGAGGGGAGGCATGTGGACGAGCACTTAGGCAACGTGCACTTGGCAAGAGGGTACTTACTATGCATTATTTTGAGCAGCTAAAAAGTTACCTTTTCCAAAATGCTATCGAATATTTCCATTGTCTTCACCTGCCGGGACCAATCTTCGTCCGCACAGTATTCATCAGAAAGTCGAAACTTCACACGCAGTAGGGTATTCAGATAGCAAAGAGAACTTTCAGAAACTATAGGAGCTAATTTTCGAATTAATACTCTTTCACGCTCTTGAATGGTATCGCAGTCTGTCGCACCGATGATCTAGAAGATGATTAGTAAAAAAAATATTGAATTACTTTTGTATACAAATTAAGTCCTTACTCACGTTCACTAGAATATGATAAATGGCTGACAATGGTTTTTCCTCGTGGATCGCTTGTAGCGATATATTAATTGATATTAGTCGTCTTGATCTGATAATATCCGCATAAGCATCCAGAATTCTGGATTTTCCAGTTCTGCTTTTACCCTAGACAATGATTCTCTTTACAAATTTATTTTTCAATTACTGTCATCAATATCCACCTTGATTAATATTCCATGGTATGATCTATTAATCGTTCCAATATCATCCAGAACGTCTAAAAATAATTCTATCTCTTGGAAGCGACCCAGTATTGGATAATTATATTGTAAGTTTCCAGTACGCTCCATGATTTCAGACTTTCTATAATAAATCCACAAGTAATCGTCCAACTAATAAATTAATTCTAGAACTTAAATATGACTCACAGATGGTCATCGATGAATTCATAAATATGACATGAACCATATCCTTTGAGTTCCTTAATTCCTTGAGAGATGAATTTACTTTTTGGCAATTTACTATGAAGAATAGTATCGAATTCGCATATCACCTGTGAATCAACATTCTTAATTTAGTTCCTATCTGTTATTTTACTATATAATTATTTACCTTGTTCGAACAACCAGACATTATCTTTGGTGCTTTTTCCACTGCTCCACCTAGTATCGCATACTGTTTTCTGACTGTGTGACCAATGACTCCACAAAAAACCATTCCTGTATGAGAATAATGATCCTGTACGATAGTTAACAATTTTTCTAATTACATTATTACCTGTAGTTACACCTATAGACACAGTCTTTACTCCAGGTATAGATTTCAATGCTTTAAGCATTTTCATTGCTGAAGTTATGCCATTTTTACAATGATACTGTGCCTCGTATCCTCTCAAGCCAAAAACAATTACAAAAAGAACATCTGTATCGAGCAAAGTTACTTTGCATCCCATATCATTAGGAATTATACTGTAATGAGATTGAATTAAAAATATTAGAAATTCTCACTCAGCACTCAGTCTAGAAAGATTTATAATATATTTTTCATTATACCGATTAAGAGTCATAAAACATTCATCCAATAATGTAATCAATTCAAATACTGAACACTTTTCAGGAATCATGTTTATCGATACCACTGTAACTCTTCTAATTTCTGACAAATTTTCCAATGGCTCATCCTTAGCTATCTGTAGAAACAAAATTGATAATTCTGCTGTCAAAAATTCTTTACACTAAAATAATGATCACTTGTTGCAAAACTGGTTTCAGCATAAATGTCCTCAGATGAATTCCTAACTTCCTTCTGGTAGCTTCCGTCACAGAGATACGTCCTGAAAAGTTATTAAATAGAATAATAAAAACTTCTTTGATATCAATCACCAGTAAAATTTTTAAATCACCAGTAAATATTTCATATCCTATATCACGTTCTTCTACCGATGAAAATTTCTTGCTAATCTTAAAGTTTTCTGATAACCTTTCACTTTCGTTAGACGTCGCGCCACTTCTGAAAATGTCAGTTTGTCTTCTGTTCTCCAATGAAAACTGACTGTCATCCTTGATGGATGATTGTTGTGCACGAGGATCACGAATTCTCTCTCGGTGTCTTATTGGATGTTCAATTACACTGGCGATCTAAAGAAACGACAGATTATTTTTATTGATACTTAAAAAAAAGTATTTTATAACGAAAACAAGGACCTTGACGTTGCACGAATCTTTTATCACATAATCGTAATTGCAGGGCGTACAATGATCCCAAGCACTGGATGCCAAAACTAGATCACCGGGTATACAAACTTTTTTAGCTTTACGCACTTCAATCAGCGGTGTTCCTGCTACGATAAAATGACGAGCCCTTTCATTTCCGATAATGGAAAACGTTATGTTTCCAGCGGATATAGACATTTTTGCTAAAAATCAAATTTTTTTATAACATTTACATTATATAATTAAACAACTTTTTTCTTACCTCTTGACAATAATTTAACGTGACTCTTAGCAGATTGCAGTGTCTCTTGTATATGTAATGCGCAAGTAATTGCTAAATGAATTGTATTAAATACAAATTCGTACTTTCGTACTTTCCACATAGCCAGTAATCCATCATCTAAATTAATTAGATATAAATTTTGTTTATTTATGTTATCAGAATAGGAAGAGTGATAATATTGGTTTGACAAGGACCTGAGAATTTCAAAATATCTCCATCAGAGGAATATATATTTTCAACGACAATATTTAGATAGGAATTAAGTATTGATGTAAGAACATAAGTCCCACCTTGGCCCATATTATTGTATCTTTCACAGAGAGCAGAAAATCCTTAAAAAATCAATATGAAAAATTGATTAACAATAAATATAAAAATTCACCCACTGACCGATATCCTCGATAAGTAACAAAACGCCAAGAAATCTTCGAAAATCTTTTTTCGTCAGATCTATGGTGTATATAAGTTCGTCAGGGACCAAAGTAGAAAGAAGTCTAGTACGTTTATCACGCAAATGCTTGTGCATAGCCTAAAAGAGAGAATTTTTCAAAATTCAAAAATAATTAAAGCGAACAATTTTCTTTCAGACTTGTCGGATATTGGCGTTGCTGCCTTTGAAGACTGGACCAAATAAATCTGGCATCCAGGAATGGTCATCTTTATTTTCGCTGCTATCCATTTTCATTTGCAATTAAGTGTCGGGGCAATTTTTTTTTGTCAATCTTGACAATTTTCATCATCGATTTTCGACTGTCCATTTTTTTTTTCTGTTCCTATCAATATTGGATCGGGATTGGTCATGTGTGGTATGTAATGATAAGATGGTTTTATTTTTTAATATATAAATAACTTATGTATTTCAGATTACATATAAGAGGGAATGTCAGTTATTACGTAGTCCTAAGCTATTACTACGCTATACATAACATAGGTAAATCCATTTGATTGGACTTGTCGTGACCTGCAGCCGATGATTTCGCATTAACAAAGCGAGTCGTGAGCCGAAGTGAAGGCAATAAACGATCAATAGATTGTCCGATGATCGATCATCGATCACGATTCACAAGTAATACCGTCATTAAATTCATCCTCGAGGAATTATTAAAGTTGCATATGCAGGAAAGAAAGGAGGATCATAACGTTGGAGCTAGTGGCGCCATCTTCAAGTTTTTTTTTTTAATAAGAAAAATGAAATTTTAAAGAAATAAAAAAACTAAGCTTGAGATTTAAGAATGCGCATAAAAGTTGTTCAAATTGAAAAACATAAAATTATTATCAAATCTTTCCAGAATGGCTGCTCGAGTCACAACTAAAATACGAATTTCGTGTTCGATATCCAGTGGAAAAGCAATAAAGAAAATTTCTTCAAGTATGAAAGATGGCGTCTGATCCCCACAGGTTACAAGATAAAGCGAGGAAGAGACAAAATTGTGATAAAGAAACGAAAAAAAAAAAAGAATAATCGCCGTGTAAATTCCTGCCGGACGTTGTTGAAGACAAGTAAAAATGCCAATGAACAAAAAGTAGACAAGGTAAGGTATTGAAAATTAAGAAAACGAAAAAAGAAAATAATAATATATAAATCCATCTTGACTCGAATAAATTGAAATCCGTCTAGCTGGGATCTTAAGATAGATTTATCTGCTTGAAAATATACGTATTTAAATTGTATCTATCCGCTAAGCTGTACAGGACGTTTCAAAAATACGCGATGGCATAGAAAAAGGTCGTTTTCCACAAAAAAAAAAAAAAAAAGAAAAGAGAAACTTCAGTCAGTGCATCTCCATCTTACATTATTTCAATATTTCATATACACACGCATTCCATATACTCTCATTCTATTTCACTCTCTTAATCTCTCTCTCTTTTGATTATAAGCTCCTCAGAAATTTCCTTAGAAAAATATATTCTATAATAAGGATCTCGCGAATTTACTAATATATAATGGCAATTGTTCCAGGCCACAATTAATTAATACCGAACGTGGAAGAATGATCCGGTGATATTGAATCTCAATGAATTCGCGACGAACTCCGTCCGAGATAATGACAATCCAGAAGGACGTTCGGAATGTAACAGCCATATTGTGGATGATGGGCGTCCCGACGCAACTAGACGCCGTGCCGTGACGACCACAATCCCATAAGTCTTTTACTCTTAAATTGCACCCCGAGCTCAGAGGACGCTCTGAGCGTCCGCCCGGTGTTATTAATTTTTTCATTTTTTTTTTTTCTTTATTTATTCTTCACAATGACTAGAATGCAGAGATTCCCTTCGTCCTTCTCTTCAAGAAACATTATTCTCTGACAAGAAAAAGAAAAATATAGAGCCTCGTCAATTGTAAACTATCTCGTGTTCCTCTTTGCTTGTGTCTTTTCTATCTTTCTTCTATCTTGTGACGCTTGCATCATTGTCACGTACTCCATTTTTATTTGACTATTTTTTTTTTTTAATATCTTACATCTTGCTGTTCTGCAATTGAGGAAATTAATATGCGAGCTTCGTACTGTAGAGATACAAAATGGCCGGGCGATGCCACTTGTTCTCTGTGCGATTTGAACGAATTTTTAAATATCGCGCCTAAAACTTGTAGATAAGTTTTTGATAAATGACTGTGTTTATCCTTAAATATAATTATTTGTGTAACGGCACGTATGTACTTGAGCTGCTACTCGTTTGCTCTCTTTCTCTCTCTCTCTCTCTCTCTCTCTCTTGCTTCCTCAAAAGTTCATTTTGGTAAAATAAAATGAAAGAATAAGAAAATCAAAAATAATAATCCCTCATATTCTGAGTGTCAGCCGTAAAGAAATTCACGAAGATTTAAAACAGGACTCAAGTATCAAACGGACGCTAGTGGAAATCATCAGGAAATATAAAATGGAAGAAAACTCTTCTGGTCCAGTTTAAGAAAAACTAAAAACAACAGACGCTTCATAAACGCGTCGTATCCTAGTTTCACTGGCGAACCGTAAGACGCTTGTTCAATCCTGCAAAGTCCTTCTTGAAATTCCATAAATATTTTTCAAGGGAGCAAGAGAAGCAGAAAGACAAAAAAAGAGAGCAACGAGAAAAGAAGAAGCTTATTCGATACTCCAGACGATATATATCCGGCACTTAAATGTTTTTCCTGATTCGATTAACCTCGTGCATACTCCAAATCAGAAGTGACTCCAGGATGCAAGGAATAATGCGAATCTCATGAAGATGGATCTACATAAGGCGTCAACAAAATGGCGGACTCCATGTTCATAAAGAAACTCATTATAATCAATCCAGTTTACGAGTGCTTCGACCGAGCAATGTGCAAGAAGAAGGACACTTTATCAGTACACTGATGGCCGCACATATTACAGGTATATGGATTCTTATAGCCATGATAACCCATATGAACTGTATACATGACAAGATTACCAAAAGCAATTTCACAATATTGACAGGTGAATTCGTTACTCATACCAACGCCTATAAAGGACCTGTCATCGGCAACCTGAACAGCTGGTGTACTCACTAAAGGAGATTCAAAAGGATTCTCCATGTCTTCCTCATGTTCGTCATCAGATTCATCTTCAACGACGCGACGATCCAGTTTTATTGCTCTTCCTTTGCGTCTACTGGTACCGGAAGCTCTTGGAGAATTGGTGGTTATCTGATTGATTGGTGGTTCCGGTTTACTCAGATCCAGCGGAGTTGTTCTAGTCTCAGGTTCAACTTCCGGTTTTATTGTCGTCGACGTAGCAGTATCGTTGACGCTGTTGTTTACGTCATTCGTGACAGGTCCATCTACCAGTCCAAGATCTACTGGTGATGTCTTCTGACAATCTTGCTGACAGTCATCAGCGAATCTTTCAGCACTCAGTACTTTTGCGTATTCCAATAATACTGTGGATTTTAAATGTTCCAGTTGCTTCTCGCCATTCTCGTCAGGTAGTGCATACTGATTTGGCAATGCAAAGCCACCGAATAATTGATTGTACGGAAACGAAGGTACCAAGCCACTCTGTATATGACTGGTGCCGTTTATTTGGATCATTGGATTGATTGGTCCAGTCGGATGTCGACTTACTGGTGAGACCTGAGGTGGTACCACTAACTGATTGGTGCCTAACGGCGACTGTAGAGAGTTTGGCACCGCGTTAGCTGCGCTAGTGTCTTCCTGTGTTCTTATTGGTTTCTGTTTAGGTCCCCTGCGTGTACCATAAATGTCTATTATGGGTAATGGATTGGGTGAACCATCAGCATTCAGTACCATTGCTGGTTTGTGGGAGTATTTTCTAAGGTGAAGCTTCAGAGAGTGACAGTACTTGGTTGCGTAGGAACAATTGGCACATCTGTACTGATAGACATTCGAATGGGACTTGAGATGACTGTTTAACATAGATTTGTTCACGCAAGAGTATGAACACTTGTCGCACTTGAAAGGTTTTGAGCCAAAGTGATTCCTGAGGTGGTACTCCAGATGATGCTTGTATTCCGTGACAAAAGGACACTTGGGACAGGTCAGTAGTTTCTCAGCCTTAATATGACCCCGGCTGTGCTCCCAAAATTCGAGTTTCGTTATGGCCACGAAGTTGCACTGTTTGCATCGAAAAGTCTTCACTTTTCCTTGGGAGTTGATACGCGGAACTCGTAGACCAGGTTCATCGGCTTCCTCGGATTCATGCTCAGAACGTTCACCCTGAGTTGGAGATGATCTGCTGTTATCTTCTGACTGTGTTGTCATTTGATTCAGTACTGACTTGGCAAAATCAGGGGTCGTGCACTTAGTTGCACAGTGTGCAGTCAAGTGTTCAGAAAATTGATGCCTGAAAGAGGCGGAACAGCAGATTAACTTCATGATCTTAAAGAGCGCCATTGGAATCGGTTGGTATTTAATTCAATAATAATCTTTGACCCACCTATTTAACGTAGTGAAGGAGCAAACAGGGCATTGAAAAGTATCCTGACCAATTTCGCCATCCTCGCTAGCTGGTTTCATGCTACTGGAAACGACGTCCATAGTCTGATCTTGTTGATGCGGAGACTCGTCCATACTCGTGATCCTGGTAAATTCCAAGGGCGAGCCGCAAGTTTTGAACAGCCTCTGAGGACTGTACTCAAAGGTGGTGCACTGCATTGTATTGGAATCCTGGGAAGTGGCGCTACCGGGCGATAGACTGCAATTGGCAGTGGACGAAGACCTGCGACTTCTAGGGGATGCTGAGTTGCTGGTATAGTGTCCTGGTGACACACCCGAGTCGTTGTTCTTGTCCTCGGAAGGCTCTTCCTTCTATTAAGGAAAACGCAAAATGAACACGTGAGTAAATTCAGTCCAAGTATAGTAGAACGAAGTGCGTGGCGTTAACGGGTTCCCCCTTTAGGGATGATAGGGAAGGTAGAAAATAAGGGTGAGATCGCTGAGTGGGTGAAAGAGAATAGTGGCAGTCATTTTGGCAGGATCTGTAGGGGGAGAAAATACACAGGGCTTCGTACAGAGAGCGAGAAACAGTGGGATTTTCCTGGGAGAAAAAAAAAGAAAAGAGGGGTTGTTGCTCGGTGCGATTCACTACATTCTGTCCTATACTAGGGGCGGCGATTACTCACCACGATTCTATCGGCTATACCACCCCAGGCGGGCGTGGTTGTCGAATGGAGGGGATGACGTTGTTCCTCGACGATGGTGTGCTGCGGAGCTTGCTGCTGATGCTGCTGTCCAGGCGCCAGGACAAGAGGTTCCAGAGTATCCCAATTTCCTCTCATCTTGTTCCTGAGAATTAAGTTATACTGAACGTCAGTTCTTCCTCATCAAATCGTCCGTCCATGATGTCAAGGATAAAAGCACCCGGTGCGCACCTTCGACTCTACTCTGTCACGTGGAACATGTCCACGTCCAACCAATGCATGTCTGATGTACGAAAAATTTTAATCCAAGGACGTGTTTATTAGTAACGAAAAATAACAGTCTATTTTTATTGCGTCGAACTACGTCGGCAGTGGCGACCGGGTTGCAGCCTAAACAGTGTGATGCCATGTCGGGTACTTCTGCGCTCTGGGGTATTATTCATTGGCAACCCAAGAGTGCGGGGGGTATGCAAAAGGGGTTTTTGCAAGGACCCTAATTCCTCGACTATTCTTTGAAAAAGGGTACCACCGACTGAATTGGCCACATTTTCTTGGCAAATCCAAACCGTAACCCGCTTCTTTGCCTGCTCGACTCCCTCTACTGTCTTGACTGCCTAACTGCTCGTCTTTTCCCCCCTTGCCGTTTTGACTCCTTCGGGTACCCCGAACCGTCTTCTACTGTTGTCGCGAGGGTTGATTTATTCAAGTAGAGCAATACCGGTATGTATTATATATTTTCTACCCTAACTCGGGGAAAATTAGCTCTGGCTCAAGACTCCTCCGTTCTTATTGTCCAAAGTCGAAACTCAGTTTATTCCTGATGCCATAAATAAAACTAGAACTGCTGTATCTCAGTGTGACGACGCGGTTAAGGGATAGGACAGGAGTCAAGGACCGAAAATAAACAGCCCTTAACGGGTCTGGACGCAGTATGACAAACAGAGAGAGAGAGAGAGGGGGAGGGAAGTTTCAATTTTTTTTTTTATTTAATCAACTTATTAATGCTTACGAATATCTGTCCAAAATATTCTGTACAGATCGTGGGATCATTTTCTAGAATATGGTTCATTCTTTTTATCGTATTTTCAAAATTTTCCAATCCCCTTATCACAGTGCCTTGGGTTGCACTTTGTTCTTGTCTTAGAGCATCCGTCACGCGGAAGGGAGTTTGGGCAGTGGTCAAATAGTGACGTTAAGGGTTGAAAGAAGCTGTTGCGAAATAACAAACAGTACTGATTGTCAGTAATCAATTATCATCTTTAGCTATTATCGACCGCTTAAAGTCCTCCTAAAGCATGTCTACTTCTGTGATTACTCATCTTTCATATATTTTTTTTTTTCTTCACAGCTTTTATCCACTGTACACACTCAGCCAACTACCAGAAAGCAACGAGTAGCAGATATACTCTTGTTTGTAGAAAGTGTTGAACAAACCAGGATCGAGGCGATTACGTTTCCCCGAAAATCGTGACGTACTTTGACTACGGTTATCGAGGATTTTGGTTTTCGTCCTCAAAGCTGCGAAGAGAACAAGAGCATTTACGCAGCGAGGGACAGAAGAGGAAGAGAGACAAAAAAAGTACAACCAAAAACGAAAATTCAAGGAAAGCACATTTTTAAATATTTCAAAAATACCAAAGATCCCACGGTGAACCCTTTCGATTATCATTCAAGAGAAAAGGGGTTGAGGGCGTCGTGAAGCTTTCCTTCTCTCTTTTTATATACATATATATGTATCTTCTTTCCATCGAACACTCAAAAATTTTCTCATTTCCTCTAAAGAAATTCAAAAGTCTTTCAGAGACAAATTATCTTATGTTAGATTGCCAAAAAAAAAAGGAGTGACATCCAGGGTCGACACGTATCAAAGTTTCGAAATAGTCAGATAGCAAGTAACAACAATAAATACCAAAGAAATCCGATCTATCCGGTAGTATATTCGGTCAAACTCAAAATGTCTTTCTGGAAAGGATAATTAAAGAGAGAAAGAAAGAAAAAAAAAGAGAGAGAACAGCCTGTACAGAAGGTCGCAATAAAATCGATTCTATTCGTCCATAGAACAGTCATACGATACGCACGTTGAATTGTACAAAAATAAGAAAGAAAAATCGTCTTCCAACCAAGTATATTAATTTTTAAATAACTTCAAATCATCGTGGACTTAATTCACTTAACTCTGCTGTATTATATCAAACGTGACGTCACTTTTTTTCTCTCACTACTTCACTAATTCTCTTCGCCTCTTCTCTCTTCTCCGCCACCCCAACATCTCCCTACAGCTTCTTCCCTCTGAACCAACTTCCCACCTCAACCCCTTACCCATCTCATCTGTCTCTTCTCCCCTTCTCTCATATCAGCAACCGAAATTTCTAAACGTATCAGAGTTTCCTAGGAAGGAAAAGAAAAGAGAAGAAAAAAGACTTTCCAAGCCAAAACACTGGAAGTCGAAAGGTAGTCGAGGTTAGTCGCGCGCTCATCTATTCCCAGAAGAGTGTAATGAAGAAGAACAAGAGAAAGAAAAAAAAAAAGAGAAAACTAACAAAGTCAAAAGTGCCCGTTCAAAATGTCTTATTGTCACTGTTCAGTCTTTCTAAATTTCCTCAAACTTCATTGATATCCATATAGATCTCCACCTTTCGTATCAATGACAAGCACCATAGTACGTCTCATTAATTTTAATTAATTAATTAACCAAACGTATATTTGTTAACAGTACAAACCTCGAGCCCGACGTGGATCCTCCGGACTCCACCAAGAACTCCTAGCAGACGTTGACGAAGACGTGACGTCGATGATGTCAATTAAACAGAATGTCACCACGATGAAGTTCGATTCAAGGAAGAAGGAAAAAAAATAATCAAAACTTCTGAGCGTTCCTTCAGTGAATATGACAGCCCACTTTTTCACGCACTTTCACACTGTTGTCTCTCTCTCTCTGTCTCTCTTACTCTCTCCTTAGGTGGTTTTAACACGTCTCAACGTATACACTCACGATTCCTCCCGATGAAGGGTTCCCCGGTACCGTCCTTATTATTATTTATCCATATGTTATTATTGTTATTTATGTACAATGTAATGCCGATATATATAGTTATACATATCTATATACAATTAACGGGGGTTCTTTCTTTTTTTTTTCTTATTTCATCTAGAATCTTGCCGGACGCACAGGAAACTCCTTTCCCTCGTTAAAACTTCAAGCCCCCCGCACGCGCACGCGCACTCAGCTATGGCGTTAAGGTCCGTCACGCCGTGAATGCCTGAGGTCGACTGACAACAACCTCCTAAGTCCCAAAGTGGAATACTGACTTATTTGTGGATTTGCGAAGGGGCCAGCTACCCTCTCTCCGGTGGCTTTAAGGGGGCCGCCCAATGGACGCTCGACGATTCACGGAATTCATAGATGCTTTTGGCAAAGGCTACATCCCCACCATTTATTCAGGCGACCAACCTCCCCCACCCGGTGGCCTTTGACCCTCTCGTCATTTCTTACCGATATAGCGGTTTCCACTTCTTCCCGTTTTTATATCTGACATTTGGGATGATGGTTCCCTCGGGATTCACTGTGATTGCACGAGCGGTGAGTTTTGCTCCTTTTTGTCTTTTTTTTAATTAATTTTTTTTTATTATTTCAACAATTAAGATTGATCATGAATTTGGGGATTTTTCCAGATATTCGCTTCCGTCGCGAGGGAAGGGTTGGTGTATCCAGAAAAGTCATAAACTAACGAAAACGTTCTTTTCGCAAATGCAGGTTTTAATGTATTTTCGTTAAACGTAGCGAGAAAATTTTTGCCGTTCAGCAACAGAAGCGTCGGACGTAGGTATTTTGCATCCTTAAAGGATTTTCCAAGGTGTCCCCAAGAGGAGAAGGAGGGAAGGGTAGGATGAAGGTACCCGGGCGTGGATGTTATAAATTGTCATTCAACCCTTTGACCTGTTTGAACGTCTACGGTGGTGGTTGTGGAAAAAATGCCGTTTTTCGAAAGTTCATCAAAAAATCTCTTCGAGTTCTCAACCCTTTAACCCCTTCGAATATATAAGTATAATCTTTTTTCTTGGTCCCCGACGACCTCCTTTATCCTCGGGAAGACCCCTTCGACTTCGTCCATAGTTTTTCCCTCCTCTTACAATTCTTATACCCAAACACTTTTCTCATTTACTGCTTTTACAGTTAAGTTGCGAGTTCCCTATTGCTATTCTATAACTGTTCGCTTTAGTATATATATATATCTCTCTCTCTCTTTTTTCTTCTCAAGAATCAATCTGTCACGGTGACTCCTCTGCTTGACGAATAATGAAAAGTTTCCTTTCTAAGAAGGAAAAACTATGGCAATCTTTTTCTTTCATATTTTACATTAACCTTTTTCAAATCCAAATTGTGCATTAACACTGTCTTATCTTTTATATTTTTCTTTGCCAGGTAATCCAATGTCAATGGGCAAAAAGGCTACTTGGACAAGATCAGATAAAGAAGAGTAGATGTATACGTTAATTATAATTTAGTCTATTGTACTGTCTTTCTTTTTAAGAATATCGATAAAAAGTGATGGTATTGATCGATATCGATATATCGGCACTTATCAAACGTATAACAATAACGAGGAATTTCCTTAGGATCTGTCGTCTTTTTTTTTTCTTTTTTTTTTGCTACTACATGACCATCGCGTACTTTCAATTTTCATGGTATACGAATCACACGCGTTTAAATTTCTATTGATAAGATAATAATAAAAATGCCTAATTGATATTTCAATGCCATCCGTTATTATCACACGACCTATTTATATTGTCGAACTTTATAAGGGTTTTGCAGTTTTTCATTTTCACACTTCGTACATTGTCAAACGAAATCAGACTTATTAACAGCATAATGACAGCGGTACTTCTTTACCCTTTTCTAAATGCTACACTATAACCCAACAAGGTATCAGACAATGTAAATGGGGGTCGATTGTTAGATATTTCATAAATGCCGCTAGGTTTATTATTGACCTCTACCAACGGTCTGGTCTAATTGGAATTTCGTGTCGGGGCAATCACTGAAAAAAACCGCAACGACTGCCAACTGGGTAATGAAAAATTTAAATGACAGGTAAAGATTTTTCACGGTGTCAAAGACGCAAATATGTTCTACAGCGTTATCGTTGAGGTTATCCATATCTTAATAGCGTTATTGTTCGATATTTAATTTGACCGGTAGTGACGTCACAGTAGCTTTACAATTATTACGACTGATTACAAGGAATACATTGAAAATCGTTAAAATTAATTTTACTGCGTCACTCAATCTATAATCTTTATGTTAATCCAACATTTTGTTCCTGAAGTGGTTTTAATTTTGGGCTGATCCAGTATTCAATAATGGCGACTGTCGTTTAACAGGACCTTTCGAGACTAATAAACGCAGCTGTCAATTGTTTAGTTTATTTTTATCCTTAAGTCTGGTCGTACGGTCGTTCATTTTGTTCCTGTTAATACACGAAAATATTTTCTATAGAAATTCATGGTAGGGACTGTTTTTCTTATGGAATCGTTATCAAAAAATATTTTGTCTTTTTTAATTTTACAATGTTTTTTCCTTTTTTTTTTAATTACAGGAAAAGAATGAAGAAAATCTCAAATACTTCACGTCGCTTATCTCTCTGCTGAGTCATTTCACGGAAACGTAATTTCTTAATTATATGACAAGTTTTGGAAAAACGCGCACGAGCCAAAACCTTAATAAACCCTTTCACTTTGAGCGAGAGTGGGGGATGAGTCATTACACTCGAGTCCATCTAGTTCCCGTTGCTCGAGGGAAAATATGCATTTTCAAAATTAGCAAAACAGTTACTAAGCATATCGCGATTAATATTAGTCAGATAAAGTCAAATGTACAAGTGCACTAAAATTGTATTAGTCAAAAAGAAATATGTTAGTTTAGTGGTTTACGTTATTAAGTGTATATATATATATATATATATATATATAGCTTATTAATTAATTTAGTTAATTAGCCTATTCATACATATAGTACCAGTGCTACCTACAGCCATTATGCAGCCAATAGGTAATGACAATAGTGGAGGGATGATCCAATAAAAATAAAAAAATAAAAAATCCTACAAGGGGGTGGTTATCTCCGATAAAATTATTCTGAGAGAAATTACGAGTAACTGGATTAATATTTGGTGTGAAAGTATTTCAACCCTTAAAGTATGACCTTGGTCTAGCGTTTAAGTGTTTGACATATTTTTGAGTATAGTCTTGTTTTCGGGGTCAGTATTTTCTTAAATTTACGGGCCTCACGACAGTTTTTATTGACAGTCGTTGACTTTACAAACTCTGTACTGTTACTTGTATACTGGTAACGGGGTTAACGGTGGAGAAAGTGCGATCCCTCCTCTGGTTCCACCCTCTAACCCCCCCCCCCCCCCCCCGATGACTCTCGCTCTCTATCTGTCTCACTTCAAACGTGTAAGCGGCAATCGATGTAAGAAGGATGAGAGAGAGAGAGAGAGAGAGAGAAAAGGAAAAAATAGGAGAAACACATAGGCCTATTAGGTATATGCGAATTTTTGCATTTTCGAAAAGCCAGATCGTCGTTGCGATTAAATCGCTCGTTAGAAACTAGTTCCAAAAATAGGGTAACGATATAATTCCCGCGTTTACTCCTTTCGTGGTTGCTTTAATGCGTAAGCGGCATGAGAATTTGTTAGTCATTAAGGAATTTCGTGAGTGTACATTTTTTGAGAATTTTGGCAAATCCATCGGGGGAGCTATGAAAATTTTGAATGGGGTGCTTGAAATTTTATTTTTTTTTGTCTTTCTGTAGACAAATCTACCTCGTAATCCGGTGCAGGTAGGGTGGTCATAAATCCAGTTTTCAAAATTGTACAATGCATCGTTATCTAATAAGGACAATTTTCATGGGGATGGCACTTAAGGGTGAGGGCCTTGCTCGCACTTTGACCTTTATATGGAATGGGACAAGTTGACACAAAACGAAAGGGTCTCAGGGTGCGCACCATGACACCGATTAAACAATAGGTTATACGGACGAGCTTTGGCCCTGCTTTTGGCCAATTGTTATTCTTATTATTATTGGCCGTAATAACTTGGCTGAAAATTGGGAAAAGTCAACCCGTCTCTACGACCCACGTGTTTTGTCTGTACTCATTGTTTTTCTTTTTTCGTTTCGACTGCTCTTCCCCATCCCTGACAATTATTTCTTAAAGGGATGAAAAGTCAAAATTTATATTTCAAACAGTTTCAGTCGTTGTACAGCGACGGAACCCTTAAAGGGACGTTTGCAAAAATTGCACACAGCTTACAGTAGAATTTGGTAATTTTACAAATACCGACTTCATTATCTTATCAGGGATTATTCATGATCGTTATCTTATCATTATTTTTTTTTTAATTAGTCCCTTTTCGCTAATTTTTATCGCAGTCTAGGATTTATATTACTTATTAGCACTCTGTGCGGTTAATTAGGTTAAAGGATTGACTAATTAGTTTCGAAAATTATATAGGGGGAAAAAAATGTGTCTTTTGGCGACAGCGTCGGGACGCTTTTAACTGTTCATAGTTTTCTTAATGGCGGAATTGTTATTCGCTGTGATTGTACTGGGCGATAGTGAATTTTTGGAAAATTTGTTACATTATTCTCCTCATTAGGTTAAGTTAAACTCGTTAGCGTTATTAAGCGTGCTTAAGGGTATTTATTGTATCCGTTATGCTTTTGCGATGCCCTAATTTTTAATTTAGGTTATCACTGATTGTCCCGATGTAAAAAATTATTTATAATAATACATTTATCTATTTTCAGATTCATCCCTGCGCAATGGAAAGTAAGAAAAATATTTTTTGCCCGAAATTTCGAGTCTGCCAACCCCTGCGGGAAAATACGAAAGGGATACAGAAGGGGTTGAAGGCGCAGCTGTTTAAACGCCACCCCCTTGACTCACGACCCCAGGTATTTGCGTGAAACTATTATTCCCAGAAAACGCAAAATTTATTTTCAACAATTATCCATTTTTTTTTCTTTCACTCTATTTCCTTTTTTTTCAGATTTCCAAAATTTACCAAACGACACTCATAATCCCTCCAAGCTCCCCAAAGGAATTACCAGTGTGAAATATACTCTGTGTACTAAAGAAAACTGAAGCGGTACAGGGGTCGCCACCCCTGCCAATCATGACGAATAAATAATAACACCTCTGACATACGCGCCCATACGCATCCAGGTAACGTATTAATCAAAATCTAAAATCACCTAACAGTAAAACTCAGTCATAAACAGCCCATAAAATTTTCCACAAAAAAAAATTAATATTTTTTCCCCGAGAAATATCTCCCATCTAAATCTCAAAATCACTCTAAAAAAAATTTGCCTTTCCATAGTAACAAGTATAAAATTTTCAGTACTTTGGCTCGTGCAGGGGTTCAAGAGGTCACATAGCACAATTCAAAAAAAAAAAGAAGGCTCGTGCTTTTCTATAAAAATGTTAAATCTGGCAACGGTCAGAGGGTCTTCCGGACACGAGCGAATCTATTGAAAATCGCGCAGCCACTGACGTGGGGCAATTCGACGGCGCTGCGGCCGTTGTGGATCCAGAATGTAAAATATAGAATACAGAATGTCGAGGATCTACAGGACGTTGCAGGCTGCACGGCACAAATGGCGTCCCTTTCGGTCCTCTTCAGGACAAACAACTGACAGCTGACCCACGCTCGTGCGGGGTTGACCCATACTTATGGTTCATCTGCTGACACCCACCCCTATATATTCTGAGGATAGCCTCCACGTATCCCTCCTTACGTGTATTCACATATCCTCAAGTATATATATATATAAAAAATATATAGGAGGGCTACCAGTTAACGCCAACTTCCAGGAGCATCCCTTATTCTTATACCCAGTGTCTACACTGTACCAGTGTTACTACTGTACCTTAGTAGCCGTCAAAGAGGGTGTGTAGGATGGTGTCAGTGGTGGTTTTTTTTAGGCTAACAGGGGAAGACTATTTTTCTTCTACCCTCTTGGTTATTTCTTCTTTTTTTTTACTCTGCTAGTTCTTACTTCCTCTTTCACCCCTCGCTATATATGGAATGAACCAGACCCATTTCCTCTTGGGATCTCTACCAAAATATTCAGGGTATTTTACCAGTGGTCTTTGACCTTTGAGACATTTTTTAAGATCCACTGAGACGCTTTTGTCTGTTGGGTTTATCAATTTATTTTCTAATTCTTTTTTTGGCTTGACACTTATGTAATTTATCTTTATCAAGGACTTTGGCAGTCTATGCTAATTTTGTCATTTTTACAGGGAGTTGATTTTTACTATACTACAAAGGATCAGGATTTAACTCCAGGACCTGGACCTACTATGGAGATTGGATAGCAATTCCAGATTTGAAGAAACGTGCATGGGTATCCTGGCGAAGTACCCTTTTCGGTCCTTTTGAGGGATCCAGGAATATAACCTCTAAGAGGGGTCGAAAAGAAGAGAAAAAAAATAGAAAAAGGGAGAAAAAATCGTTTTTCCCGAATCCGCGGCAGCTGGTCAGTTCCGTATGCCCTTCGTGTTCCGTTGACGGGCATCTTTCTTTCTCGTACACTCGTCCATGTCCTCCTTGTCTCTTTCTCCCTCTTTCGCGTCTTCCTGAAAAATTCAGGGTTCGCGTAATTCGACCGTTTGTCCGTAACGCATAGGGCACCACAGAGTATATAGAGGTTTTAGCAGCGATTCTCGAAGGAGGGTAGTTTTGGATCGAGGGTAAAGAGAAGAGAGGGAGGTTATTGGTCAGAATCGGTCAGCAGCAGCAGCAGCAGCAGCATCCAGCAACAACAACTATAGCACTGGGATTGGTTACGAGTGGCTCGTAACCTGATAAATAAGAAGCCCAGGGGTCACTGCAATGAGAAGGGTCAGTTTCTGAACAATGCCAAATGTATGGCCTTTGCACCCCAGGTTAATATGCGGCCAACTAAACATTGGATATGGACAATGCAAGATTTATAGTTGGACACATACGCCGCCATTGTTAAGCAGCACTGGACGCTCGTTGCACCCCTTGTATGTGGAATATAACGTCTATCGGTCAGACCTTTCCCATTGGTCAACTCGTAGTACTTAAGGATTTTACAAAATCGAATGCGCCATTTGCCAAACGTTACGCGATTCTCATTGTAGCGTGCGAATTCTCTCGATTTTCCCTGGGAAACGCGTTCTGACCCTTTGTCCTTTATTAACGGCTCTAATGAAAATTTCCACTAGTTCTCTGGGTATTTTCCTACCACCATATATCGCATAGGTTACGCGCTAGAGGCGTCCGCGTCGCTTTTTTTAAGATTGACAATCGTTATAGAAAATTCAATAATTTTCTTTCTTTACTCGAACCTCTTTTACTGAATATTTATAATTCTATAGTCGATAGGTATTTTCATTTTTTAATATCTATACTGTAATTTGGTATATGATTTTTTTTCGACTTTTTAACAGATAAGGGATTCATCTACGATCGAGGGGAAAAAAGTGAGGTTAGGCTGCGTACAAAAAGGTAACAAACGAATCTTGTCACAATCGGATTTTCTAGAACGGAACGAATGCACTCTGTACGATGATCATTTTCATTTATGGCTTTTTTTCCGTCCCTGTTTCGGCTCCTGAGGGGCACGTTAGCCCCTCATGGGCGGAGCATGGGGCTACTACCCTCGTGGCAGACCCCCCTCCAATCTACCCTGCCACACGCGTTAATTCTGGCCACTTTTCAAACGTACTCTGTTCAATAGCTTTTTTTTTCTTTTCTTTCTTTAGCTTCCTTTCTTTTTCTCCCGTTTTCTGCTTTTTCACTACACGTCGATACGACCCAAAATGCGTGAGCTCGTGTCGCCACATTTTTTTTTCTCCGAACCCCTGGTACCCCGGTTCCCCCTCTTTGCCAGGAAATGCTCTTTGTACCAATGGAAAAGTATCCCAACAACATTGAGTTCTTCCACCTTGTTCCCAAATCACATGACATCCGGATTTTGTAATACGATTACAGGCTGTTTTTTTTTAGCGACCCAAAGTATATTAAGGGCAATCCGGGCAGAGAGGCCTCTGAACGATATAGATTTTATTGGCAAAAAAAATTGGTCTCAAATGCATTTTGACTTTTGCACTACAGTGACAGGTTTGGATATTATGATTATATTCATTTTTTATATGTATGAGTGTCTGTAATATTTTTTGATTTTAGAAAATATTCATTGCGATCCTACTGTCGCGCTCTTCGAAACCGGATGGATCTCCTCCTTTTTAAGGACTCACTGCCATTTCTTGCACATCATGGCAGGCGTGCTCAGGACTTGGTGGGTCGCGCACAAATAGAAGTAACCAACAAAGACCCGTAGGAGCCATTAGGAATGCATTTTAATGCACTGTGCAGAACGTACAATGGATCCCCGTAGGTAAAGAAGGGGAAGTGGAGAAAAAAATCGTCCATTGAAAATCAAATGTGAATCCTGGATACGTTTGACAGTCGATCGATCTGAGCGCGTCATCGTCAAGCTGCTACTCAACGATACGAAAGCGTTTTCCGGTTAGCCACCCTTGAGGTGGTTGGAGAAAACAAATTTTTTATTTAAAAAAATAATATATTTAAACCAATAGGGAATGAAAATTAATAGAGTCATGTATAGGCCTGATGCCAGTTAAGGGATGAACGAAAGGGCTCGAGTGGCGCTCATTGTTACACAATAGAGATCAACCTGTTGGGAATTCAAAGGGGAGGTTTTTTTTCTCTTTAAATCGCTCCCATTAGCCACGGGTGTGAGTCCTGTGAAGAAGGGTGGGTCGAGTGCATTTTTTTTTAATCGACAAAAAACTCCCCCTGCATCGGATCGCGAGCACAAGTGCATCCTACCTGCGCGTGTTTCAAGTGCCGCTTGTTGGGGTTGTTTTTTTGGCCCACGGGGCTCCCCTTTCTTTTCACCCGGGGTTTTTTTCATGACGCAACGCGATCTCTAGATAGTCCAAAACCACTGACTTCAATCATGAGGATAACTACCCCTGTATTTTTCGAGGGGTAACACTTGTCTGTTTTTTTTATAATTTTTTCTGACGAAACGAAGTACACCCTTAATCAATATTTTGATATATCGGGACGATTCGGTGGTAATAAAATTTTGGTTGGTAATATTTTTACAAATTTTACATTCTTCTAGTATCTGGGGTTGACCAGTATTTTCAGTTTTTTTTTTGGTACTTTTACCGTTATAGAAGAAGAATGCAATATAAATTTTGGAATTTCTCGCAAAAAATCAGAATAAAAAATTTGTACCGGATAATCCCGATATCTTGGGATGTTAAAAAATCGTAAAAAAAAAGAGACACCCCGTAGTAAGAAGGTATTGTGCGTCGTAAAAGCAATGGCTGTCTAATGAGCGTTTTTCTTTAAGGATAAAATTTTCTCCACAAAACTTTTTTATATACCGCGATTCTGGCATCTGAAAGACCACGGTACCCTGAAAGGGCAAAAGGATTAGAGTCGTAATCTGGTGTTTCGAACTTTTACAATACTTAAAAAAGTCCGAACCTCTGGCATGCTTCCGCTTACGGCGAAGGAAAGGGTTGAAAAGGGTTAAGCCAATTGAGGGTAGGGAATAGAAGCATCAGGTCCCAACTTAATCTCTTGGTTTTTGCGGAGTCGCTACTTCTTGGCCGACCCTTTTTTCGCGCGAGTACAGAAAATTAGTGACAGTAACCTTCTTTTTCTTCCAACCCTTTTCCCAAACTCACCCACCCTCGACTCGGTACTTTCACCATTTTACAGCCTGGCTGCTGGCCGGGAAAAGTAGGTTAAAAAATATCAGAAGAACTGCCATTACCAAGGGGATTTTTGAAAGTCCGTAGTCGAAGAAAAAAATTTCGAAAATCGAAAAAAAAAGATGCAGGAGACTTTCTTCTGCACACGGATTTCCAACTTTCGTATTTTGAGAAATCGTAAAACGAAGCTTCCACGTCGTCCATTGTCATGGATGGCGGACCAGAGGCACCAGAGGTAACGTGCAGGATCAGAGGACCAGCTGGTCCCTTCAGGAAATGAATATGCTTAATCGAACAGAGATCTTTTTACAGGATGATCCCTGGAGGGTTCATAAAAACAGCCCAAACTGGGCAAAGATCCTTTTCTTCAGAATGTAGAACAAGAAAATCAGACCTCTGGCAAGAGCGTTAAAAAACCTTTATAGACATTTTTTACGGATTTCCTATACCGTTCGCGAGTGCGAGAGAGACAGACTTATGGGCATCGAAACGTGTCAGAGAGAGATGCGAACAGTGCAAACCCGAATCGTGAATCATACCCTTTCTCGAATTTTTACTATAAACGCTAGTGGTAACAAGATGAACCTTTTTTCGTATTTTATCACAAATTTTTTTATTATCCAAGAAAAGTCTCAGTGTTGTAATGTATTCTCCGAATTTATAAGACCAGCCACACGAGATATGCGGGAGATGAGAAAAAGTTTCCGAAAAATCGAATCTCTCGTCTCGTCAACCTTCCCCTTCTGAGAGAAAGAGAGAGAGAGAGAGAGCGAAATAAAGAGAGAAAAAGCAATGAGAAAAAAACGACGTCGACAACGACAAGCAGTATTTTTCGGGCGTTTCCGTAAAAATCCTCATGGGGGATATGGGGGAGTTTGGGCAAGAGGGTGGATTCATCCCCCGATGGACCCCAGCCGGCTCGTTCACTCACCCCAGAAGCCAGACCTTGCCAAAATCACGAGTCCACCCCTCTCCAACACTCTTTTCTACCATTTCTCTATGAAACAGTCATGGCCGCTATAGAATTGTACGTATTTTCGATTTTCATGGATTATATCTGTCTTCGAATAATCTCTTATCAGTAATTTTTATTTTTCATCTCTACTTCGGACTGCAAATCAACTGCGTGACTTAACTGAAGCAGCAGCGTCGCTTTCAAAAAATAGAAAGTCACTTCCATGATAACGACATCGTTTGAACGCAACTGTCAATATGTTAATATCCTGAGGGCTGATCGACAAAAAGGAAATTCGACGACGAATCATTTCGAAATGACTTATCAAGCGTGGTAAAATAAAAAACAACGGCAGAGACTTTCTACTTCAATTCACAGGAAAGTCCATTACTTATATATATATACATATAGTATCGTGAATTCATCATATGACCAATACAAAATTAAACAGGAACAAATAGAGAATTTTCTTTGGATATCAGAGTCATGGAAAATAAAGGATAATACGGTGGGCTGTACAGAGAATGAAAATAATTCATGATTGTCAGTATGTAAGTAAACAATATATTTATTGTTATCGTTATTGCTAAGGCACTTGATACCGATATAAAAATGTACGTCACAAATGATCGCCAATGAGCATATTTTTAAATACTGATATTAAACACTAATTTAATTTATGTAGTATAATCTCAGATGTTTATGTATACGCTTGGGCCATTCAGGGGAGAACGCGAAGTTTAGGTCGGATGTACAAAAAAGAAAAGTACAATAAAACATTTCCCAATAGACTAATTAAACGTATAATTATAAACAGATTAATTGATTAACCTCTTAAACTCGCATTCGCAACTGTTTCGCAACGCGGTTTAACGTATATTTATAAAATATGAAAAATAACGTCTTTCCTTGTACAATAAACTAACGGCGAAGACTCCCCTGACGTAAACTACGTACAGTGTTCATTTTTTTTTTATTTAAACCAAAAGCAAGGTATAGGGTGGGAGGGGAGGTGGTAGTCGATGACATTAATAGTATCGTTAAACTGTAATTAAAATGATATACAATTATAAGGTTCCTATGTATAGTATAAATGGGCTTCTGAAAAAATACGAGCTTCTGTCACGGAGTGTCCCACAGGTTATGCTTAGTAACTTACGCGAGTCGATAAAATAATTAACTGTGATAGCCCTACGGTCGTAATCTCAAATTTTACTTAAACTGACCACAGGTTAGTCTTTATACAGAATAAAAAGAAAAAAAAGAATACAAAGGATCACTCCGCGTCCAGCGTAGTCCATTCAGGAAGCGCAGTTGCTCTTGTTTTTTCTTTCCTTTTAATTAAAAAAAAAAAAAAAAAACTTCAACAATTAATTGCGCCTTATGAATATTATTACTCTTCAATGTTTCAGTCCTATGATACAAGTAATAATAACATGAAGATACCAATTAGACCGTTTTCTTTAGAGAAAAGGAAAGAAACTGACAATCGAGTCTAAACATAACCTAAAACTCCATCTATACTCGCACGTTATAACCTTCTAATACAGAGACATGAAACCTTAGGGCGTCAACGTGGAAATTAAAGGAGGTGTAGCCGAGGCAGGTGAGGATTTCAAGACGTGATATAAATATATCAATTAAAAGAAGTATAATCGGTAAAGATCAAAATTAATAGTAGCACCTCGCAAGCGTCTCCGTAATATACTTTTCTGTCAAAGTGAGAAAAGTCGGAGAGAGCCATCTACCTCTTCCTCTTTAATTCACTTCCGCCTCTCTTTTTTTTTTCCTCTTTCTTTTCCACGTTGCCAACATTAAATTTACAAAACGACTTTCGCCACTTCACGTTCATCTCGCATCTCTCGAATTCCGATCGGATTATTCTAAATTAAAATAACAAAAGGTAAGAGTGACGGAGACCTTAGGTCCGTCGCGCAATGCAAACGACAACCCGCCATTGTCCATTACTTTTATTTTCATTAACGGCAAAAATATGTCGCCCCAATAATTGACCCGGGATAATATTTACTAGTGCCTATTTCTTTATATTCATATTTCCTCTTGAATTCCTCTATTTTTATATCAACCGCCATTCAAATTTCATTATCGATACTGATATCGAAACTCGTAAAAGTCGATTCTGAAGAAGTAAAGAAAATGGCGTCGAGTCGTGTCACTCTTAAATTTCATACGTTACAGGCTAAGCTGCCAACTTAATTAATTACATGTATATGCATAATATCAGCTGTACCGACCGAACACAACGGACGGTATTGATCTTATAATAATAATATAATAGCTCTTACAAAAAGTAAAGACAAAGAAAAAAAAAGTACAATTTAATAACGAAGGGAGGGCCCTCACCTTTGCCAGGGATACGTGGGTGAGTCCCAGAAAGGCAGCCCGTGCTGATACTTAGGGCTAGAAGATATTTAAGTATTCTATAAATATCATATACTTCTCTTGCAACTTTCATTATATAACTGTGTATATAGTATAAAACGTTAAGGGAATTTTACAATCTAAACGGCATCCATCTTTTAATTCTTCGCTTTTCTCTCTCTCTCTTCCTTTCTCTCTCTCTCTCTCTCCCACACACACACACACACACACTATTATTATCTATAATTATTGCTCTTGTCGATTTTTTCATAGTTTTATCCACGTATCTTATTTTTTTTTCTCTTTCAAGATCTCTCGTATCTCCCTATCGTCGACACCAATAAAACTGCAATTTGTAACAAGTATAGACTTTATATATAAAAAAAATATATATATATTCATTTTGTGTTCACTTCATAACCTCCCTCAAAATATTTAAAGGTCAAAAAACGTGCTGCCTATATTTTATAACAATTACCACGTGTTCACGTAAACGTTTCGTATGGACGGTTATTGCTTTGAAAGTTGACGGCGTCAACCGGTTCGTATTTTCCGGTTTTTAAATATTTTTTTTTAACTATTTCTTTTTCTCATTCTCACTATAACGCGCGCTCTCTCTCTCTCTCTCCCTCTCTCTCTCTTTCTCACTCTTAACTATTTATTGTATACGTATCTAAGAATGTCGGATATACACTTTCTCGTGACATTCCACTCAAAAAGTCTCTGTCCTACAATTTATAAGGCACTGATAAGAAAGTCACCCTGCCAACCCGAAAATCGATTGATTTCGCCTCGTACATGACTTTCGTCCCCCTTGATCTCTCTCTCTCTCTCTTTTTCTTCAAATATAATTGCACTTTCAATGCCTCATCGTCGCCCAACGACGAATGGCTGACTTCCAGTCGCAGCCAGCGATATTCTGTCGCATCTTCAACAATCTACTATATTTTTACTCCACTTCCCTTCAGGAGATCGCGAATGCAGATTTACAATAATTTCGTTGACAATCGAATCCTCGATACGTCATGAATACAAGACTTGAGCTCGGCTCGAGAAAATACATTTTCAACAAAATATATATATATTTTCTATAAATATATATATATAGATAAGCTCGACACGGACCAGAGGTCGTGAGAACACCATGTTATTTTTTCTTCTTCGTCATCGTCTTGCCCCTTCGCAATTGCTTATCGCAATTAACGCGAAAGGCTCGCGATTACGTATTATCAAGATTATTGTCACGATGCACGGCGTTCCATAGTTTCTTTATCTTTTTTTTCTCTAGTTTCGTTTATATATATATCTTTCTCTCTTTCTCTCTTATTTTTTTTATCGCTCCCTATCTATCTCTCTCACAGTGTTTCTCTTGGGCGGACGTTCAACCGTGAGAAAGAAAAAATACAGAGTCTATTTACATGACGTTGGCGAGTATACACGCCCATATATACAAAGAAATCAAGAGAGAGAAAGAGAGAGAGAGATTGACAAAGAGAAAGAGAAAAAGAGAGATTATGAATCGAGCCACGAGTTTCTTGAGGTGTATATCAATATATATATATATATATATATATATAATCCTATATAAAACAATGTGTGTATATATATAGTGTACATAAAAATATATATATACGTTTATATAAGGACGAGAGACGATTGAGCAGAAAATGTCGTATTACTTGTATACTGAAGGCCTCGAAATTTCATGTAATTCACAGGATAACAATATCCTTACTTCCTTGACAGTCCATATCCGGTTCGTGGCTTTTAAGAAAATAAAGAGAACACATAAAGATGTGTACGTGTACCGCGTTTGAAAATCAAACGTTACTTCCGGTATCCTAACTGACATTTCTGAACTTGAATGATCTCTCTCTCTCTCTCTCTCACGACCCTGAACGCCGTCGTCGTGGTGGATTCTTATAAATGTATATAGACGCATCGGTTATCGCAATTCGCAGGAGCAGCCGTCGAGCACCTTACTGTAGCGAAGATCATCCTCGTTGGGGTGCCACTACAGCCACGTCAGGACGTTCTCGGGTTTGCTGGGGTTGGGATTGATGAGCGACTGTACGTCGTCCAGGATATCGCTACTGAACTCTTCGCCCAGCTAAAGAAGATGAAGAGAAACCAAACGAGAGTTATGAGTAAGCCAAAGAGTGATGCTCGTAGCTAAAACTAACCAGTACCAAATATATCTCTAGTTAGGTACCTGAAGAGAAGGCACGAGATCATCGGTGGAGTCTATGTTGTCGCTCAGGGTGGAAAGATCCGGTGTTTCCATCGGCGCACCACCCTCTGGTAACGAAAGACAGTATATATATAAATTTGAAAGATGATTCAATCAACAGCTTTTCTATTACTTTTTACACAGGATGGATTATCAGTATTTACCACTCGTCCCATCCATGTTGTCGTCGATGTTCGCCAGGAAGTCTTCCGGTGTGTGAGGAAGGGAATACGCCGAACCAAGTCCCAGACCACTGTCAGCACTCTCCTGACGTGCGTGCTGCTCGTTTATACCTGGCAGGAAGGGGTCCATCGCAGCATCCGTATTGCTCTGTCTCAGCATCAGTTCTTGCTGGAGTAATAAGAGAGTATATGAATTCGTATTGCGTGGATGAATTATTGGATGCAGCAGTAGTTATTAATAGGACCCGCTACGAGGAGAAGGATCTGATCTGAAGGTAAACATCAAGATCAATTGATCCATCAGATATCTAACCTGTCTTATGATTTCCTGTTGACGTTGTTTCAGGCGTTCACGTTCCATCTGTAGAGACTGAAGACGAAGTTTTTGCTGACAGGCTTGTAGGGTCTGATTGCTCTGTATACCACCGCCGCCAGGTTGCTGGAGCCAATTCTGAGGTAGCATGGCACCGGAGGTAGGAGCTCTTTGAAGATGAGAGGCTAAAAAGATTCATCAGGATCAGTAATCATCGCTTTATCTTGACCAGGCTTACTATCAAGGGATGATTCTACTCACGGATTCTAGGGTCGAACCAGGAGGTGGTGCGAGTTTGATGATTGATGAAGTAAATCTCTCCTTCCTGAGTGCGTGCCTGCTCCCAGCCGTCAGGAAGCGGCCCCAATGAGCTGGTGGCACCCGTAGACGACTTTCCACTCTCGACGGCCGCCGCTACGGCTGCTACATTCGCCGCGGCCGCTGTCTTCCGTGGATCCTCCCATGTCGTGGTTCTCGTCAAATGACTGCAATTTAAAATCATCTTCATCATCCAGTCTAGCCATGGATCTAACCAATTCTATATTTTTTTTTACTTTTCTTATTCCTTTTAGTCTCTTCGTCATCGTATACTCAAACAGAGGAGGACTACGACGCAGAATCTGAATACTCCGGGTACGTTAGTTTATCTCGACATAGTGGTAGGGACGCCCAAAATAGTTCCATTCAAAAGACGAAACGTAGGAAGGAGAAGGCTGGCCAGGGAGGCTAGGTATAAGAGAGACGTAGAGGCGTAAAGAAGACCAGGAAGCTGATATACATATGGGTATATATATTTATATATATATTGAGAAGGAGTAAGGTGAAGAGAGTAAGAATAATATATATATATATATATATATATATATATACACACACACACACTCGCGTTATTTGTAGGTAGAGAAACTTCAAGAGAGAAGGAAGAGTGGAGAGAAAAAAATGGCGAAGATAGGATACATATAGTTGGTGGCTACTGGTTGTGCAGACTCTTGAGTGGAACGGACTTATCCGGATGGGCAATAAGTATAGAAAGAGATTGTTTTGCAGGCCACGTGTGACGTCAGGGCTTTCGATATACATATGTCGGAACCGTGGCACGTGGTGATGTCACGGCAGCTTCCTGGCGTCGAGGGCAGCCTTATTGGCGAGCGCCACGTGAGAGATCGCCGCCCGGCTAAATCCCCCCAGATCCCTCGTTCGCGGATTGTTAAGAACGGCTTTACGAGGATAAAGCCGTACGGCTGACGGTTTTAGCCGTAGCAAACAGCCACGCATCCACCACGACAAAAATAGCGGCTAATGGCTCCGATTGCCGATCGTGGTTTCCTTCTCTCTCTCTTTCTCCCTGTCGCAGTTTCTCCGGTGGACACGAAGTAGAGGAGATTCTCGTGCCCCCTTTTTTAAAACCTTTTTTTAATCTCTTTTTATCTTTGCCTTCTCTTCGCTCTATTTTTATTACCCCCCTTTTTTTAACCTTTTTTACTTTTTTTTTCTTTTTCTCATCGTCAAAAGAGAGAGAGAGAGAGAGAGAGAGAAAACGGAATATATATCTTCTGGGAAATCCCGACGACTTGTTTACGTCCCCCCGACGGCGTCGTTGCGCTACGGAAACGTCGACGGGCTGACCTTTTGTTTCCAGCAACTTCCGCCGGAAGTGAACTCGCTGATACTCCAGGCGAAGGGGATACCAAAATAATAAACCATAGTCGATTGATTCTTTTATCCTCTTTGCTTCTGTCTTCTTCAATGATACATATTGCTTGATACAGATACGGTGATCCCGTAGAGGATCATCCTGAGGGAGGAAAACGTCTTTTCCAGGAACGATCAACGAAGAAAGATACTCCACGTGAAAATAGCAGCAAGCCAACGAGTATATGGACGCGACAGCAGGAGCTAGAGAAGAAAAGCCCAAGATATACAGGGAGGACGGAAGGGAGGGTGGGAGGGAGGGAGAGAGGCACTGAGTCTCTCGGCGACACCGGCCATTCCGCGAACTGTATGACTGCCCGGTTAATAAATCCTCGCGCAGCAAAACAGAGAGCAGCTCTATACCGTGCATCCTGGCAGTCATTCACGTGGGAATATCCGTAGAGCGTAGATCGCGAGAAGTCACAAGGGATGTTTTAGTAGACGTTAGTAATATTTCTTTTTTACCAAGGGTGGTACCCGTGATGCTTTATTTACCTAATCCATATCTTCTTGTTTCAGAAGCTCTAGAAAATATCAGACGTCTGGCACACGAGTAACAGAGAGGTATAACAAAAATGGTATAAAAGGAAGTTAAAAAAAAAACAATAAGAAGGAGTAGGACATGCGATGCATCGGTCCGCCACGATCGGGGAGTCTGAGGTTTCGAAGCGTCGTGAGGCGTCTCTGTGAGAGCTGGCAGTCTTCCAAGGAGTGAAGCTGACTCGGTTGGAGAAGGTGGCGAAGAAGACGAAGAAGCAGGAAGAAGAATATAAGGAGTAGGAGTGAGAAGCAGAGGGCAGTGAGGGTGTTAGAGAAAGAGAAAGAGAGAGAGGGTGTCTAGCAGAGAGAAAGGAAGGAGGAGAAGTAGCCGTAGCGACTCGGAGGCAGACGAGTGGAAGCGTTAGAGCCACAGAGGGGTTCTGTATGGCACACGGCATACGGACTACGATGTATTTTTACTCCGGACATCACGGCGCCGGACAACTCGTAAATAGACACTCTCGCACCGCCTCTGCCCTCAGCCTCCGCGTTTCGTACACGGCCATCCCTCTGAGACCTATCTCGATCCCTCACTTTCCACCAGGCCACTAGGAGAGAGGATCAGTCGCCTAATTCAAGAAGGACTCACCCTACGTTATACTTCCGGTCGGTACTCTACTCCCGGAAGAAGAACCTTCCTCGAAGCAGAATCATCGTCAAGTAAACTTCTCACTCGTTGGGACGCTCTTGTCGCTTATCATTCGTGCAAGGAGATAACATTGCCTTTATGGCACTTCTATACTCCGTACAGTCTATGTTGATTATTACTGGCAACTTTAAATGGCTGCGTAGACTGACCTTTGAAATTCTTTTTTATTTCAGCCTTTCTCTCTCTCTCTACTTCTTCTTCTCTTTTCCTCTGAAACTGTCATTGGGATACGAGTACTAATTGCCAAGGTGATCAATGACGACAGCCACACCGAGGACCTCAGGAAGCGTTCGCACGAGAGTACACAGTACACAGACGGGAGACGCGCCTTGAACTTTTCGATAGGATCGTCTATACAGTAGACGAGATTTATCCTCGGATCTGGCATTCGGCGTGGCAGCGTGCTTGTGCGATACACGCTGATACTACCTTGGTTACAGGTGTGCCCGGGGTCTTTAGCCTCGGCATGGCGAAATAACAGTGACAAGTGCCGCGGCCGGTCAAGATCAAAGCGCTATGGATTCAAACGTGTCCCTCTCTTCCCGCCATTCCTCTACGTCCACGCTACAGTATAATCCGTTCTATATTACTTCGTACACGAAAATCCGTCCATTAACGCTTAATGTATATACCTTTCAGGAAACTCTACGTATACGTAAGAACGCACGATTCTACCTTGAGGTTATAATACCGGCTGCCGATGCTTATTTCAATTCGTCGAACTTCTAGGTTATTTACCAGGTATACCAGCATTACTACTGCATCCACTGATTCTCCAGCGTCTCGTGCCACGTCGCAAATATACGCACGTCTCGACACGTGTGGACGCACACGTAGCGACTCTCACGCAATGTCTCTTTCGAAGCCAGTAGCGTAGTGTATGTACACGCGACCCTGGATATAACGGCCGGCTGTGTTTGTCGCCTGTCCAGAAGACTTTCACCAATCTGGAGACTGGTGTTACCTTCGAAAAATAAGTGTTCTAAAGGAATTCGAGAAAAACGACGCTTCGCGAAGTGTATCGACAAGGGGTAACAGATAATGGCGTCCTTTAAGATTTTATTGGTTAGTTATCCCCCCCCCATGATTTATTTTCATGTGAACGACTGTTGTCGCGTGTCTGGATACTTTGGCTCTGATCTTTTACTTCAATCTCGTATAATGAAAGCCAGTGAAATTTTCATGAAAATTCTTCCATTCGTCTTTCAGACTGCTCGCAATTTCGTCCGATGCCAAATTAACTTCGATCAAACTCTTTTAGCGGTGGCAGATCAAAGAGGGCAAAATCTAAAGATGTAATTGGACAGATGGACAGCCGGTTTCGCGATATCCGTTACTCCTCTATCTAGGCGCGGGCAAATGGGAATTATTGTGAATCGCGAATAACGGTGTCATCGACGGTGCTGAATTTGCGATTTCGCTTGGATCTACCAGGGCCCACATCTTCATTTTCTTGAAATTGATGATCGGACGCGATACAGACCTCTCCTCGTTAACTGAACTCCGACGTCGGTACCTCTTGTGGCTGTTAAAAGAGAGACGGGGGAAAGGAAGATAAAAAAAAAGTAAAGCTTTCCTCTCCTTTAACAAGATTCGGAATATGTACTTGCTTGCCGAGTGTCAGAAAAAAACGTCTAGGGAATGGCACTGCCGACGCATCCGAAGTGGCAGACAAATAAATTGAGACTTTACAGTAAATAAACGAATTACGTTACCGGTACGATTAAATAAACGCTTGGCACCAGTCAAAATTCATCCAGTACCTTCTTGTATCTTAGTAGCTACGTACCAAAATCATTCTCTCTCTCTCTCTTAAACTTCAAAAAAGAAATTAGACTCGATTATTTTCAGCTGAATCTCAGTTAGGTGAATGCTTATACGCTTCTGGGTTAGAGAGTCTAGCTAGGGCTGGAAATTGCGATGAATCAATGGCAGGAGTGAGTCAGTACGTTAATAGCGAGGCTATCTCGTGTACACTCGGCCTTATAAACTAGTCCAGTGATATTAAGAAGGCACAGATGCCACCTCGGTCTAGAAGGCTACAGTCATCCTGACAATAATAAGTTTCCAGATGATGATGATCCGGACGCAACTGTAATAGATCTTGAGCCAGCTCCGATAATGTCTGCTAACTGTAAAGAAAAAGAAGGAAAGGGAGATAAAAGAAAGACAAGGAAGAACAAGATTCAGGCAATTTTCTGATGGCATTCGCGTCAAGTCCAATGGAAGTAGGCTTCTTCGTATCGTTGAAGTCGTTCGTTATCGGTAAAATTTCCACGTCGTCCGTGACAATACGACAAGCAGGTATGCAAGCAAGTACCTCAGTATGTGAACGCGTAACGTGTCTGATATCAGCTTAGGTATGCTCATATGTTCATATGCTTATATGCCTGTATGATACCCCCAACCTGGAGTAAAACTGTTGGATGTTGCACCAGAGCCGTTTATCAGGTGGAGGTATGTATATGGCTCTTGGGTGAGTAAATACAAGGAACGTGCTGGTTGGCAAACAAAAAAAGCTCGTGACGCCGAGTAAAGTTTAAACCCGATCCTTCCTGAACCTGCTGAGTGTGCAGGTGGGAATTGTCCGACGTTTGTAGGTTAGAGATGGCAGACGTGAACGGCGAGTGAAAGAAAGGCGGACCCAAGAAAAGAAAAGATCTTAAGAGAAGTTCTCTTAGGTTGTAATGAAATTCGTTCAGAGGATAATACCAGGACTCTCTTTGGGATCGGTAGGTCTCTCACGATTTTTCTCTTCTCCTTTTTTTTTTCTTTAACTTCTTCTTCTTCTTCTTCTTCAGGGGCAGGTAGCCACGACCTGACGCAGAGAGGTTCGCAGGTGAACAGGGACGCATAGTGTAAAAGTGGAACCCTGGTTTACTAGGTAAAAAGGGATGTGTACCTGTGTGCCTGGTTTTTTTCTCTTAATATTTTTTTTTCTTCTCCCTCCAAATCGTCCTTTGTCCAGGAGCATCCGTTCCGGTTTTTGACGCAGGTGAAAATCCTTGGGGATGCTTGGGGACGGTATTCCACGACCCGGCCAAGTTCTGGTTTGATCTTTGCAGGTACTTTTGCTTTGGGTATAGTAGCAGTTCTTGCTAAGCTTTAGATTTTTCTTTTTTTATTTTCTTCTTTCCTTTCTCTCACTTGGCTGTCTTTGAGATCTATCTTTGAGAGAAGATCTTAAGCCGATAGTACTACGGATTAGTGACTCGTTGAGAGATGAATGAAGTTCTCTCTCGTGGGAAACGGCCTTCCCAAGGATTTCGCGCAACAGGTGACGCATGGCTCTCTCAGAAGAAAGGAACCGCTCGTGTATCCGGCATGGAGACGTCGAGAGCTCAATCAAGCGAAATAAAATGGTGTTGTAACGAAATACATGTTACGCGGAGACACTCTATACCCTTAAGAGAAGGATTGTGGAACGCGGCTACGAGGAGAAAGGACTCGTCCCTGATTGCTACATAGGAGTACGTCGTTCCTTGCCACTTCAAGTAACTAGGAATTCCTCAATGATAAAAGGGTGTGCCCGGATCGCGAAGTACCGCATTGAGAATCCTGTGTAAGGTAGCGCTGACTGGCGCCATATAAAATAGAAATGAGGAATCTTGTAAGATGCTCCAAAAGTGTGCGAATGGACGCATCGACACGGTAAGGAAGTTTTCCACGACAGGTGACACGTGGGAATCCTGGGTGGTGCAGGTGGTGGATCGCCATAGGAGCATCTTGTGGTGGGGACTTTAGCCTGCAGGAAGATCAGGGACGGAGCCAGATTACGAGTCCAATGTACCGTAGAAGGTAGGAGATAAGAAAAGGATAATGGAGGAAGATAAAGAAAGACCTAGGGTGGTCCAGGATAAGAGTCAAATAAGTATCAACTCACTTGAGGAAGTATATTTGACCCTCTGGAGTGCGTGCTTGTTCCCACCCATGAGGTAGCGGACCCAAATCGTCAACGGTGCTGATGACGTCGTAGCTGCGCTGTTTCTGATGATGATGATGCCTAGCATGAGGTTGTGGAGCGTGCTGTGGTGCCTGTTGTGCTGATGCGTACGTCTGCTGAAGGGATGCTGGGCTGCTGTGCGCCCTAGGATGAGCTACGGTGAGACCAGCGGCCCCAGCAGCACCCGCGACTGCTGCCGCCCCTGAAGCACCTCCCGCAGTACCAGTTGCACCGGCCGAGCCTCCCGGTGCAGCAGTGCCAGCTGCACTGCCACCAGCCGCAACTACAGCGGCCGTACCGAAGGCCGAATCCGCGGAATTCTCCCGCGAATGCGAAATCGAGGGACTCTTGCTGCCCGTCGACGGGGGATTGAAAAATGAGTCTGGCAGATTGCGCATACGCAGTGGTACCTGAAGTGGCCGCTTCGAGTCCGGTTTCAGGACGCTGTCGAAAAGGGCCTGTAGATCCGATTCAGAGTTCTGATCAATTCTAACGACCAGATTACTCTTGGACAATTGTTCGACGCCGTCCTGGTTCAACGCCATTTTGGATCCGTCTTTCTGCCGAGGAGGCAGTGTATCTGGCTCTCTTAGGATAGAATCTTTCTCGTACTCGGCTATACCTAGATGCTCCTCCTCACGTATAAGTATACATGTAGCCAAGGTGCTGTCTCTCCTTGCTTCTTTTTCTTTTTCTTCTTCCTTCTCGTTCGGCCACTCGACCCTCTCTCTCTCTCTCTCTCCCTCTCTCTCTCTCCTTCTCCTACTCACTCACTCCTCCGGTTGACTCTCTCGCTGCTACTGACTCGTGCACACTCAACTTCACTATACACTTCCACACCACTAATTCTTCTCTTCTCCCTTACTAGCTTAGTAAGCGAGCGTTCGCGGCCTCCTCTTCTTCAATTCCTTTACCTTCTCCTTCGTCTTCCTCTTCTTTCTCCACATTCAACGCTGCTGACACCACCACCACCGCCACCACCGCCACCGCCACCGCCACCGTCACCGCCGCCACCACCACCGCCGACGACAACGAGGAAACCTCCTCTACTACCTCCAGCACTGTCTTCTCCTCCTCTCGGTGTGAGACAACAAAACAAGCAGTAGGACAATACTGCTGTTGCTGCCGCCACTGCCGCTTCTAAGACCCTTCGCGGATCTTTTTCACCGTGACTTCTATAACGTCGCGCTTGCAACTTTACCTAATTCTCCTAATTATACATTTATACCTTCTTACTCCAATTCGTTGATTACAAACATGCGACAGCGATGCAACGGTACAATCAGCCTTAACCAAGTACTCTCCCTCCGTTAATCGAACTCTCGTAGCATACTCTCTAGAGTTGCTAGAACCATGTACTTCCTGGCTTAGTATTTTTGTACTATCCAAGAGCATCCAGTATACCTCCTTTCAGTCTCTCCGTATAGGAGATACTAACTATATTTTCTTTTTATTTCTTCTTCTTCTATTCTCTCTCCCAGCTCCGTTCTACGTAAAGGCACTTTTCGGATTCTTAACTATTATAGCACTTCTGAAAAGGCACTGTGCTCTGCTACCTCTTTCTCTCTCTCTCTCTCTCTCTCTCTGAATGCTCGTCAGCGTCAGCGGTGGCCGCCCGTTCCGTAATAATCACGATCGCTCCTGGCTCGGCCAGACGGACGGAATAGCGCCGGACATTAAAGCACCTTAGTAGAACTCGACACTCGAGCAACAGGGCTAGCACTAGGTATACACAGGTCCCACCGATACGCCCCTTCAGGACGCTTTGGGAGGACGACACTGAACGCGCACCAGGGAACACGAGTTGTCGTACTACGTAGGCAGACAAGCACCAACCAGCCACTCCAGGCAGACAGCTACTAGTCGTTCTGCCGCGAGTCGCTACCCTACGCACGTCGCCGGAGCGCCGAGCCGAGCCAAGGCGAGGCGTGTTGGCCTGTTGCTCTTTCTTGGCAACGACAGGGATCCCGGTAGGGACGTAGAAGGGGATCTGTTAAGCTGTATTTAGAAAGGACGATCAGTTAACAGAGTATAGAGAGCCATTGGTGGATCTTACCTTGAGATAGGAGAAAGGTTATGTATCCTTGTCTAGATTCAGGTACTCAAACAGATCCTTACTTCAGGATGTACCTGGCACGAGTTCTTCGATCAGAATGTCTTACAGATCGTCTATGGCTTGGGAATGTTTCTGGAAGTAGGAAAGGTATTTTTTATGGTTTCGTATTGCTGGGGTACTTGTGTATTTTGGTGGGACTGGTAGGATGTTCTTTGGAAACTTGCCCTGAACTAGTACTCTCCGGAGAGGATGCCATTTTAGTCGGTTCGGGAACGCGCAATGGACTCGGCTATCTAGAGAAAACGATGGTCGATGCTTTCGATATTTCAGTTGTGGTTAAATTAATTTATCGCCGAAAATGTAATATCAATTATTTGAATTGACTATGTTTTGATAAACAGGATAAAGTCTATGTTGTCTGCGTTTAGTTGCACGTGTATATACTGAATGGAGTTTTGTTCAGGCGACATCACGCTGACATAAAAACGAAGATGTCTTCTAAGAGGTATTTAATTAATTGTTTTCAATCGACGTTTCCAAATTTGTACTGGGGACTGAGTTCTGTTTACCCAGCTTATATTTTTATTACGTCAAGCCTATGGCATTCTTCGTGTCATTTTAGGTATTTGTCTTTGGAAAATCGACACGTTCAAAGATATACCTTCATTTCTTTGTTAACCTGCATTGGTTCTCTTGCCAAGAGTTACTTTGAGTGTTAAATCCTTTATTTTTTTCGTACATGGCCATCGTCTGCCATTTTAAACTGTACTCTGGCATATTTAATGTAGGATTTTTTAATGATTTACTATCTTATGAATTATGCAAAGAGGACTTTTACTTTAATGTCAATATTTGAGTCTGTAAAGATTATGTCAAACATTGCAGGAAAATCTTTGCCATTGGTTCATTCTTGAAATAAAATCGTTAATTTTATGTATTTGGAAAGGAAGAAACTTTTCTTGGTTCTCTTTTATGTGTTTGCTATTCTTTGCTTTTTTCAGCGAATTAAAGAAGTTGTCTGAGGAGAGCTTGACGAGACAACCTGAAGAAGTATTTGATATTATATGCAAACTTGGTGAAGGGTGAGTTTCCTGTACGTTGTGTAGGTAATCATTCTGAGAGTAATATTTTTTGTATTTTTATTTCACATAATAGATCCTATGGATCTGTGTACAAGGCATTGCATAAGGAGAGTGGACAGGTACTCGCTATTAAGCAGGTGCCTGTCGACACTGATTTGCAAGAGATCATCAAGGAAATCTCGATTATGCAGCAGTGCGATTCTCCATATGTTGTCAAGTATTATGGAAGCTATTTCAAAAATACTGATTTATGGGTATGTATTTCAAAGTTCAATTGCTGTCCTTTCGTTATTGATAATGTTCATCTTATTTTAGATTGTGATGGAATACTGTGGGGCTGGATCTGTGAGTGATATTATGAGGTTAAGAAAAAAGACACTGCAGGAAGATGAAATAGCTACGATCCTAAGTGACACCCTTAAAGGCCTAGAATATCTCCATCTCAGACGAAAAATTCACAGGGACATTAAGGCTGGTAATATATTGCTCAATAACGAAGGCCATGCTAAGTTGGCAGATTTTGGAGTAGCAGGACAATTAACAGTAAGTATTAGAATTACCTTGTCATTACATAAAAAGTTTATAAATAAATGCTCTCCAGGATACCATGGCCAAACGGAATACCGTGATCGGTACGCCATTCTGGATGGCACCGGAAGTTATCCAAGAAATTGGATACGATTGCGTCGCAGATATTTGGTCACTAGGTATAACTGCCTTGGAAATGGCAGAAGGAAAACCTCCATACGGCGATATCCATCCTATGAGAGCTATTTTCATGATACCCACTAAACCACCACCTAGCTTTAGAGAACCTGATCAATGGAGTCCAGAATTCATTGACTTTGTCAGCGGATGCCTTGTTAAAAATCCGGAAGAACGAGCAACAGCAACTGAGCTCTTGAGTCATGAGTTCATAGGTGGTTAGAAAAACTTTTTATTATGTCAAGACGTCACGGATTCTTATTTATTTATTTTCTCATATTCTTCCCCTAAAATTGTTCATGTATTTCATAATATACACCATTACAGGTAATGCCAAGCAACCAAGTATTCTCAGTCAAATGATTGCCGAGGCACATGAAATTCGCGAGAAGCAAAGTGCACATCGGGCGCACGTGATCAACAACGTGGCAATCAAGGGACAAAATCATGCTGATGATTCAGTAAGATTTATTATTAATATTTTCAATAAATTCAATATCCGTGCAATGATCTTCCATCAAAAGCTTATATCTTCCTTCTGCCAGGACGAAGAGGATTGCAGTGGAACCATGAAACCTTTACCGGAAGACACTGGTACTTTGGTTCCTAGTCATGATCTTCCGGATACCGGAACTCTTGTTTCAGCCATGTTGGATCTTGGTACTATGGTTATAAACAGTGATACCGATACCGAAGCGACAATGAAAAGTAAATAAATACAAATTCTATATCACCGTTCATTGAGGAATTGTGTGAAATAACCTTTACATTGACTTTCAGGGCACAACACTGGATCGGTAGAATCTGGTAAAAAATATCGACCATTGTTCTTGGATCACTTCGACAAGAAGGAAGCAACTGAAATCGGAAAGGTACGGTTCTCCAGTATTGAATAATTAATTGCAATAAACAGAAGTTGCTTTAACGAAGCATAATCTGTTTTAGGGAAATGGGCAGATTCTGAGTGGACTCAATCCGGAAGCCGAGAACAAATTAGAAATCCAGAGTCCAACAGAATCTCAAAGGTTTCAGAGCCACCTACAACTACAACTTAATCAGATCTCACAGCCAGTACAGGAACAACCGCACAACAACATATCCAAGTTTCAAAATGCCTTCACGGAACGTGATTTTGATTTTGTAAGTAACCATTTCTTCCTTTCACTACAATTTTTACATTCAAAATATCTTTGCCAACGATTCTCAACGTAATAGCTAAATATTTGTATAAGTACACCGGACTCTTAGAGATTGGGCTTTCAAGTAATATTTCTAACGCCACGATAGGCATCATGACAAACATTAAATATTAGATAAACAACCATGTCCTCCAGCTGAAGTTCCTCTCGTACGAGGAACTGCAGCAACGCATGGCCAGTCTCGATGCAGAAATGGAACGTGAAATAGACGAACTCAGGAGAAGGTATCAAACGAAGAGACAGCCAATTCTCGATGCCATGGATACCAAGCGTAAGCGCCAGCAGAACTTCTAACGGTTTGGTATTTTTTTTACATGAAAAAAAGAAACACGAGTGTGATAGATAAAAGGGTGTACAGTTGTATAAATGAATAGATTTTATCCTACGGATCTAATACCTAGTTACGTCAAAGGGTGGTTAACATTGATTACAATAAATACTGCACTGAAAGTTCTACGTAATTTCATCTGAGTAAGTAGAAACGTTTGCTTTCTTACTCGCCATTTTGGCAATCGATATTAAAGTTCTCTTTCTTCCTCTGACTTTCCTTCGAACCCAATCAGAATCAATGGTACCCTCTCTTGGCGGAATTAGGCAATTTAGCGAATACTAGCCAATAGCCTTACGTCACCAATGTAAATTATTTTACACAATTGTAGCGAAGTGAATCTACTATACTTAATTTTCCTATTTTTTTCTTTTTTTTTTTAATTGCGTTAACGTAGTTATTATTAAATACTATTCTTCTAGATATATATATAACGGAACGTAGAAACGCTTAGAGGTTTAACAAAAAAAAAAAAAAAAAAAAATTTAAGAGATCGCAATTCGACGATTGCATTGGAAACACGGAGAGGAACGAGAGCCAGGTTTTTACATGAATATATTTTTCCAAATTACAATTTACAAATTCATCACAAAAAAAAAAGACCTAGTAACCAGGTGACATTTTTTTGTCAACAGCTCGTTAGGGGATAGAGTGTCCACGTCACTGCGCGACGCTGACCTGAAAAAAATGAAGCACGAGGAACTTGCAACACGATAGACTTTCTCGTAAAAACAATCTCAAGAATCACTTACCCCTCCAAGAGCAAAATTTATCAAGCGGGGATGATAGAAAAAGGATATTTAAAATCTAATTCCGCAGTGACGTTGACGTCCAGACATCCTCGAGCCTGTTTCCGAAATGGACGTTTCAATCACCTGGATTAGATTTATTTAGTTGAACTATAGTTAAAAAAAATCTTACGTAATTATACGCAATCGCAAGGTAGATCTCCGTCAAGGATAATTTCACTCGTCTAGAGCTGTACGGAACTGTGTTCTCCCTTTTCTCTCTTATTATTTTCTCTTTCCTCGATTCGCTTCCTAATCTTACTGCCATACATAGATTTATAATACGCAAGTCCGCTAATGAGGTTTTTTTTAGCGTTAGCTCGAATTAAATTTTAACGACTACCGACATTAATCATTCGTTCGCACTAATTAAAACGAACGCGCTACAAGTATTACATATACAAACGTCGTGAGTTTTTTTTTTTTGGCAAAAGGTAACCGCCTAATTATTACATTGGGCGCTACGATTGGCAGAATATAGTAAACGATGACAATGCGAGATAATGATTTCAGACATCAGCTGAAACTAGTCTTCCCGTTATAACGCGCTCGAAACTTTCTCCAATTACCATTTGCCTATTATTATTACAAAGTGCACCGACGTATGGGCAATTAACGAAAATTATTTTTATACATTTTCTTGCGAGCATTGCGAATAAGCCTTCTTTACGAGATATTCTCGTTACTCTTATCTTTCTCTTTTTTTTTTTTTTTTTTTTCTAATTCACGTCTCAGCTCGCAACGATCATTGTATTCTTTTTTCGTATTTCGCATTGATATTTTTTTTGACTTACACCGTTATACATTCGTACAAGTATTTCTTGCCCGCTTTCAATGACGCGTCACATTACAAGACTCATAAGAAATAGTTATTTAGCATGATTAATGAAAAAAAAAGGAACATGAATTACTTACTTTACTAATAACCTACTCGTAAGGTATACAATATCGTTCGTTTAGGATGGAGCGTCCGAAGTAATTCTTTGTTGACGTTTGGCTATTTTATACGTAGCAAATACAATAGAATTATTATACTTAATTCCTATAGCCAGAACTGACCTTACTCTTACGTTCATTTAGGAAAATAATCGTACAGAAAATAATGATAACGACATATTTTTGATATAGAAGTTATGCGCCCGTGCTGGCCATACCAATGAGATCTGAATTGAAATTATTTATTATTGAGACAATTTAGGGCTCGTGCGAGAGTCTTAACTGCAATTGAGAAGGGAAACGAAAAAGAGATAATGAAAATAGAGAAGAAATAACATAGTAAGGACACACAGAAATAATTAACAGAGGACGGGGTAGGCGCGTTAACGTTTGATTTGATAACGTTATAAATTATAATATGGCTTTTTATCGTTGCCCTTAGAAACAATCTGAGAGTCTTGGAAGTATTCTATTTTCATCTTTCTCGCTCTCGTCTATCGTTAAATAAAGAACAAAGCATTCTTTTAATTATTCAACTGTGATGGAACCTCTACTACTTTCATTCACTCTGATTAACCGACTGAAATAGAAACGCACTGTATATTCTCTTATTATACGTGCCAGTTTCCTTTTTTTTTTTTTTTTTATTATTTTTTACTTGTCAATATTTTTCTCTAGTTAAGGAAAGAGATAAAAAGATCAACCTTTCACATTTTATTAGCGTATTCGCAGAGCCACCAACCCTTAGTTATGTAAATCTTTCGTGTTAGTATGTTCGTTATAATTGCGCAACGCCATTTTGCTATTAATCTGCGTCGCGAGCCATAAAGCAGACATACGAGTGTTTGCTTTTGTTTCTCACTGTTATTTTTTCTTTTTAATGTAAAAACAAATTTATCGACCTCCAGCCTCTCTTTACATTTAAATGTCACGCTGGGCATGCGGTGTAACGATTCTTAGAGGATGAAGATGGTCGTCTTTATGGCGCGAAATTTAAATAATCAGGATCGCGGGGAGGGGAGGGTTATAGTCATTTAATTAATTAAACTCTTTGAATTCTGTACGAGATTTAAAGTTGGATGGTAACAAGAACAAAAAATGTCCGGTTTGAAACCGGCCGAAAATAAAATGCTGCGAACGTGTGCATTTACCTTTACAGTTGACATCGCCCAACTAACATTATAACGAGTAATAATAAGCCTTTCTTAGAAAGCTGGGATATGTATTTCATAGGAGTGACTTAGTGGAGATACGATTTTTATTTTTTCACTAATAAAACCTGGCTTTGTATCTTACGTACGTTCATACAATCATTCTTCTTCTTCTTACTTTATTATAAAAATATTTGTTTTGATCAAGCCATCTTCCTTGTCATCTTTACTAATTACGTATCTCTTACATTATTTTTAATAATATTAATAATCTTATACCTTAACCCGTTTAAGCTTAACAGCTTAGTGCGAAGTTGGCAATTAAAATTTTTTCTCCATAATTATTTTGACACTTGGAATTATTGTTATGGCCAACCAAGTTGATTCAGTAGCACCGAATAATATATTTAAGAAATGCTTAAGCTGCTTAATGAGTATTTCTTTGTTGTTAATTGTTAAAGTGTTTCCTTGTGGAATCATTGTAACAATAACAATTTTAATTGAGAGTATTTTTTCTTAGTCAATCCCATCATCCGATGAGGATAATATTTTAAAGTTAAACTTGTCCCTTGTTTTCGTACAATATTATATGGTAAAATATACAAATTGCACGCTCTTGTTCTTATATTTCCACTGTGCGTGTACCAAATGATCATAGATAGTACAGTTTGCGCAGCATCATTGAAGTGTCATTTGGATTGTAAGGTCCAAGTGAATGAATAAAAAAAAGTTGATATGTCTAATTTGCTTTCTAAAAGATCTTCAAATGATGCTGTGAACTTTTGTACGGAATATGACTGTAACGCTATATCCTATAATAATAATAGCTAATGGCGACTTGCTTCTTCTTCTTTTTCTTCTAGTTCTAATCTTGCTGATTACTTTGTGCTCTTTGTGTTGGTTCACGTTGCCATTGGCCAAACGAACGGAAACTTGTTCTCAGTAGGACGCAATGTGCAATGAATTTTTCTTGGACGGGTAGCTTGACTTTCTGGTCGAGTGAAGTTGAGTACTTTTGGCACAGATTATATAGAATTAAATTGCAATACTAGGATTATTAAGTGAAAAGAGTAAATTGGATATCGTTTTTGGAATGTTAAAAAGTATCTGGCAGGCTTTATAGCTTTGATTGGAAATAGTGAGTCAATATTTTTGCAATAATTTTGAATGTTTAGAAGAATCATTGAGATGCCACTAAGAATATTGACATTTAAGGTTTCTAGAGTTAGATCATTTTTGGATCGATAGGTTTCCCTGAAATTCTGATATGTCGTGACATCTCTGACGATGTACTGTGCTGCTGAGAAATTAATTTGTGTTTCAAGTACTTTTGATTTTTTTTTCTTCTTTTCCCTTTAGAAATAAAAAAAGGTTTAGAGAATCTGATAACCTACTTTAAAGGTCATCGTCACCTATCATATGAAAGGCATTGTTTTCCATAGTATCACAATTAGTCTTTCTTCTGTCTATCTTGACAACAGTCTTCTTAACGTCTGCCGATTTTTTCGTTGTGATGGATGACAGCCTTTCCGTTAACTTTCTCATTATTGGCTCTGGCTTACCGGAACTATTGATATCCTCATCCTGGAAACATTGAATGTCTTACTCATTGCAATCTAATTTTAAAGACTGTTATTGAATTTCATACATCCTGTATCGCACTCAAGTTGTCCATAGAGGAAGATCCCATGATAATTGTACTGACACCGTCTCTCATGATGTAAGTCCATGTTTTTCCAGACACCTCCTGCATAGAATTATTAAAATACATATCGGTTTATCGTAGGTTTTCTTATAGTATACTAAACTAAATATAATAAATATAGTAAACTAAAAGTATAACTTTTAGGTATGTTCATTTGAAAAGATATTAATACCTGGGTTTTACTTCCTCCTACATTCTTTAATAACAACTCATCGATCATTGCTTGTAGGCAAACTGACATTAGGATGGCTTGCTCCGAAGTTATAGTGACCCATTGCAATTGATTTCTGGCCATGAGATATTCAAAAGACAATTCTAAACTGCAATCACTATTATCTTCTATCTTATCTGGACCCTGTAGATTTAGATTTAATTATCACGCCTCTAAATGAAGTATCTCATTTTCAAAAATTTCTTGGTATTCTCACATTGTGCAAAGTTGTGATGCGCCAGCAGCGCATACGGGTAATCTTGAAAATAGTCTCAGGTTCTTCGTCATTTGTTTCTAAAATTCGTAAATTCAATTCGTGCTTTCCAATAGCTACCAAAACGCGGCAACCTGGCTGGGGATAATCACAGTAACACGGTGCGAATTGAACGTACCCGTAATATTTAAGTGACTGTGCAATATCCAAATACTGTTAAAGGATTTTATAAGATTAGTAATAGAAAAGCAGTATGACTAACAACTTAAATTAGTAAGTAAATTTTACCTGTGCTTTGTCGCCATTGTCTTGTAAATGGTTCAAACGATCACGCATTTCATCTGATACTGGTATCCAGCCTCTATTAATTTCAGCTGCCGCCTGCATTTGCAGTAAATTTATTGCTACAGGATCATTCATCAATTCTAAATCGTACCCAGGATCCCAGTAACTTTTCCCTAGAACCACCCTCATTCCTGTGGCACGCAAGTTCTTTTGTGTTATAATAGGAGATTCAAAGTCTTGCAATTTGCGTACAACTGTAAAGAATTGTATTTCTTTAATCAAATGTAAAAGGTAAGTGCAATATATTATTTATTATTTCTTACTGTTAACGGTACCATCGTCCTCATGGCACATGATAAATAGTGAGAAGTATGAAACATATTGATCTGGTAGTTTGATATGTCTACAAAGTTTCTGTAAAAAAAACATGAGGATGCTTATACTGTTCTTACTATTTAATTAATGTTTAGCATTGTCGATAAACATACCCTTAAAACTTGACCAGAATTTTCACCAGCTGAGACACTGAGTGTGATTTTACAGTCATTCATGAGGTACACGTCTAAACTTTGATTCTCAGTTGATTCACCAGCAGTCTCTAGTTGTGCGTTGAGCAAAAAACCATTTAATAATTCAGAGTTATTAATGGACGAGGTTTGTCCGATCGTTTGAATATATTTCTCTAATGAAAATCTCCTCTCTTCCTGTTGATTTATTGTAAGAGGAAACAATTTTTTTGGAGGAAATGGTGGTAAAGGTACATCCAAATCCTTCATCAATTGTTTATGTAAATTGTGTAGTTGCTTATATCGAACAGTACAATGATACAGTCCATTGATATGTACATTATATCCCTGTAGAATTCAAATAAGTAATTATTTAGCCAGATCACAGTATTCAACACCAAGTAACTTACCAAATATGCATTGCCAGTAGTTTCGATGAATTCTTGTGTATCAGGAATGGAAAAATGCATTTTTCCAAATTGCTTAAATTTAAGTTCCACTCATTTAAAAGGGAATAATCGTAAATTACTCTTTTTTTTTCTTTAATTTTTTGTGTCCACCTTCTAGATCATTGATAAATTATTTTAAATCCATCTGAACATAAAGAGTACATAGATTATCTCCAGTGACACATAAAGCACTTTATCTCAGCAACAATGGGGAATCTGTAAACAAAGTTATACTAATAAATGTTTTCTTTCTAGGTTACATTATCCCCCCAAAGGAACAAGCACGGTATGTTTCAAAACATCTTTCTCACCTCCTAAATATGATCTTAGCACACACTGGAATCCTGGAATGAATCTGACAGCTGACAGTCAACTATGCAACACACCCACTTCAGATTTCATGAGCTCCCACGCTGACGCACACTTTCCTCCTGGAATTTCTACACCATTGAGACTAGCATTGTCAATCGTTAATGAGAACTCTCGAATTATCAGTTCACGTAGGAGAAAGTGGCAGCCGGTATAAATCCAGGATCAGGAAGGATCAACGAACTGAAGACAGGAGCACCCTGTCGCCCATGCCTTCTCGTTTAATGAGCGGAAACGATAATTGCAATTTCGTTTTCCATTATATCAATGTATTCTGGCTAATGGAAAGTCATTTTAATCGTTACTTCTCCGATAACCAGACGTCCGTCGTTTAGCTAAGGTATCAGCGTCAGACATCATTTAAAGAGTTCCGCGCTGGTGGGGATAGGTTCATCCGAGACTTTACACAAGTCTAGCGCTTCGGTTCGGAGCAGATCAGTCATAAAATAGACTTCGTGGAAAGTCTTTACTGTTTTGTCTATTTGTGTATCTTTAATTTTACAATTTTCCGACTATTTTAGGGTTCTAATGGTGTCTCATGATATGTGGAATCGTAGTAATTTCTTAATGTTAAATCCCTTAATTCACGTTCTTTTTCCACTTCAATAACGTTAGCCCGAGTCGCGCTGATCGAATTTAGCAGTTAAAATAGCATTTTTGCGAGGACAACTTTTCATTAGTTCCGGTAAATCCTGTCAGGTGACGCTCTTAAGCATCTAATCTAGTTCAAGACACGTCCGATCGATGGCTTCACCCGAACTTAAGTGTTAAAATTGATTGTTTGAGGGAAGTTTTCATTAGTTCCATTATATCCCGTTACATGGCGCTGTTCACAATTTAGCCTGGATCCCAACAAATTCGATAAATGGCAATGAACGAATTTTATACAAAATTTGCATTAAAGATACGTTCACGATGAAATTGTCTTCATGCTTCATTTTTTAAACCGCTATGTGGTTCCGTATTTACTGTCACATCTCATCATTGGAGGAGGCAGCCATAAGGAAAGGAAAGAAGCAAGGTTCCATATGTAGAGGAACGGCCGTAGCCCAGAGGTTAGGGTGGTGGATTCACGACCGAAAGGTTCGGGATCTTCCCGCCCAAGCTCCCAGCTGGATTCACCAATGTGTTTTCATATGAAAACTTAAGTGCCCAACACTGTTCGGAATCGGTGCATAAACTCTGTAGGTCCCTCACGCTTACTTAAATAACAGAGATGAGTAAGGAGATGCACAACGCTGCGATTTTAGACGATACCAAAATCGTAGCGCTAAATCGTAACAGGGAGTCTGGAAGTAGAATTTTGTGATCAACACCTCCGTCGACAATGCGAATTCCGTCGTAGCATAGCGAAACGTGAACAGGAATCTGCAGCTTGCCGGGTAGAGGTTCTCCGCTACCTCTCCGCTGGTTCCCAAGGCAACTCTTAGAACGAGACCAAGAACTACAGAAGTTCTCTAGAACTATTGAAAAAGCCTATTGCTGAAACATTTTTGAGACGATTTTAAGAAAGTGCGGTGCCAACTTGACATTATGTAAGACCTTAATTTTTGAAAAATGTTTCATCAATAGAGAAAAAGGAATAAGAAGAAGAAGGGGAATAATAGAAAAAGAAAAAAATTAGTTGCACAGAAGTATTGAAAATTCGAAAAATTGAATGAAGCTTTCCAAATACTACTAAAAATTATTGGATCTTGATTTACTTTCACAATTTATTCAAAATATAAAATCGAGGCT
>JASANN010000410.1:0-19192 GCA_031762395.1 Calameuta pygmaea
AAATTGCGCGTTTGCCACATTTCAACTTTATTAATAACGTATTCGCAATGTAAATAAATGAAAAACGATTAGTAACATATCAAAAAAGTCAATTATATTGAAGTTGGTAGCTGCCACAGGCACTCATGTATAAGCATAGGCGTTTCCCCCTTGCCGCCTGCCCCGCAGACACTGAGCAACCTCCTTAAAGTTTTAATTTTTTTAGCATGGGGTATATCGGTATTTGAGTAGCTCAGTTGCGAGTTTGGTCGGGTTTACGAATGCCAGTTATTTGTGAACCTAATTTATGTTTCAAAAGGTCCGGTCAAAACCCATTTTATTGGATTCAATCGATACTGAAAGTTGCACGCTCATGATGAAAAAAAAAAAACGATAAAAAATGAAGTAACGTTACAACGAGTTTACTAGTAAAAAAATGTCATTAATAAATATGTAAAAAGTTATTGTACCTTTGAAAAGAGACTTTCTACGTTGCTTTTACGGAAATCGACATCGTGGATGCTTTCCACAAATATCGTAATGTTCTTGGCGAAATTCTTAACCTTATCTGGAGCATTCATTGCCATTGTTTGTTTATATTATCTTATCAGGGTTATGAACTATCACGCAATGAGTAACCTGAACTGTTTTTTATAGCGATGACAACTGGATACCGATTTTCATTTATGATGATGCTCGTGCCTTTTCTAAGCTTATCAAGAATTACGCACATGAAGAACAGAGCAGAAAGGCAGAAGACATTCTTTCAATTTCAATAATGCATCAGCTGATCAACTGATCAAGTAAACAACCTGTCATTGGCTAAAACACTGATCCACATGAGCAATCATAGGTATATTAAGACTTCCTGACAACAAGGAGCTTCAGTATCGGAGCCTCCTAGCCCTGATGATGCAGACTGAAAAGTTTGCGAAATGTCGGCACGAAGCTGAACACAGACGCGGCTTCCATCTATTCAAATTTCTAATCTTCACAAATTCTCCGATAATCATCCCGATGATTGAGACGAGCACCCTTTACACATAATCCTTTTATTTCACGAAATTGTTAAATAATGTGGAATTGTCAACTTGACAGATACGCGTTGAAGCATTTGATTCGGAAAGATTGCACAAAAAATAAATATCGGCCATCTCCTAGCAAATAGTAAAAAACCTGATAGACGCTGAAGAGGCCACGGTAATTTTCCAAAACGAATGTCCTCCGAGGGGTCAATCAACTTAAAAAGTGTCTTAAAATGTTGACGACTGTTTTTTCTATTAAGAAACGTTTAATTTATAATTCAGAATTCAGAATTTCCCAACAAAAATAGTAAAAAAAACCTAATAGACGCTGGAGAGGCCAGGGTCATTTCCGAAAACGAAGGTCTTTCGGGGAATCAATCAAAAACGTTTCATTTGTAATTCAGAAGCCACTCCCTCATTAATAAATAAATTAAATTCAATGATCAGTTCTACATAACCATAACCTCGATTATCCTGTCAAATTCGATTGGACAGTTATGAAAAATGAGGCTATGGTCTCACCAGCATCCCTGGTTTTTCTATGAAACGAAGCCTTTCCGAAGGGTCAATCGACTTGAAGCGTGTCTTGAAATGTTCGGTAGGGTTTTCTCTATTAAGAAACGTTTAAATTATAATTCAGAATTCACAACTTCTTATTTTAAAAAATTAAAAACCCAGCCGTAACTGTCTTTACGCTGTAGGCGTTGGCTGCTGGGAAATCGTTCGAACTTTTAAACGTTTTACACTTCATCGACATCTGAATTTTGACTGAACGAATCCGGGATTCCTTTAAAGGATTTCAAAGATAACGGACTTTTTCAATTAGAAGAATAATTAGATCAATCAATTGGCCGAAATAAATTGATTATTGATGTGAAACATCTAATGGCGCATTGTGCAGGAGACTGAAAAGGAGACGTCGTCTCCTGAAAAGGCGTCGCTGATCTCCGTGTGCGACTGTGTACGCTCCCCTTCAATCCAGTCTGCGCGTCGCTCGTTTGCGCACCCCCCTAAGTCACGCACGCCTGACTCGTCTATATTCCAATGTGATAACAACAGAAATAACCGATGAGACATCCGATTAAATTATTTTAATAAAACTCGAAAGTTTTTTTTTGCTCTCATTCCCAATACCTCATATCCCACACTATATTCTTCCAGTGTCATATAATCTTGATGTTTCACATCTATCAGACGTCCCGAGACAGCTCATTTTTTTTCTTTTTCTCACGAAATCTGTCATCGTGGATACGCCGAAATTTAAAAGAAAGCGAGGACGAACAAGGAAAATTCAAGTAGTTCAAGCAGCATATGCACCTGAAAGAACTGAGGTACCCGAAGAAATGAAATGAACTCCAATTGTACCGCCAGGGCAAGAAATCTCAAACAACCTTGGAGCGAAAGGAAATTTTCACAATGATTTACCGGATGGTAATAACGAAGATATGGAAAATGTTTTACCTGCGCTAGAACGAATGGGTTTATTCGATAATCCTCGTCATTCAGCGCAAAATTTCATGGAGTTATCCAAAGTTTCAACCCTGTGAACTCGGACAGTGATATTAATCGATGGATCGAGAAAATTGAGGAATACGCACAAATGTATGGTTGGGACGATTTGGCAACGAAGCATTACACTTTATCAAAACTCAAGGGCGTTATGAAGAAATGGAGAGACAGCTTACACAGAGCCGATCGAACGTGGAACGATTGGAAACATCTCTTAACTAAATTATTCCTAGAGGAAGAAACAGGTGTTAAGAAAGTGTTAGAAGCGCAAAACTATAAGCGCAGGTGTGGCCAAAATATTGTCGAACATTTTTATGAAAAATTATCACGGTGCAACAAAGGTCGTATGACCGACCGTGAAATCATCGAATGGATAACATTCGTTTTCGCTCGGGTATGAGATCTCTGTCTCGATACAAAAATCCAACGGATTTGTTGCCGGACTTGAAAAGTGGAGACATTTTCATGAAAGATCTTATGCGACCAATATCGAAAACGCCGTAATAGAAAAAGAGAAATCAACTCTCTAGTCACCAGAGCATGGAAAATAATGTTAAATGATTTCTTCAAAGATGTCAGGGGTGGTCGCTCGGCGGCTCGTGGGAACATTCGTCCTGTTAAGAGAGCGGGAACGTGGCGGGTAATTAAGTGTTCGTAACGTTGTTTGCAACTCAATACACATGGAACAGTATATTTATTTGAAATGAACATTAGTCAAATACGCAAATAGGAACTTGGACCCCATGGACCCATCGCAGTCGTGATTCTGAGAATTCGTTATCCCCCCCCCCCCCCCATTCTTTTTCGAGTCGCTCAATACGCAAATGAATAAAACGAAAAATTTGTAAAAATTATTTGTTTGAAGTGTGGTAATCCAGGACATTGCGCACGCAATTGTTATGAAAAAGCCGAAAAACGGACAACGATGAATCAAAGCATCACTCTTATGAGTTAGAGGCGTTAACTATCGTCTGCGCGTTAGAAAACTGTCGTGTGTATCTCGTCGGAATTTAATTCACGATCAAAACTGATTGTAATAGTTTAAAGCTTCTGGGGAGCAAGAGGGATCTAAATCCGCGGATCGGAAGATGTTTTATCAGACTATCGGAGTTCAATTATCATATTGAATATCTAAAAGGCGATCAAAACTGTGTTGCCGATAGTTTAAGGCGGTTTCCGGTCGAACCAGCGGAAGAAACACAGATCATCGGACTTCCGATTATTGGAATCAGTGTTAATACTGATTGGATTGCTGCCATCCAACGGACTAGCATAGAAATCCTCAAAGTGAGAAATAAACTCGAAAATGGAGATAAAGAAACACACAAGAAATTTACCATGTGCAATGCGAGAGACTACAGAATCACGAAAGGACGTTGGCAATTATACGTACCGTGCCGAATTGAGACACGAAGTTATCGCAACTGCGCAAAAAAGTTTCGCGCACTTAGGGATTAACAAGACCCTATCGAAGTTGAAAGTTTGTTTAACATAAGGAGCAGCATACATATCGAATGAGTTCAACGACTTTTGCTCAAATTTTGAGATCAACCATGTTTTGATTGCTGCGGGTAGCCAAGGGCAAACGGCCAGGTCGAAAGAATAAACAGTGTAATTTTTAATTATTTACCGACTATAACTAGCGACAGCGAGCACTATGATTGGAATGAAAAGATATACGCCGTGCAGTGGGCTATAAATAATAGAACGCATCAAATTACAAAACGAACATCGGCCGAAGCTGATTTTTAATTACAAGCCAATCGGAAAAGAAGACTCATCATTAACGCGCGAAATAAAGAATTTTAATGATCAATTTGATGTCGAAATTGAAAATTAAGACGTTTCGAAGTGACTGCGAAAAAATCAAGAAGCATTCTCGAAACAATTCAAGAAGAAACGTAGGAATGCAGAGAAACTGAAGTCTGGACAATTAGTCATGATTCGTTACGAAACGCCAGCAACCGGAAAAAGTCGGAAGTTGACCGAAAAATATCGAGGACCGTATAAGGTGGTGAAAGAAATCAGAAACGATCGATCAAGAGACTCGGTCGAGTCTCGCGTCAAGTACAGGAGCCGGCTTTACAGGGCACAGCTCGCAGAGATTCTTTATGAGACAGAATTTTTAGTTAAAATAAGGCTGCTTTCACAATAGTATAGAATTATTAAGTCTGTAATAGCATTCATGTGGAGCGTGGAGTACTGTGAATTGAGGTAGATTTAAATATAGACAATGGAATAATGCCTTATCGTCATTCAGTTATATTGCTATGTAACTTGTTGACAAAATAAGAGACAGTTAGTTAGTTTGACGGTTCGATGATGAGAGCGGACACGTATGGTTCGAGCTCGCAAATAAAGATTTATTTACTTTGTAACCGCGTTCTCATTTAATACAAATCATAAATTAACGCAAAGTCGTTACGAGAAATGCGACAATTATTTAAGTGAAAAATCTATTCTTTTATTTTTTTAAGGTTCAAACAACGTTAATCAATTTTGCAAATATTGAACTGAAAAAGATAACATTTTTTAATTTTACTTTGTTTAGTGAGAACAAATTCTATTTATCAAATTGTTACATATGTTTATTAATTTTTTATAATTAATTGAATAGTTTCATATAAAATTTCATTATTCTTTCGAAGGAAAATATTCAATGAGTAGTTTAACATTCAATAATTAGCAGATCGCCAACAAACTATTTAAAACCTATATATTACGCAAAGACGAATCAATTAAATTGATTCGAAAATACTTTCACGAGTATATAAGTTTGTTGAAATTACGATTCTCTCATAAAACGCATAAAACTAAAAGCAAGCTACAGTCTATATATATATATATATATATATATATATATATGTATCTATAGTTATAGCTATCTATAGATAACCAATTGAAGTTATCTTTACCTTATCCAATTTATTGATAACAATCAGCTTCATTTATCCTGATGTTGCATCAAGATTAGAGATTTTTTAAATGATCTGCTAGTATTATATAAGGAAATTTATATTGAAATCTATTCGGATTTAAGTTATTTTTGAATAAAAGAAATTATTTAATGTTTATCTAAATAGACAAGACAATGAACAAGACTTTTGTCCTCGATTTTACTCAGGGAAGTAGCCACTCCTGATACAAGCAAGTTTAAGATGCTGCCAATTTCCGAGACTGAGTACATTTACACCAGCAGCATCGCTAGTACCATTGCTGGTCATAGATTAGGATTCTTAAATGGAGTGAATGGAATTATTTAAGAAAGTTGCTGCTGTTCAAGCGTTATTCGGCTAACAGAAAAATATAAAATTATGTTAATCAAATTGATTTAAAAATTTTATGGTAAGAAAAAAATTTGTTAATTATGTAAGAAGCCTTCGAGTAACAGGGTATGGTTAAAAATTGATCTTCAAATATTGAGTATAGTAGATGTCTATGCGTATTTGATAGTGTAATTGTAATCTTAATTTCACTGGCAAGCTCAGTAGAGGCCCTCGAGTGTCTCAGCTGCAATCAATACATGAATTACTCAGTGCTAGCGAGATCCTCCAGACCTTCAGTTATACAATTATTAATGTGTGAGTTAATTACTCGATAAAATCTTTTATATACGACTTGGAACTTCTCTCCACTATTTCAAACAAAACAAGAAGTTCATGTTCAAAATGTTATCATAAAGTAGAATCCTTAAGCACGACATAAATTTTTTCATATTTTTTATAAGAAATTTTCGAGTCTCCTTAAACAAGAGATCGATTCGACTCCCGTTTCCCTTCCCCTCTGTACCTAACTGGTGAAAAGAAAGCCCTACACTGACTGGGTTAATCACGTAACTGATTATAAATAGATAAAGAGCTGTGACCAGGAATTATTTCCTCTAACATCTTATTTTATAATTCTTTCATAGGTGTTTCTTGGGCTTCCCTCATTTTCTGTCGCTCCCCCTTACTCAGACGTTGTTCCTCAACCATTTCCAGTCTTTTCTTATCCTAAAGAATTATAAAAAAATTAGATTTTTTTCCTGAATTTTATTTAAACTTACTAATTTCTTTTGGATTACCGCAGTTTCCCTGTTGTCTTCCATGGTGCTTTCAAAGCCCACAAATCCTCGCCACAATTGTTTTATAAATTACACTAGGCTTAATTTGTGTCTATTTTGCCCTGCGTGAGACAAAAATGATGTAGTTTGTTGATGTAATATTGTAGTAATGATGATGTAATATTTATTAACAAATACATGAAAATATTTTCCAAATAATGAATATTTTCGAATCGGTTTTCTGAATCATTTTGAATCGATTAAAAAAAAATTCTGCCAACTATACGCTTATTTAGTTTTCATTAATTATTAATTATCTATGTATTGTTTTCCAAACTACAAAAATAATTTTCCAAATTTGGTCAACCTATTTCCAAATGATTGGAAATATTCATTTGTTCATTTTTTGCAATGGTCTGGCAAATATACAGAGATCAACGGTGCTTCTGCTTAACACAGCCATTGACTATACATATTCCACACACGGCGGTCTCAAACCAGTTTAGTTAATACTGATCAAAAGGGATTGAACAATTTCCAAAATTCTTTAAAAATAAAAATGTCTATGATTCGTCGATCCCTTTAGATCAGTATTATCTAACCCGGTAAAGACCGTCGTGTAAACGTAGTCATTAAAATAACGGCTATGTAGTTTAAATCTTTTATAAGAAATTAAAAAATGTTACGTCGTTTTTTACAATTTTTATCAGTTACAGAACGAATTAAAATACAAAAAAAAATATGTCATAATAATACGTAATTCAAAATAAACTCAAAAATTAAAAAAAAAAAATAGATTGTTTTGATATCAATAATAATGCTTGATTGAGGATAGAAAAACCAAGAAATAATCTACAAATTGTAATACTAAATTTATACTGACTACCCTAATGAAAACAAGTTACGGATAAAACTTTTCGTTGTACCTACCAGGATTGTTGCTATTAGGTATGTACCGGTATTAATCGAGGATATTTCTTTATTTAGTATGAACTATCTTGTAATCTTTTATAGTATTGTTTGATTAAAATTTATGAAATTTTGCAAATACTGAGTACTTATACTTCAATTCTCACAAATAGTTGTAATTATTGCCATTAAAATTTTATCACTTTTTTGTCATTTTTCTCACAATTTGTTATGAATTTTACTGTAATTTTTTGTAATTTTTCTCTGTTAATATGTTTCCAATTTTAAAAGAATGCATATGCAACATTCCTTTTTTTTTTGACAGCAAATAGAAAATACAAAAAGTACAGAGTCAAAAGACATTTAATGGAATACGAAACAAAAGTACAGGGGTAGCAAATTATACAAAACTGATTACATTTCTTATTATCAGCATAAAGATCTGATAGTTTGTCATTCTATGTTTGAAAACACAAATATATCTAAAAGTAATTATATATCATATTCGCGAATATCGGCACTGTACGTCCGTTGTCTTTGGTCCTTTTTTTAATGATTTGGTGCGTGTTCCCTAGCAATTACATAAAAAACGTATATTTATAATAATTAACTTTTTAAGATGTAAACTACATCTTGGCCATAAATGCTACATCTATTATATACTAATCTTACGCTTACGTCATATCGTCCGAACGCTCATACACATAACATAACAGCATAAAAAAAAAGTAAAATCCACGCATTACCTAACGACAGGTTTGCAACTCGTTCGGAAACAAGATAAACATATTCATCAACGCACGTTGCACACATTAGTTTTACATGTGGCATTTCCCTGTTTGTCGCTTATCGGTCGATTGTTCCGTTCTGTGATCCGATTATATAGATTTATACCAATGTTTGACAAACACTTGGCATCTGGTTGACAATCACGCGTTATACTTAATTTACAAGAGAAAAGTCCGTCATCACTAATCATACGCAGCATGTCAGTGCTATTAACATGAAGACAATCATCATAAATTTTTTTAGAAGATGAGCGGCAAGAAGGAACCTATATAATAAAGAAAGTTCAGAAATGAAATTAGTTTTGATTAAAACTGCTGTTCAAGAAATGCCAATATTGAAATCTGTACTACTTAGTACCTAATATTTTTTAATTAAGGGGACTCGGAAGTACATCATAATCTCAAAATTATATTACAACTTAATAAGAATGTAATTAAAAAATTCTTATTTAAACGTAGTGCAAGCATGTGTTCTCATGCTGTTTAGTTAAGTTACATTACATAATACTTTTTTGCGGAATAATTGTGAAGTGAAGGTGTGAGTTGCATACGATTTTTTAATATATAAGATTTTGTATGTTAAAATTTTGTATACATCTCATACTCTTATTTCACAATTATTCCTTGCGAAAGTACCATTTCATTAATTGTGAAACTTACACAAATATACATGAACCCCAGTCCGATAAAGATAATGTATCAACATATAGTTTACGATTTTCGTAATTGATATATCATGATGGCCATTGACGGACGCTCCCCAGTCACCTTAACCTTGTTATAAAAAAAAACTGATTCAAAATAAAAAAAAAGAAAAGTTTTTAAATACTTTTAATGTCATCGCGATTTCTAGCCACACTACCGTTGAGTCCTAATTGAACAGCAGTTTAAATAGGCAAATGTCCATGCTCTGAACAAAGACACACTTGATATAAGAGACTTACGCTTCCTGTGAAACTGGAATTTCTACGTCTTCCTTCTACTTCGAGTTTATATTCGAATTGTTTTCCTATAGAAGAACTATTCACAATTTGCAAGCATCCACATAAATCGCCATAATCGTCAAACACGATGTTGAGAAAAAAAAGGCCCATTTCCTTAATGCGAAGAGCTACATCAAAGTCTGACTTCTTCAAATAATTTATTTCCCAATCTTGTGTGTAAGTTTCGCCATCTGGGCTAGACAACTGAAATATATAAAGTATTACGTTAATAAATTAACAAGATCCAATTATTATACTTATAGGAATAATTTAAAAAGGTTATTGAGGTATTACTTCATAAAGTTTATCTTCATGGAAATATCGAACGTGAGGTATCATTCTACCGTGTGGCAATTCTGCTAAGCAAAATCCCACACGACATGGAAATATTCCTTTCCCGACTTTTGGTGGTTCTGGTTTCTTTACATCAAGTGGTAAGATAGGTTCAGTACCAGTTGCAACATCACAAAATTGTTTTACTGTAGATTTTTTATTAATAGCATCCATCGGATTTATCAAAGATAACTGGAAAAAAACATACAGCAGCTCAATTTATACCCACTTAAATTAGATTCATTCAATGCATCATATAAGTTTCTTCTCCCGAAAAAAGGTCAATTTTCAGGAATGTGTTGAAAGGAAAGTATTGATCCAAGTGACTACATTTTTTTAATTCGAAGGTGTATGATTTAGCATTACAAAAAGAATTATTATTAAGAAAAATAATATACTGAAATATAACACATGTGCTGTAGCGATTTACTTCGCCAAGTGAAAACGGTGGGCATAATTTAGCTAATCCCATTTTCTAAGCAAAAATTTTTAAAATTTTTCTCATTGTCTAGAGCAATAATTTTCGGGCCACGAGTTCGATTTTTAAATTTGTTTAAATTTTAGAAATTGGGGTTACCTAGGAAGATTACCCTTTTGGATAAAAGCAACGTATTTTTCATTATTGTTGTAAAGTAATTAAACTTAATACTAAAAGCTCTCGTGACCCGAAGCGGAATGTTATTGTGAATGTTTATCTCAAATCTTAAATCGATCGGATAGATTGAATTGCGGAGTTAAAATATTCACCGTTTCGAAGAATTCTGCTTCATGTTAAACCCGTTTAACCTTTAGAGGATTGGCCCGCACCACTTCGGGTTCCAAAAGAAAGCCAAAGATTATACGCATCATGTCCTATTTATAAATCTATAAATTTACATCGTAAAACCATTAACTTTAGGCGAAAATGCCGGCCTTCTAAAAGTTAAACTTTTGATGCATCTACTCGAGCGTACTGGAGATTCGACTTGCGGAGCAACGCGACTTACTTTTCTCAAACGGCTCTCTAGTTACAAGTTCGACAATAATCCGAATTGCGACTTCGTGTCTTTCCTAAACTTACATCAATTCAAGTCTGTTAGTCGACGACTTTGTTGCTCGTGGTAAGGGACTTCACGGCTGAACTCAAACGACCAAACCAATGAACTCTGTCGAGCGCAAGAGAGAGAGATTGCGCAGATTACAAACGGACGAAGCGTGCAGTCGCAACCTGTTGCCAAAATCGAGAATCTACTGTATTTAGGATGTGTTAAAAAATTTACTGACAGTACTATGAAAGTAATTATATCTCTCTCAGATAGTTATGGATGAATAAGGACAGAGCATTGGTCGCAGTACTGGCAGTATATTTCGGAATATATGCTTAGATTGCCAAAACAATCTTATAGACTTCAATATTTGTTTTTGTAACAAATGCTCAAAAAATACCCCGTAATGTATCACCAGAGGGCACCTTAAAATATTATGTTTTGAACCAATAACTATAAAATTATCTAAAAATTTAAGATAGTGACGTCATAGGCATCTAAAATATTTTTAAGGAAGGGGGAAACCTATTAAAACAATTTTTTAAGCAGGCTAACAGTGCCATCTCTCGTGAAAAAACAAGGCCAGACGGCGTTTTCTTTGAGCATTTGTTACAAAAAATTATTGTATCTAGCCATTATCCCTATTATTGAATGAGTATAAGATTCGTGTGATTGGTGCAGGTGCCTAACGGCCCGTGTGTCAAACTTCACACTCGTGTATTATACTCATTCGTACTAGATAGATACAATACTATTTTCTATTTGTAGGAAAGAATTTTTTGAATCAGAAAAAAGTAAGTCTTTGGATTTCGCTTCGTCCAGTAATACTTTCAACCTCCCTGATCCGCTCGCTCGCACTTGACAATCGTTTTTTAAAACTGACAGCTATCAAATTTCGGTAACCGTAAAATATTTAGGGGGAGGAGGGATTTGCATCGCTTATAAATAAAACTAGTAACTGATTATATCTTGTGGCAAATTGTTGACATTTTTCGAATAATAAACAAATATGAGATTTTAGGCTTTCGCGGCCAATATTAACATTAATACTCATGGTTTCCAGATGGAAGCCGCGTCTTTGTTCAGCTTTATGCCGACGTTTCGCAAACGTTTCAGTCTGCATCATCAGGACTACGAGGCTCGGATACGGAAGCTCCTTGTTGTTAGGAAGTCTTAATATACCTTCTGATTGCTCATGCGGATCAGTGGTGCAGCCGATCCTAAGTTGTTTAGTTGATCAGCTGATCAATTGTAAGAGTATCTTCAAGGTACAACAGACCGCATCAGCAAGGTGCTACGGTAGCACAACATCCGCACAATCTTCAAACCCCCCCCAAGAAGATTGGACAAATAATTCCCAGCGCGAAAGATCGTAGACCACCACTGAGTGCCCCAGGAGTATACAGAATTCCCTGCTCCTGTGGAAAAGTGTACATAGACGAAACCGCGAAGAAGATCAGTGCACGGGTCAAAGTACATCAACGGTGTATCAAATACGGTAATTTTTCTCAATCTGCCCTAGCTGAACATTGGATGGACACTGGTAATGGGTACAGGTTACTTCACTCGAAAACACCCCGAAGGTCTAGAGATATTAAAACATCCAAATAACCGTAATAGGGATCGGGGATATCAAGTAAACCCCATCTGGCACACCGTCCTCCCGATTTTTTAATTGATCAGCTGATCAACTAAACAACTTATATCGGCTGAAGCACTGATCACCATGAGCAATCATAGGTATATTAGCTCCTAGCCCTGATGATGCAGAATGAAACGTTTGCGAAACGTCGGCATAAAGCTGAACACAGACGCGGCTTACATCCGGAAACCATGAGTGCCTATATTCATGTATGAAGTTCATAGTACTTACTATTCTCAATATCTAAGTACTTCTGGATATCGTTTCTTATGTGTAGGTATTCCTGACTATGCTGGCTTCCACTCTTTATATGCAAATATCATGAAGCTCAAACTAGCAGCCAAGCGCGCTGCACCCAGGACCGAAAAGGCGCGCGGATCTTCGGTTACATAACTTGTTATATCGAACTTAAGGTAGTTCTGCCGTCTACGTAAATTAAATTGTTGCACTAGAATTTTTTAAGTAAAACTTCTTATGGCAAGGTGTGAATTGAAAACTATGAAACGAAACAGCGTCAGTAAAAAAGAGACAAATGATATAGATGTGCGAGAGAACGAGACGAAACACGCTTCTGTATAGTTTCTTTGTTTCTTATTTTAGTTACCATAAGCTGCTCGTAACATTTTTAGAAATTAATGATGATGCTAATGTTGATGTATAAAGTAATGATATCGACGTTAAAAAAAATATATAATGAAAAAACAGTTTTTATATTAAATCGAGCAATTTGTATGTTTTATAAAATGTTACTCTCCATCTCTCTATCTCCTTGTTTACGCCTCCATAGTCTATTCACCTCATTCTCTCGCAGATTATCAAAAATTCAATATTTTACTTCAACCGCGTGTGAACTGCACGCAATTTTTTTTTATATATGAAAGTTTTAGCATTCAGTTAGATGTGAAAAAATGTCAAGCCCGTTTACCGGTTATTTGAGAGAATAATTAATTGTTGAAAATCGACATTTTTATATGGGTTTCTTCTCAGGTATTGACCTTATGCAGCCCAGGTAAAGAAATAAGAAAAGTTTAGTTTCTTCTTAGGTGCTGACCTTACGCAGCCCAGGTAAGGGAATGAGAAAGACGACAGTGCGTATTTATGTTACAACGTTTCGACCCTTCTTAGGGTCCTCTTCAGGTAAATTTTATTGATCTGTTTAGTTGCAAAAGTATAAATGACAGAGATGTTGAGATATTTCTATGTAAATTTAAAGTTATTATATTAAAAGTATGTATCTATAATTTTCATTTTATTTACTGGTAAAAATATATGTCATAATAGGAAGACAATAGTCAGATTGTGTAAAATGTGATGTGCTAAGTATTATGAATTTTAGGAAATCCAAATGCCGGAGAGAACCAAATGAAAAAAAAGGCCATATTTGGTCTATTTATAGAGCCTTGTTAATGCAAGAACTATGATCCTAGAAAAGCAAGTTAAGTAAAAACAGTTAATTAATTATAGTTTATTATTTGTGAGATTGAATTCAATAAAGTTAATAGTTATCTTGAAATTCTTTACTTACAGAGACTGGAGATGTAGAAAGAAAAAAAAAAGAAGACTTGAGCAAAACAAGTCTACAAAATTCGATGTAAAGATCGTGAAAAATGCTACGTTGGCCAAACTAGCCGGTACTTAAAAACGCGAATACGTGATCATAAATATGACACGTAATCGTAAATTTGTAAAGTTTGTAATTTATAAAAAAAGTAGAGTTACTGGAAATCTCAAAAAATAAATCACATTATCGAGACGATAATGAGTTGAGAAGGAGCGGCTCGCTTGGAATGGCGTCACTCTGAACATGGCGCAAAAGCTTGGCAAGAGTGCATTATGCGAAACAACTATAATATGAACTGATTCAAGCGAGTATTTAAAATTAGTTTTCTAAAAAAAAAGTCGGAATATTATAATTAGGGCACATTATTAAAAAACCGGAATTATTTGTGCAACTAATTACTATAATATTGTGGATGCTTAATTTTCAACATATAGTTGCTAGGGCTCACGACCCCTGTGTAGCAGCAGAACTACCTTAAGACTAGTAGAATTAAATCAACATTGTCGCAGTCACTTTATAATAATTAATTGATTCAAATTAATCAAACAATCACATAAATTAAGAAATCCAACGTATTCATCGCAAGATTTACCTGTCATATAGTGCACGAATGTGAGTTTAACAGCCAAACACCTGAAACGTTGATAAAAATTCCAAAACGAGCATAAATGCTGTATTTCTTATGCTCTAATCAGTAGTCAAAAAATCAAGAGAAAGCAAACCCTCTAATTAATCCTTTTCAAGCGTTAAAGATGCCTAATTGTTTGTGTCGTTTTGTATCCAAAAGTAAATCTTGGTTTACGATGTGCCGTACAATTATATTAGAATAAAATTGTTAATTTGAAAAGTCGAGGATAATAGCATTTTTGAATTAAAAATTCATAGTCGATTCGCTCCCTGTGATACAATGTTGAGCTTTGAACGTTTAGTACAAATTCTAAACTGCAAAGCGGATAGTATAAACGAAATTTCTTTCTATCCGCATAATATGCCATCGAGCATTGCAGAAGCGCTGAAACCTACAGTAGTTCTTCGACCTGCGGGAGCGTGCGAATAATTGTCTACTACATCACGTGTGGTGTCATGGTTTGCCACAGCGCAAGGCAGCACCGTATTCCAAATTAGTTTCCCGAGCAGTAGTTAGTTATGTTAGTTCGTCTAATCGGCGGACTTCAAATTCGTTATTTCTACTGCGAAAGCTTGTATTTTCACCTTTTTCAAATTAAATTTTCAACTTTTATGGGTGCTTCATTGCATCTAACGCTTGTTTTCGGAACTTTTTATAATAGCTTTTCTTCACAGATTATTAGCATATCTAGTTTTTCTGATGTTTCTTATTTGCTCTGAAATATAACTCAATATTTTTCTTCGGCATGTTGATAATAAAAGAAAAACTAGCTCAGGTCTTAATTAGTTGGCTTAATTGTACAAAGGGCGAGGATCTCGACCATGTGATAAACTCATTATTATCGTCTTCATATAAATTAAAGAATTCCACTTGGTTCCAGATTTTTTGTGATATTCTGCCAGAAGCAGTCGAGAAAACAATTGCAAAACATACTAGAAAATGCTACTATCGATTACGCAACCATTCGGCAGCAATTAAACCTATAATTTCCTCGCATTTTCAGAATGTTGATAATGTTTCAATGAATTACGATGACGTGAATGCTATCGATTATGATAAAGGATATAAAAAGCAGAATGATGCATAAGAAAGTCGTCGTAACAGTGAATTCGAAATACGCTCTGACAACGAAATATTCGTCACAATGTTTCTTTGACTCATGAACATGAATTGAGTAGAACCTTCTCTGTTATCATCCAGTATATGAGGCGATCCATGTCACTTCGTCCAGTAAAAAAAGCATGCCACAAATAGTTTTGAAAAATCGAGTTACTTTATTGAAAAATATTCACGAGTGTCGAAATTAAAACGAGAAAAAACGTCAGAAATTTTTTTTTAATTTCGACACTCGGTGAATATTTTTCAATAAAGTAACTCGATTTTTCAAAATTATTTGTGGATTCTTTTTTTTTTACTGGCTGAAGTGAAATCGCCTCATATGAGATATTCCAGAAGAAAACGGTCAAGAATTGACCTCGTATTTTTTAAAACGTTGAAACTTTTTTTATGTGAAATAGATGTGAAAAAAATCGATACGTATTTTTTTCTCGTCCGAAATATTTTTTTCCAAAGTTATAAATTATTGAATTTTGCTGCAAAATGATCGCTTCGGTAACTTCAAGAATTAATATCTTTTTTTATTTATCGTAGATATATAAACCAGCGCTCTTTAGATAGCTCAAAGAATAACCTATAAGAATAAATTTTATAAGTTGTAAAAAAATTTCGGTTTGTTATAAATAATGAAATTGTTTAAAGATTTTTCGGCAGAAATCAGCCATTTTTTTAATTTTGAAAAAAATATAATGGGATTCGTCATTCAATTCTGATTCATAAAAAAAATTTGTTTTCGATGAAGGGTTTAATAGTCTATTTCTGTTTGAATGTTTAATACGGCGTTGCAGCTGCATAAAATAGATTTGCCTTAAGTATCTAATGCCAGGGAGCGAATCGACTATAAATTATTAATTTAATAACGTCCACGATTAATTTAATATCATCCACGATTATCCACACCTAATATGATTGCAAGGTACATCATAAACTAAGATTTATTTTTCGATACAAAACAACACGAACAGTTAAGCATCTTTAACGCTCGAAAAGGAGTAATAAAAAATACAGCATTTATGCTCGTTTTGGAATTTCTATCAACGTTCCAGGTGCTTGGCTGTTGCCCAAAGCCTTTCGCCATATGGCAAGCAAATGTTGCGATGAATACGTTACATTTCTTATTTTATGTAATTGTTTGATTAATTTGAATCAATTAATTACTTTAAAGTAATTCTGGCCATGTCAATTTAATTTTAATAGTCTCAAATTCAAAATAACAAGTTAAGCACCCGAAGGCCCGTAAGCCCTTTCGGCCCTGGGTACGGCGCGCTTGGCTGCTAGTATCTTCTTTATGCAAATATATATTGTATCATTGTTTTCAATATCGTGGTGCTTCAAATAATTGTTCCTTTAGCCCAAATGTCTTTGCTCTGAATGTCTTAATAATTCTGATCAATAGTTCTCATTTAAATTTCTAAACCCATATGTATGTCAAATGTTTAGGTATTTCATACCATCATTTATTAAGGCTTAAATCCCATTATAATCTTATGAGTCCCATCAGTCCTTCGTATATTTAGAATACTAATAACTTGATACTTCACATATTTGTTGCAGATATCCAAGTATCTCCAATCATGGTCTCTTGAATACTCTGACCATCATTGTTTTAGTTTAAATAATCCAAAATATCGTTTTTAATGTCTTGATATTATGAATCATTGTGCCCTGTGCTCTAGTAATTTTGTTTAAAGCATCCTAACCAGCAGATAATAACTTCTGATGTTCAAATACTTCTAATCAGCATAGATGCTCAAGTATTCCTGATTATTGTCTCTAGCAAAAGTATATACTTTTCAGGAACACAGGCACCAAACAATGCCGCGAGGAACTATCAGGCACTAATCTATGATAAAATACAGTCTATCCATTTGTCTGCGGTGTTTCCTCATCCACCACACCTCAATATAATAATATAAATTGAAATTAATTAAATCTATTAGGTTGGATTTCTTTTTGGTTGTATGATCTTTTGCTAATACCAACCCGGGTAAAAATTTGAAGCCATACAACAGGTTGACAACTGGTCAAAATCAAGCTGTTATGAGCCTGTTGAACACCTCCTATTTCACAAACAGGACTGTTTTCACCCTGTTATATGACTTAAATATGTGATCAAGCTGTTTTGCACGTGTTGTAAACCTTCAAATTTTTACCCAGGAATGGGATATTAACTAATCATATTTCTGTTTTTGAAACTAGAAACTTTTTCTTAAAAAATGTTGGGCTATTTCTTGACAACAATATGTACTTTTTATCGAAACAATGTCTTAATTATAACTAATATATTATTGAATGTAAATATATTAGATAAACCTAAGATGTTTCATCATCCTCAAAGACTATATTAGTTAATGATTTCAAAATATAAATAAAAAATAAAGTAAATATCCATGAATCATTAACTGTATTCAAGAACAATAATTAATTATTTGCTAAACTATTTTACAAAATATTAAATTGAAATTTCAATGCTGCAAATTGATAAGTTGAGAATTGAAACCTTAATATCATCCAGCTTCGATGACAATGCCTCAGCAAGAAAACTTCGTGTTAAAGAAAAAGATGATTTACACAGAGGACAGTCATCCATTTGTGTCCTGCAAAAGTTGCATATATGATGTCCCCGTATACATTGATATATGGTTCCCACTGGTCGTTCATAACATACAGGACATTGAAGTAGATCTTCTAAGTCCTCACACCACTGAAAAATTAATACATAACAGTTACTAACAGTATGTAAACATAAATATTAGCTGAAGTTGATATAGAAGAGATTACAATCCTAGAAGAATATAGTTATATTTTAGGCATTTGTACCAAACTAAACTAGAATACTGATATACATTTAATAATTTCAATTAATCGTTTTACTTATACTCAGATAAAGAAACGAAACTGGAAGACTGTAGAGTCTCGCGCCAATTGCATATGCACAAATTTAATTAAATCAAAAATGTTGCAATCTATGGTTGTATTGGCCATAAAAGTTCATAAGAAAAAAGAAAAGGTATTTTGCTGATAAAACAAAAAAAAGATGTACCTTTAATCTAATTTCTTCCACCATGTTGTTCAAAAAATGATTACTTTCTACGGTACCAGTAATGTTATTTCTGAATTGTTCTAATCCAAGAAATGCCAACCACAGGGAATTCACCACACCGAACACACCGACTACATTTACACAGCGGTTTTAACCGGTTAGCTAATATTGATTAAAGGAATTGACCAATCTCAAATACTCCTTACAAGTAGAAATGTCTATTTATTTGTCTCTTCCTTTAGATCAGTATTAACTAAACCGATTGAAGACTGTGTGGTAAGGGCCCAGTCATAGATATAGAAATACTGCTAAGTGCTGGAAATAGCATAAACTGGTATTATGGGAAGGGTTGGGAAGCCAAAATAAGAAGGGGGAGTTCGCTGCATAACCAATCAAATTCAAGCTGGATCTTGCCTTACTGTTATTGGTTCTCGTTGTGCGCATGCTGTGTAACGTCAATTACAAAAGAGAATAATCACTATTATTTTACTGGTAAAACCAGAGATGAGTAGGGAGATTGCAAATGGGCCTATTTTGGTGGTCTCAATTTTACTCTGGTTTCGGCGCGCCACCTTAGCGGAGGGCCCTCGAAGCAGTTCCACGTTTTTG
>JASANN010000411.1:0-22958 GCA_031762395.1 Calameuta pygmaea
ATTGTACCAACACTTATATCTTCAATTACCTTCTTAACCAATCACGCATCACTCCAACATACTAATAATATGCCGTACAATATAAGGTAATCACTCATCCGACCATGCATCTTCGTCGGTTCTATTTAATATTCTGTTTTCTAATGGTAAGTTGTTCTATTTTGGAGCTCGCTCAAGATCTGTATTCCTTTTGGAAAATTTCTTCTGTCTTCACAATCTTTTTATTACTCCAGGATTCTTCCAGGATACGTTGTTAGCTTATGTAATTCTTTCGTCAAGAAACAAAAACCCAATTGCCTCAGCAATTTGACTATATAGTGTAAATAAAAAGAAAACTAATTAGATATCTATTAGACCAAAACGTTTTACGTCGAAGAAATGCATTAGCTTACCTGTCGTGCTCCAAAAGTGTCACGTGTGTCTTCCACAGTGTCCCAAGGCAAAAGATAAGAGTTACACCGTTGGAGTATTAATTTGCACGACAGGTAACTAAGAGGATATAAACAAAAGCGAGTGTCCTGACATCGAACGGCTATTTCCAAATTAATTTTGAATCTCCATCGGTAATTCGTTACAACTGGAAAAGCGTTAAGACTGTAAAAAAAAAGCTTTATCGAAGTGAAAGCAAGTAATTTTGAAAGCGCTAATTGAATAATAAACAATGACTAATAAACCTGAGCATAAACAATAAATCTATTTTATTTTCTTTTTACAAAACGATTTACAGATGAATACAATCAGAAAATACTCGAATCATAAAGGTATTTCACAAATGTAGTAATACTCAAAATAACATGAAACGTCCTTTATTCCATGCTTGTCATTTAAAACACGGCAATCCTCGTCATCACTGTCGTCATATAGTTCGCTATCCGCCCATTTTTTATATTTCAAATTCTCCAGTGATTCTCCGCTATCAATGACCCGTTAACCTTCTTCGTACATGTCATGTGAATCTATGTAAGCTTCATGTGCTGCAGGTGCACTCTTTGTCATCAGTCGACGCAGTACCATTTCCTCCTTTAGAGTAGTACTAGACTGTATATTACTGTATAGAATTTCGACGTTGCAGGATGCATTTTAATTTCTTATGCAGCACGAGGCAAAATCAAGATTTTACAGGAGTTCCTTTGGACCTGCCCGTGCTTTATAGAGCAGACGTATCTTCTTCAGGAGTCAGAGGTTATTGTAAGTCCTGATAAACGGGAATATCATTTTATCATGGATATACAGTGGAAGGCAAAGCTAAATATTATATATATTTTTGATGGTCCAGTTAATGTCATATTAACAAATAATGTAATCGTGGGATATTCTTATGAGTCACCCTATACATTTTACAGCTGTTTTCAGCAATCCCCGAAATTATCTCGTACGTCACGGAATATCCTAAAGACGTCCAGAGGTTATTAAAAGTCGTAAAATCGTCTGATAATCCTTCCGCGAAAGATACTGAAACTTCTACGTTGTGCGAATCTATAAGAATTTTATAACAAGCAATGGAAAAAAGAAAAGTAATATTGAGGAAAAAAGAAAAGTATAAGTTGTCTTTACTAAGGGTCTCTCGCGATCATTAAAATTAAGAATTCAAGGGTGAAATAAAATTATAAAGGGATAAGATCCCTAATTAAATTTTTCCTCTGAATCTTTCTCTTGTATTTTGCTATTGTCTATAGAGAAAATATTTTCTCGATCGGATACTTATCACTAGCAAATATATTTTTTTCTACATGATTTAGCTCTCCTACTCGTGTAGAAATTTAATCAGGACTCTGAGCGGGTCACGCATAGCTTTTCCTAATTCTGAATTAATTATGGCGCAGAGACCCGATAGGCGTCCGATTGGGAACTGCAAGGCTTTAGCCGCAAAGGTCATACTAGGGTGAACAGATGTTCCTCAGGAGGCAAATAAAAAAAAAGGGTTATAGTAGACACAGAAATGAAGATTATGATACTCTATTCACTGAGTCGCCAACAGAATTTGTAATTGTTATTTCGGTTAAGAACTTCAATAGTCAATATTTGCATATATGATAACGGTATTTTTTATTGAATTTTTCCAGGAACATAATACAATATATGTATATACATGAGAATTTATAAATTGAATGTTGGTACCAATGATAATAATGTTTGAAAGTTTATATCAATGAATAACAGATATTAGTGAAATAAAATGATTTTAGTCAAATTCATGACTTTCGGATCGTTGCCGTGTCTAGTTTCAGCGTATTGCGGATTTTTCGTAAACGTTCCAGTTTGCAGCATCAGGGCTAAGGAAATTCCGATACCGAAGTTCCCTATTTTTGAACTCCGACTAAAATTTAAAAAAAAGGGAGATGCGCTGCGAGGCATTGCGCTGCAGTGCGAAAAGCGTTAGGACTGTAGAAAATAAAAATAAATTTTGCCGACGCGGATAATTGAAAGCGCTAGAAAATGTACCCGAACAAGCTCAGAGATAAAAAATTAAATCCTTTTTATTTTCTTGTTAAAAAATAATTTACATATCAATAGAAGTGGAGTAAAGCACATTATCACAGTTACTCGTCGAGTCATTCAGGTATTTCACAAATGTAGTAATATTCAAGATAACATGGCTTATTATTCATTCCTTCATTTTTATCTAGAGCGACGCAGTCCTCATTCACTCCGTAGTAGCTGTCCGTAGGCTCTTCAGGCGCCCAAACATTATATCCTGTATTGTCGAATGATAACCGGTAACGGTCACCCAATCGCGTTTTTTAAAAGATATATAGCATCTGAATTCATATACACTGGCAGGATAGAATTCAATGCATTAAGTTTATTTGTATTCTGAATGCCCGAAATAATTTCGAAAAGGTCACTGGTTGCACAAGAAGATGGACCAGAATTGGTATTAGTATCCCCATTTGCTCCTAACGTATGTACATACAAAACCGCAACATGACTAAACTGTACACAATTGTACAGAATTTTCCCATATCAGTACGCCTTCTGATCTCTTTGGTCACGTCAGTATCGTCCATGGAAGGTCTATCGGACGTATCCTTTTCCCATTGCTTATTATAAAGTTCTTATACACTCGCACAAGACAAAAGTTTCAGTATCTTTCGTAGAAGGATTATCGGACGTTTGTACGACCTGCAATACCCTCTAGACGTCTTTAGGACATTCCGTGACGTACGAGATAATTTCGGGGATTCCCCAGAGCAGCTGTACAATCCATTGACTGATAAAAATATTCAACGAGTAATTTAATCAATACAGTTACGCTTAACTGAACCGCCCATTATATCTTAGTGACGAAATTATATTTCCGTTTATCAGCTCTGACCTCTAAACCAGATAAGTCTGCTTTATAAAGCGCGAAGAGGTCCTAAGGCACTTTAGTGACATTTTGATTTTCTACCAAAAATCTACGGGATCCGTTAAGTTATCATATTTTCTGATACTTTCCGATCTATCGCTTTGGCAGAGTTGGGCCTGTTCGACCCCAACTCTAAGGTCATGCCGGCTCGTCAGTTGGTGAAACAAGAATTGGCTGGCGGCCGCCTGAGCGAAGGGCGGAAGGTCAAAGGTAACGTCAGTTCAGTTCTTGGATTTTTTATTATTTGTCTGGAGTTAAGAAAATACGTTCCGAAATACACTAAGAAAATACATAATTTATAATTCAGTGTAATAAATATATTTTAATATTTCAAAAAATATATAAATAATATACAGGAAGATAAATAAATCTAGTACCTCAAAATTCTTTATTCTTCTTCGTATTCTACATTTGTCTTTTTCGCTCCTTCAATATTTCTCCTGAACCTCAGGCCAAGTCCAGCACCAAAACTGGGTTCGATCCTACCACGGTGTCCTGTTTGTCCTTGACCGTAGCCTCTGAAGTACATGCCGTTGCCAAAATTGTGCTCGAATCTGACTCCAGCATGGGGCTGAACGCGGCCGGATTGGATATTCAATCCACCGTAGCCATCGACTGTTCGTCTACCATTATCAAAAAATCTGTGTTCGTAGTTCAGATCAACCGATGGTTGTTGACGGGAACGTCCAACAGGAATGTTTCCCTGCACTCGGATTTGATTATTCTGACGACGGAATCGTAGCTATAAAAATTGCACAGTCAGTTTGTTAAAAAGTGAGACGTAATTTTATACACGAAAATTGAGAACGAAAAATACATGTTCGTCTTCCGGATGTGGAAAGGCAGACACCGTGGCCACAGCGCACAAAAGGGCAACAGCAAAGAATAATCTCATATTAATTATCAAAAAAAAAAAAGATAAAAGTCATTTTTTAAACATAATTACTTCAAAATGATAATTATTATTTCTACGTAATTATACGTAAATACAAAATTCTTAATTAAGTTAGTTTACGTATACTTTACCTATGTATTTTTTCTCGAAAGAAAAATCAAAATGGAATGCATCTCTGATCTAAAGCGCTGGCTTATATATAGTCCAATGATCTATATTTCATATTGTTTGTAGACGAATGTATTTCCCTACAGGGGAAGTACTAAATGTTATCATCGCCAACTGCCTAATCTATTTCTTCAGTTTCTTCCTCGTACAAGAGGTGCTTAATATGTCTTTGCGATGGAGCAAAATTATTATCTCCAGTTTTCTGATAAATTATGAATATTCAAAGAATCATGTTGCACTGATAACACGAATTGAGTATTTCATATAAACACGGATTCACACTATCACTACTTATCTGTGACTTGTTCTCACATATATATGTATAATAATTTCGAGTGCGTTGGTAGCCAAGTCGACGTGCTGGTTTTTTGAAATTATTTCTTACTGAAAAAAAAATTCTTATAAAATTATTCATAATACATATTAGTGCGATAGCTAATGTAAATCAATAGAATTTAATTAGAGGATCAATGTGTAATTGGCTTTCGTTACTTAGGTCGAAAATAGACTGGTCAGCACCTTTTCCTCGTATCTATGAAATGCATTAATTATTTCACTCTGGATGTAGTAAAATCATTTCGAAAATATGTCATTAGAAATACAATCATTTTTGAGTATTCAGTGAGCAACACTGTACTCCCCAGAGCATTTTGATGAGTAAGAAAAGTGTGTACTAAAAATTATTAGCTTCATGTTTTTCTGTATAAGTGCAAAGTCATATTCCAAAATAAGACTTCATAGTTTCATTGGCTCTTTTACCCCCCGATATCACAGTGGTTTAAATTTATGAATATTTTAAGTTTTAGTAATCTGCCTGGTGCCGATAACAGCTCATGGCTCCAACACGTGGGTATATTCTTCCTTTTTTTTTGTTGCGTTAGTTAAAAATAAAACTTTTTCAAAACTCCGCAAAAGTCTTGATCGTTTTTATCCGGGTTCAAAGGGGAACCAGGTGGGCGGGAAAGCGGGTTGATGGTTAAGAGGAATCAGCCAGTTGTCATAGGTCGTGACTTCAGGATTAGGCGGATAGGAGCTTGAGAATGAACTAGGCTGAGTTCGCGTCCACCGGCTGCAATATCGTCCGATATTACAGTAGTCTAAACTTTTAAGGCTACCTTAAGCTTTTCCGAATTAAAATTTTGAAAACATTTCGAAAACCTCCGCATTACCAGTGGACCAAATGCGGTGGCCGCTTATGATCGCTTGAACGATTTACTCCTATCGGCTACTTTGATAAAAATTAATAATGCCACAAAGGGGTCCAGCATTGCAACAGGAAGCCTGTTGGAGACATTTCAAAGCCGACAAAGAGCCCTCATATAATGCAGGCTGCTAACACTAACGGTACCATCGATTGGTCATTTGACCGTTTTAGAGCGAAAAATATATTTATAAAAAATTGTCGGTACGATTAGTGTACGGTTACGGTAAGGTAATGTAAAATTTATGCCACATATCGCACGCCGATTCTTACCATTAAATTCAAAGCCGTTTTCCCACGAACCACTTTTTTATTCCTGATGAAAGTTCTAACGGACGAATTGAGGTTTCGAACGTTGTAAAATAAAAAATGAATGTCTAAGTTTTTTTAAAACAAATAATACGTAAGTAGAAATTTGAGTGAAATAGTATTTAAAATACTTATACTTTTACAATTTTCGTTTTTTAAATATTTTTGTTGTTTCGCACGCAAGGGAAATATATTGTGTGATTATAAATATTAAAATTTTTTTTTTCAGACACTCATTTGGATGCCGAGGACTTGCGTCATCAACTCGAGCGTCAAGAACAACCGTTTGTTTACGGATTCCTAACTCCGCGATTTTTTAATATTACTGTAATTTTTGTTTTTTTTTTACACAGTTAAGACATCGAATAAACATTGTATGAAAAAAAAATTGGTAAAACATGCTTCACTTTCTTTTCTCCGTTTTCTACGGAATGACTCTAGATACGGCCTTAATTATACATTACCTTAAGTAAAAAATAATATAATCTTATGACATGGCTGACACCATCTTTATTTTTCTCCCAGGATAAATTTCGATTTATCGAAATCTACAATGAACCCGCTGACCTTTAAACGATACGCCTGCTTTATAAAGCTACGGACAGTTCGCTAAAAATTTTAGTGAAATTTGGATCTTGCCTCGTGTCGTATAACAAATAAATATGTATCCTGAAACCTGGAAATTCTATACAATAGTCTACAGCTTAGTGATACTTTGTTGCTGCACGATAAGAGTCAATGGTGATAATGGCACTGATTCCAGTGGACTGAAAATATCGTACAGTGATTTCAACAGCGATCTTCTGAAACTTTTGTCGGGTAATCTGAACGAAACAGGAGTCCAACCAATGAATATTATCTTATCTCTAAATATCAGTGCGCAATCTATAAATTTCAATTTTCCACTTAATTTATCTGATTTATTCAACGACGAGGAGGAGCATAAAAAACCAAATAAAACTGTCGGAGTTGACTATAACTTGAAGGACGGTATCGGCTACTACAAATTCCACAAGACTGGGCGTAACTGGAATGACGCTCGCAAAAATTGCATCACCGAGAATGGTACTGTAGAAAAATTATATGCATTTTTATGAATTTAATATTCAACTTATACGAGGGTATTGCCGCTCGGCTGAGGGAAAATTTTGATATTCCCGATAAAACGCGTCATACGAGATGAAACGATCGATAAGAAAATTTTTTCTGAGAATGAAAAACAATTCGCAATCACCGGCATTAGCCGCACTGGCTGATAACACCGGTCCACTCTGCGAATAATGCCTTTGTAATATATAAGGCATATTTTACGTAGTAAATTGTTTACGCAAATAAAATAAAAGTTAATAAATTATAGATTCCAATATTAATTATTAAATATGCATTGCGTAAAATTAAATACGTTTAAAAATTTATCTAAAGCCGGTGATTATTCACATCGAAAAGAGCCAAATAATTAATACGTGTGCAATTTTTTTTTGGATAAAAGAAAAAAATGAACAATTGACATAATTTTAATCACTATTGATAGAAATAAAAGAATTTCAGCAGTTTCAATTTCATATAATTCGTAGGTGTATCGATGTGACCGGTATTGACGATTGATCGATTTTCAAAATGTCTTCCCTAAAAAAACTTTAATTATATCTTCTGATTATGCAGCTCACCTGGCAGTGGTCAATTCTGAAAAGGAGGAAAGAGCACTGCGTCAATTGATGGCGGAAAACGGAGGTGTGAAATGGATTGCTATAGGTATACATAGTATGTTCAACGTAAACAACTGGGAGACCGTTACTGGAGAACCATTAGAACTTGCAGCAGGATACAATCCGTGGGGTGATCTGCAACCTAACAACATGACCGAGGCTAATCGTTGTACTTTCTTATATATAGACGGTGGATTGTTTAATGGGAATTGTGATCGTAATCATCAATACGTCTGTGAGATTCCTTTATGAATTAATATATGAAGTATATACCTTTACTTTTGTTGTACATGACATTCTTGTAATTTCAATAAAATTTATATGAAGACCAAAGTAAGGCACGCGGATTACTTATATATAGTATAGACAGTTTTATTTGTCCTTTGCAAGGAAAGGTACTTCTTCTTCTTCTTCTTCTTCTTCTTCTTTATAGCTCATTCCGATTAAGGAGATATGCCATTAACTGGTTATTGGCCGAATCTTAGAAGAAGCATAATATTGCCTTTGATAGTCCTTCAATTTGAACTTGTCGCGTCGCTGAGGAGAAGCCTTAAGGTTGTTTCAAGCTCCGTTCATCGACTAGGATCTTTACGGGAAATTTTTGTTCCCATAATAGTACTGAGCCTTGATGAACCAGCTTCCAGAATGTGATACTGAGTAATAATAATGGAGGAAAATATACGGAAATGCAGGTTCTTGTTTAGTTTAAATGAATCGAATCGGGTTGATCTGTATATACTGGTAAAAATATTACTAGGTTTCGATGGCCTTAAGAATCTTTACGTTATCGGAGGATACCAGGTTGGTCGGGTTTCTCGATTCCTCCAAGATAAGACAGCATCATCAGATGATATGATTAAGATCTTGTGTCACAGGTACATACACACGAGTCTAAGTCGCTTGCAGAAGCATTAATTTTGTGTGAATGAGCTTTAGTGACCATTTTTGCCAGGTTGGATTCTATTAAAGATGTGTTCAATCAAGATATCTCAAATCAAGGTAACAAAGATCAGGGTGACACCATCTAAAATAATATAATATTAAAAAATCTTTTTAAAAATCCAAGGTCTTGCATACAGACCAAATTGTAAATTTGTAAATTGATATATTTTTCCAAAAAATTCATAACACAGATTCTGCTCTTTTCTTTCTCACTGGTACCAGATAGTAGACATTCTTTAAGTCGATAGTACACATATAATATCTAGAGAACACCAATTTCGCCGCTGCCTTAAAATATTTAATTTTCAAATAATTCGTCACGATAAAAGCATTTGATTTGTAAATTTTGTCCCATCTTCTTTATGGCTCTTGCTTCTTTGATTTCTTTTTCTAACTTTTGTACAAGAAGCATAGTGTCTGGTTTGGTAGCAACTAACAGATCTTTAATTTCTTTCTTTAGGCCAGATATAATGAAAGATTTCCTTGATTCTGATTGCTTATAATGCAATTCTGCAATCAGTTCATCGTTTAATCTTTCAATCAAAATCTATTTTTCTTCTTCGAAATTGTCAAATATTGTTGAAACGGCATTTCCTATTGACATTATTGCTGAATCTGCTAACTGCTGGGCTTCTGCCATGTATTTTTCCTTTTTCTTTGCTGAATGAACCATTAAGTACTACAGCTATTTCTGAATTCGACCTTGAGACTTGAAAACTTTCTGGTTTTGAATACTTTTTTACGGACGGACGACCTTGGCCGTTTCCTGCCTCGGAATATTCGCGCCCAAGAAGAAATTGCAACGTTTGAAATTCTTTCGTGTCGTCACTCATAACCGACCAATCAGCGTCCTCCGCGTTTCACCCCAGCGCCAGAGGCTACCACTGCTCAGTTAGAATTCAGTTAGTTCTCTGCGGAAATCCATCGAGTGCAAACCTTTCTTCTTTCCTTCCTTCCTTCCTTCCTTTCCTTCCTTTCCTTCCTTTCCTTATGGCTGTATCCCCCGAGTGTAAACCTCGAACTACCTTTACAGTAAACACCCTAGGGAAAGTTAGTAGTTAGTGTTGTGAACATTGGACCCTCAAAGTGTCCTAGAAGGCAGCGTGAAAACTCATCCTCACCTACGGGAAGGACGTCAAGGCTAGGAATACCCATTCTCCACTATCTATGCCTGTATTCGTTATTCGTGAGTTCCAACATAAACATTTGCTATCTCTATTTTATTTCTAACTCAGTTAGGATAGGCTAAGTCAAGATTTCCCGAACTGTGCTCCGCGGAGCACTAGTGCTCTGCGAAAAAGATATTAATAACAAAGCCCCTTTCTATATTTTGACTACAATAATTTTGCGCATGAATTATTCATGACATTCATGTTGGCGGGACAAAACGTTACGGACGCTCTTTTATTTTTCCAAGATTCATTGATTATGTGTGATTAGTCATTAGCATTATCTACCCATCAAATTACAAAAGGTACCCGTCAAAATTCAAAGACCCTCAAAATGCCCCATCAGAAAACAGTTTGGGAAATCCTGGGCTAAGCTTAACCCTTTATTGAGTAAAGTCGAAACATATATTATTATCGCACACTCTTACGCAAACAATGTTTAAAACGTCAAAAAACTTGTTTTTCTTTTTATAAAATTTTAACGCCTTTTTGATATTTTCTTTTGACTGTGAAAATTCTGTATTAAACCTAGATTCTTTATATACTGAGACTAGATTTGACATTTGCCCAGTTTTCGTTCTTTTGGCCGAGTCCGTAATGTTAGCAATTACGATTTAACAAATCTGTGTTCAAATCACACGAATCAACCGAGGTATAAAAAATATATTATAAAAATGTTCTTTATTTATCTCTTTCTATTTTATATTATCATATGTAGAAACAGTTGCTGCAGAATTATTAATATTACCAATTTCTACGCGAACAAGTAGGTGACGTGATAGTGTAGCTGGTATAAAAATTTCCCATTGCCAATGTTTTTTCGGCCTGAGGTAATGAATGGTTTTCCATTGATTTCGATTGATTTGCCACAGATTACTTTTGAAAAAAAAAGCATTGACCATTGAATATTTTAATAATTTGATAATAAATTAAAATTTGAATATGAAGAATGGTAGAACAGTCAAACCCCTTAATATTTAACCCTTTAAGAGGGGAATGGGATTGATCGCCAAAGTTCGAATAACGGTAATGCCCTGCGTTGTGCTAAGCCGTAAAAACATTATACTTTTGCTCGCTTGTGTGACGTCGCTCTTGAGTAATTCTCAACAGCTGGCTACGTGGAAGTGAAGAGATTCGCTATAAACTTTTCCCTTACTTAAAATCTGCCTTGAACGCTAGAGACTCGACACGGTGGCTGAGAGAATGCAGTTGCATGTGCATTAATATGGAAATATGAAATTAATATGTACAAAGACCATCAGGTTGCACTAGCCGTGCTACTACTAGCGCTCGCCGTGGTGAAAAATAGAAGTTTTAGGCGAGGCAAGTCGACGCATTGACAGCCCCCATATTCGCATTCAAAAATCTCCAAATTCGCTATAAGTTATCAAGTCCCAGTGCTAAGGTGTGAATTTATACGCGTAAAATTTTCCCCCTTTTTTTACCACATCTTCAGTATCATTTTTTACCCCGACTACTAAAAGGTCAAGGACCACGAGAATTGTAACTGATCCTATACGAACGTGCGTTACCTGACAAATACTATAGATTATAATAATCAAAGGAAATCAGATTACACATACTGCACATTCTCTTCCACTTCCAGCAATCACACCTACACTATGGCATTTCAGGTAGATAAGCCCATAGAAAGAGAGCTCGTGATAAACAAAGGAATGGGCGGGCAATAATGCTGAACGGAATACCCAGAAGGGGCTTTGCTTAAAAAGTGTTTTACCATACCAACGCGAAATCGCGTGCGTCAGGACTCCTACCAACCGCCTTTCCTCGTCCCAATCGCTAATCTTAACGTGATCTCTGATCACAACATCTACGCTAGCTCCATCTTGCTTCCGCAAATGGTCGCTCACGCATAGGACGTAACAATAATTCCTTATTATTATTTTTATATTTTAATAATTAATTTTTGTATTTTTACGGATTTTCCTCTATTCATTTCAATCCTTTGAACTATTGATGACCGATCAAATTGCATCGAAAAATTGTTTCTTCTTTCTTGTTGATAATTTTGGATTTTTTTTTTATATTCGTTCGTAATGGTCTCTGAAATTAAATACATCAAGATGTTAACATAAATTCATTTATGAGTATGTCAAGTTTATAAATTGTCTTAATTAATACTGCTTTATTATATATGAATAAGGAGAAAGTTGTATTCTTAAAAATTACCTTGCTTCCAGTTTTCCTCACAACAGTAAATTGCCATAAGACGTTTCTAGTCCAAAATTTAGACAGAATGCTTGTAATAGACTTAGTTTGTGCTGTGGCTTCACGAACGGCCAAACTATTTCCATCTGAAACAAAAAGAAAAATGTTTTTTTAGTGATCTTTGATCTGTCAGATATCTTGGAATTAATTATCATATTACTCACTGTTTCGTCATATAAAGATTTATCAGTCTTTATTTTTTCATCAAACGACGTAAAATAATGGAAAATATAAATAATGTTTAATTTTGAAAATACTTTGAAATTAGTATTTAAATGCCAAATCAGGTAAACCAAATCCCGAATTGATTTGAGGAGAGTCAGGATATTATGATAAAAAGTAATTCAGGGATTCTCAATTGGGGCCGGGTGAGAAGGAACATAAATTGTCGTGAAATGGTTGAATTAGGCCACTCCGGATCTGTACCTGTTTGTGATTGTCCTAATAGGTCAATAGGTATAGGGCCCTGTTTTAAGCCTTAGCTAGTAGAACTGCTAGGCGTAAAGATAATTTAATTTTTGTACTACCATTTAAACGCTAGGCGTATCTGTTTTGTGCGTGAAAATTTTTCCATACGATTAAGAATCTTTTCAGCCATCTGCAAAAGTGCTTTGCATTCGTGAAAGATTATATGGACTATCACGCAGAAATCTTAGCCGCTAGAATGTATCGTAACGAGAGTGTACGCGAATGATATGTAATCATTGCACAGCTTGTTCGACGTTACTTTAAAACTGTCGAAGACGAAATAGGAAGAGTGAGCGGCAAGGATCTTAGTAAAGCTATAAAAAAAAATGGACGATCACCAGGTTTCGAAAAGGGCTGCCAGATGAGTTCAGATCTCCAGAAACTCTGGACGAGGCTTTTCAGTACACAGTAAAACTTAAACACTACTAGACAAAGACAAACAGAGGTAAGCGTATGGACGACGAGAAGAGCACATTTTGATGACAAACTTTTCCTGCCTGCTTTCTATATCTGGCTGCAGGCAGGATGATTTGTATTACAATAACAGAAATAGAGCTTTCTATTGTAGTAATAATTCCTAGCGTCGACATTTTAAAGAGAGATCGTGCTACCCAGTAGTCTTACCTTCCAGATAGGGAACATGCGCTCCCTTAGACAGAATCCCAACCGCAAAATATGATTTTCTTCGAATGAAACGGTAGACCAAACGAGACGAGACGCTCGGTACGTGGACAATAGACCTACGTATGTACCTAGGAACGAAAACTCCTGCTCAGATAGGTCCCCGACATCTCGCGGACCCACCATCGCATCCATTGGTATGAAATGACGGGCCCTAAGACCCGCCCAGACTGAGCCGTAAAATTGGTGGAAGCAACTTAAGTCCCCAGGACAGTACTTCAACGTACGAATCACCGTTCATCTCCATCCCAGGACTGAATTATGAAACTGATCAGAAAGATTCCTTGTGGACACCGGATCCACTGTAAACATCGTAGTACTCTCTTCACTAGACCCAAAAACTCTAATCGATTCTTCAGAATCGATTAGTATCATCTGGGTTGGAAACGCTAAAACTTACAGATGACACCGAAACGCCGGTTTACGGAGATGGAATACTCGGAGTAGTATTCTTAAAACAAGAAAAGGCCGAGATATCGTTCCATCAAGACACATTGGTCACTCAGAGTCACCCAATATGCCTGCGATCATTCCTGAGAGATACAACCGCGGCAACGGACAGAGGAATCTATGCGGTCTCACTCTTGCGAGTCCGTACTAGGACCCCTGTCCCCATACTAGTTGCATCAACGGAATCAAAGAAGGATACCTCTCTCAGCTCGAATTCGAGGAAGCAATATACCTAGGCGATGCTGTAGTAACTAATCGCGCAGTAAATGCCATCGCATTAGCTATTAACAATCTCGAAGAGGACATTGAGATACACATCGGACCACAAAACTTATATCCGTATCTTTTGGTGGAGGAAGTCGATGTCAATGAACAATCGACAACAGAACCCTGTGAGGAACGAACTTGAAAGGTATTAGAACAATTGCGACTAGAACACCTTAGTCCAGAAGAACATGAGCATGTGGTAGACATTGTTAAAGACCATCCAGATTTATCTTTTCGGCGACGAGTTACCATCCACTAGCTTCATACACCACGCTATACCCATGAAGGACAATATACCAGTTTCTGCTAGATAATACAAGACACCCTCCTGTACATAAGGATGAAATAGAGAAACAAATAGGAAAATTATTGAATAACCATATCATTAAGCCCTTGACGTCTCTGTATAATTCACCCTTGTGGATTGTACCTAAGAAACAAGGGGCGGACGGAAACGAACGTTGGTGTATGGTAATGGACTATCGTGAATTGAATGAAGAAACGGTGGGAGATGCCTACCCACTCCCTAATATCACAGATATCCTAGACCAATTAGAAGGCGCAAAATATTTCTCTGTATTTGATTTGGCCAGTGAATTCCATCAGATCAAGGTCCAAGCGGAAGACACACCGAAAACAGCATTCACTACTCCTCATGGATGTTACGAATTTGTTCGAATGCCTTTTGGACTGAAGAACGCTCCCGCGCCATTTCAACGCCTAATGGATGACGCGCTGACAGGACTTCAAAGGACTGAACTATTCGTTTACCTAGACGAGGTTGTATTGTACTCTGCCTCATTGAAGGAACATGGTGTAAAGGTTAGAAGGCTACTTAGTAGATTGCGCGAAACAAAGCTTACGCTAGAAGCTGAAAAATGCGACTTCCTGAGAACTGAAGTGATATACTTAGGACATGCCATCTGTAGCGAAGGAGTCAAACCTGACTCCTTGATTCATCCAAGCCGCAAATGAGTTTCCTACTCCCAAAAATACAATGAACTGCAAACAGTTTTTAGACCTCACCGGTTATTACAGACAGTTCCTACAGAATTACTCGAAGCGAGCTAAACCCTTGACTGACCTACTGAAGAAAACGGCTAAATTCGTATGAACTGACATACAACGGAAGAGCTTCGAGGATCTACGTGACGCGATATGGCAACAACTCATGTTACAGTATCCCGACTTTACACGACCGTTTATCCTAACCACGGACGCGTCAGGTTTCGCACTAGGTGCAGTGCTGAGTCAGGGACCCATCGGACAAGACCTGCCCGTAGCATATGCCTCTCGCATACTCAATGGCGCAGAAGTGAATTATTCAACTACGCAAAGAGAATCTTTAGCCATGGTATATGCAGTGAAACATTTTCCCCCTTACCTATACAGATGCGAATTCACGTTCTGACTAAAACCAGGAATTCTGACTAAAAATCAGGAAATTAACCCAACGGTTGAATCAGACGTCAACGCCCCTTCCAAACAAGGTAGAGGAAGACCCAAAATCTTACGACGTTCCGTGTCACCATCAATACCTGAACGGAGCAGCGAAGATGAATCTTCCTTGGAAGACGACGACATGGCTGGCTCCGACCAAGAGTATCGCCCATCAATATACCAATGAAGAAAGAGCATACTACCCAGTCTAACTGAACTCATCAATACATGAAGTAGAAGCAAGAGAGTTCTTGATGCAGGTCCTAGCAGACCTCTGCATAGAGCAAAGGGACCAAATTAACGAAGCAGACCAGTCTTCGTAAGATGCGGGAAAATTTAATAAAACTAGGAATAGTCTCTGATAAGAGACTGTTCTGAAGAAGATGGACCTGACGGAGGAAACGGCGCTGAGACAGAAACCAGGATGGACTAGCAAAAGTCTGCTTACCTATACCACTCCCCACCTTTCTACCAAAGGCACGGTACAATTCCCCAAGTTGAAGTCAATGATACGACTAAGCATTGCTACGAACAGCTACACTCAGATAAGACGAGTTCGAACACCAGCAGAACTGAACGAAATCTACAGGAACCCAGTCAGGAACCTATAACTATATGCTCAGATCAGGGACCCGACACCTCTAGAGAACTAGGAGTCGATATAGATTGATCCTCAGTGAAGGATTGGGACAAAACCATCTCTATGATAAGCATCAAGAGTAGTCGCGAATGCCTGACTTTCGAGAAGGATAACTACGCTCAATTCATCTCAGCGGATTGATCAGTAAAAGGGGAAAATATCGGATTTTTAGCATAATATGCAAGGTATATCACTTTGACCGCATTACAGTAAAAGACATACGTGTAGGGTTGAACATCCTGAATTTCGCCATACTAGAACCAGACACCAGACACCTAGCGCTTTGTCTTCTAACACACTGCGCGAATTGCTGCACAAGACATTCCCCGACCGTGACGTCACTATCGCGCTCTGTTATGGTAGAGTACAATTACCTTCGGAAGAGCTAAGAAGGAAGACAATTCAAGAAAACCACGATAACCTGGTAGGAGGACACAAAGGCGTAACCAAAACATACAAACGAATACGCGAACGTTATTACTGGCCGGAGCTCAAACACGAAGTTCAAGAATATGTTAGGGCCTGTAAAAGTTGTCAGGAGCAAAATTTAGGATGAAACGAAGGAACTGGACAAAGGATTATAACTGACAATCCTCCAGACGCTTTCGAGAAAATATCCATAGACACCGTAGGACCCCTTCTCTTCACACCTAACGGCAATCACTACATACTAAGAGTCCAAGATAACCTTACGATGTATTGTATAGCTGTTCCTATACCAAACGTCAGCGCTATTACCGTAACCGACGCCTTTGCAAGACACGTAATCGCGAACTTCGACGCACCCAAAATTATTCTTACGGATCGTGGAAGATCTTTTGTTAGCAAATGACTTCGCAAATTAGCTAAAGTATTTAAAATCAGACATGTAACTACATCAGGATATCATCCCCAAACTAACGGATCCTTAGAGCGAAGTCATCACGTGCTAACAGAATATCTGAAACACTATTTACACAAGTATGATGACTGGGACCAGCTGATCTCTTTTGCAATGTTCTCATATAACGCCTCTATTCCCGAGGGCGCTAACTTCGTGCTATAATAATTAGTGTTTGCGAGACTAACGAGCTCACCGACGTCACTACCTTCAGATGAAAAACTTGAGGCACACGGGACATACCTGACTGAACTCATTACGAAATTGAACGACCTCAGACAGATAGCCGGTCAGAACCTGGTGCACGCCAAATACCAATCCAAAGAGTGGTATGACAAAAGGGTTAATCCCTGCAGATACCAAGTAGACGATGTGGTGTACGTATTAAAGGAACGTCGAACAAGCTAATTAGGATAGCTATTATATCGGTCCGTACAAGGTGGTGGACATCACCAATCATAACAATGTCATTTTAGAAAACCAACAGGGAGATCGATTCCTAAAACATATGGACAAGGTGAAGATAGCTACACAGCCAAGTGGGTAGAAGGAAAATCTAGGAAATGAATCTCGTCACCATAATCCCGGCCTGTATTAGAAACCGGTACGAAGCGTCCGACTCGTGGAAAAGGAATGGCGAGTCACTGCGTACAAGGACACCTCAAAACTCTTGACACACGGAATAGAAGGACTAGCAGTCCTACCAGAAGCCTTACGTAGCTCTAAGGGTCGCTTACCCGATAATGAGTGCGAAACCCTCGTTAACAAACTGTTGTGAGCCCAGATGCTGGATTCACGGGTTAGACTACCGGAAAGGATTTTGGAGTCAGGTACTTTGGGATTCGTTGCCCGAGTAAAAAGTTAGAACTTAACTCTCAATATCAAGTATAAAATTTATTGGAAAAACAAAATAAGCTACGTTAGGTTACACTAATTAGAAACAAACTGTTTGTGGGGTGAGTACGAAGGTCACGAGATTTGAGGTTAGTAGTTCGACTAAGTTACCGCAGTAACACTTCACTCTTAGCTCTTTACTTCGTTTGACGTGCCGAAAGGCCGTCTGCTTTTTGTATCCTCAATATTGGAATTTTTGGGAGACACAACAATTTGATATTTCGTCACCGTATCAGAAGGTTGTCTCCGTGTTTCCATAATTTTTAGCGGGCGGAATGTGACGCGTTGTAGCTTAGCCATTCCGACGCTTCTGACGTAGGCACGTTACTAAATCCTTATGGCGATTCACAACATCCCTTTCCCCATAGAAAAAGGAAAGATCCATTTTCATGGGCTTTTCTTTTAGCCTTGTTAGTCCTTGTACTCATTCCTGTCTCATAACCTTCGCTCACATAAAATTTCGCTGACGTTGGGGTTTATTCACCCGAGTGTTTAGTAAGGTGTACATTTTGTTCTACTTCCCGTTTACGATGGTCTTATTACAATCGTGCCTTAGATTACGGTGTAACGTGATTTGAATTCGGGGAAGAGTTTCCTATTACTATTACATTAGGTGGGAAAATTTCCCCGGAAGGAATTGAATTTACATTATTTATCCTTTTTCTTAAGAAATAAATTACAATGATTCCTAGAATAATAATAATGATACAGAAAATTGTCCCTATCGAGTAGGAGATAGGTGATGATATGATATCTATTAAGGTATCTAGTTTATTCCCCTTTAGATTTTCCTCTATATCTGACATCTTTCTGCTTAGCGCATTTAATTCGCTAGGATCCTTGATGAGGCTTCTTAGCTTAGGTTGTATGTTATTATTTTTAAGTACAATATTTGGCGCAAAAGTGTTATCAGTAATTAGTGTTAGGTTTAGAGGAGGTAAATAGTTTAAAGTTATGTCTAATTTATATCTACCTTCGGTTTCCAGGGTGAAACCTTCGGTGGTTAGTTTACATTTTCCTTTTATTTCAATGATACCAGAGCCTTGCATAACATCCCTTTTTGGACTTTCGTTACTACATAAAATCATAATTTGTTCCGGTTTGTCTGCGACATATAACCAAGAGTTGGGGTTCTCCATCTCGATAAGTAGCGTATTTTCGATATCGACCTGTCTTGTTTCGCATGACGTAGGGTACGACGATGGGTTTGTATAGAGTTGAACTTCGCATGGACCGTAGGGTCTAATTTTGAATATTGGGTGTCTTGCTTCACACAAGTAGTGACCTTTGATCCTTTTGCATTTCTCTAATTCGGTCCGCGTCATCCTGATGAATGTTTGCATCTCGTGTCCCACTATCGCGTAGTTGTCGTCTGCTCTAATGTAAGCGTGTACGTGCCATTTTCCATGCGAACAGGCAGAGAGTGTATTCGATTTACATGATACTCTTGGGAGGATGTTAACTGTTATGCCGTAACGTCTCGGTGACGAAGGAGTTCGTTCGAGAGATTAGGGCTTAGAGAATTTTTGGGATCTTTGCCGATTAAGGAGTTAGAACTGGCGTGAATATAGTGTAACAAAAGGGTTTATTAAAGTGGTGCTTTGTTGTGTACAGGGTTCCGACATACGTCGACTTAAGAATAGACACCGTTCGGCATTAACCTATCTCCTGTACTGAGTCCTCCACGAGTCCACCCTATCCGTTCGAATTGTAATTGAAGACTGTCGATTTTCGGATGTGCAGCCATAAGCTGGACTTCCGAAAATGTGATTATTGTGCGATTTTCCAATTTCTACATCGCGGTTGCCAGGCGCCTTTAGTTCTGACTTAGCGCATTGCTACACGCGTTAACTACTTGGCCTGGCGGTTTCCCAATGGGGTCAGGAGACTCCCAGCACAACAGCTTTCTGGTAGCCTATAGGGTCTAATATTTATTGGAGCCGTCCCTGGGCTGACCTGGATTTCATGTGCTGTTGCATTCGTACATCCTACCTGGTCGCCTTCTAGATAGAAAATGTCGTGGTATTTTTTGCATACTTCGAGCAAAGTTTCCTTTTCTTCTTTAAGTGTTCTGTCCTCAGATTATCACGTAATTTAGCCATTCTGCTAGCTTCGGGAATGGGTGTGATTTTAAACACTAGTGTCCCCTTTTGGTTATCGGTCTCTACGGACTCGTGTTGCAATTCTTGGATTGTTACAGTAGGAGTGTCAAGTGTCACCAGGCGCTCGGTTGTATTTAGGACGCTGACTAAGCATTCTTCAGACTCTGGTTGGGTAATACAACCGCCTAATATTACGCCAGGTATTAATTCGATTCTTTTAATAATTCCTTCCTTTTTATTTTTCGTTATAGCCTTTATTATTGTCTCGGATCTAGGCTTTAGCGTGTTCTTTCTAGTGGAGTCCTCCAATTTTCAGGTTATTCCGTATAACTGAAAGCATTTATTTGCCTGCCCGGATTGTTACCTGGTCTTTCACGAGGAAGTCATTTCCTAATATTCCATCAGCTGATATGGGGAAGTCATTTCTTACTACACGCATAAGGTGTACGCGTCTTCTATGCGTATGGTTAACATAATCTTACATAACGTAGTTATCTCCGAATTTCCGATCCCTTTTAAAGTTAGCACCTTGTCTTTGGCTAATGCATGCTTATGTAGCTTTCCTATTTTAATTAGACTGACCTCTGCTCCTGAGTCGACTAACATCATGGATTTTGAGTCTGCTACTTCTACGGCTTCTATTTGGACGAGGTTTATACCTCCCAGGTTTTCCTTAATGTGGTTAACACCATAGGCTTCTATCGGCTTTCACTCATTTTCTGAATATCTATAATTCGTATTTCGATTTTCCCTAGTTGGGTTTTTACCTCTCGCAAAGGATTCATTTCTTCGTGGCCTAGAGGCTCCTGGTCGTAGATGCTTATTCTTAGTCCAGCATTCCTCTTCTTTGTGTCCCAGTTTGTGACAAAAGTTGCATTTTATTTGTAGTTTGTTTATCTCTCTTGGAGCGCTGGGAATGGGTAGGCTTCTTCGCGGTGCTACCGCTGTTTTAGAGTAACAGTCCCTAGCGAAATGTCCTATCCGATTGCATTTACTACAAGTAGGGGGCGTAGACCTCCTTGTATGCTCCTGTCCTGGGTGGCGTTTAGCTATGACGGAATCACGGGATCCACTACTCTTTTCTTCCTCTATTGCTCCAGTGATAGCTGCCTGGAGCGTTTCATAATGATTTGCCTTGACTATCATTCGAATTCTATCGTGTAATCCTTGTTCGAATATGCCTAAAGCTTGCGTTCTCAAGAGTTTTTCAATTACTTGATTCTCTACGACACTATTTTTTATAGACGTTGTAGCCTTAATAAGTTCTGTAAGTTGATTCTCTACCCTTTGCATATAAATGTACAATGTATCTTATACAATCGCGCAGTTAAAATTACCTATAACACGGAATTTTGCATACATGATTTCTTATCGGAATTGCATCATATGCTTAGGCGCGTTCACACGTGATAGGCGATAATAATATATTTCTCCATGCATACACGTCTTTATATACTACTACATATAATTTTGACCGCTGTACTCGTCCGCTTGTTTTTACATACAGGGTTATTCACAGTAGACCTACCAGCTGAAGTTGGCCGCAAATGGATGATTTTATTAATCAGAACAGTTTGATGTCATTAAAAAAAAAAATGAAAGTTAACATAATAACATTATCAATGTCATGAGCTTTAGAATCTTTCAATCACGTTCAACTTCAGCCGATGCATTTGTCGCGAGTTACCCTGTATATGTCCCGTATAAAATTTACATATATACTTATCCATATCTCAGTCAGGAAACCGCATTCCTGTTTCCGAAGTTTTACAAAGATCCCCGATCTTCAGATGAGATAATTCTGCTTTATAAAGCACTGACGATTCCCAAGGCGCTTCAGTCGGTTCTTAATCTTGCCTTGTGTTGTATAAAAAATGAAAATGCATTCAGAAACGTCGAAATGCTATAGAATCTTATACAGTTTTGCGATGCTTTGTCATTGTGTGATAAGAGCAAAAGGGAATACTGATACCAATGTGGAACAATTGATATCGACAAAGACCGATTCACAGAGTGATCTTCTGAAAATACTCTCGGGCGTTCTGAATGAAAGAAAAATCAATTCGTTGAGCTCTATCTTGTCTATGAATATCAGTGCAGGATCGATAAACTTTAATATCCCATTTACTTTTCCTGGTTCGAACGTCAATGGGACTACACGTAAAACACCAATTAAATACGTCAGGGATGATTACACCCTGGTGGAAGGTATCGGTTATCACAAATTTCACATGAAGAAAGCAAACTGGAACGATGCTCGCAAAAGTTGCAACGATGAGGATGGTACTGTGTAACAAGTAAATGCATCTTAATGAATTTCATGCTTAAAGCTTTAATTATGAAAATTTCTCATTACGCAGCTCGTCTAGCAGTGATCAATTCTGAAAAGGAGGAAAGAGCACTGCGTCAACTGATGACAGACAATGGAGGTGCCAAAGAGGCTTACGTAGGTGCGCACGATATGTTCCAAGAAGGCGACTGGGTGGCCATTACTGGAGAATCTTTGGGGAAAACTGGATTCAATAAGTGGTCTAATCTCTGGCCTAATGAGCCAGATAATTATGGCGGAGATCAGCATTGTGCTGTTTTACGCACAGAAGGAGGAATGGACGATGTGCGATGTAGTATTGATCATTATTACATTTGTGAGATTCCTTTATGAATTAAAAGTTAATGCATATGCCTTGAGTATTCTGATGACCCGTTAATATTTTCTGTTGTACATCAAATTTCGATATTTTCAATAAAATCCTTATTTGTCGATATCTATACTCCTGTTAGATTTTTCTTATCGGCATAGAAAGATAATATAATAGTGTTTAAATTTTTATGATTAAAATTCATATATTATTAACACCATTGAACTCATACGTTTATATACTCAGGTAAGATATCGTGGTTCATCAAATCCTGAAATCTTATTATAATGCGCAAACAGTATACACTTTGTTAACGTAATAATATGCACATTTAGGTACTCACTGTACAATTGTAGACAGAAACAAGTATATCAAGTATCAAAATTTTCGTGCAATTTACTGATAGCGTTTACTAGTAATTAGTTTATACTTCATCTAATCTCTGATAACGCAATAATATGCACATTTAGGTACTCACTGTACAATTGTAGACAGAAACAAGTATATCAAGTATCAAAATTTTCGTGCA
>JASANN010000411.1:32852-44067 GCA_031762395.1 Calameuta pygmaea
GCACATTATTTTATTGGTATATTTACTTTTATTTTCATTTAGATTTGACTTCTGTTACGTCGCAGATGAAGAGAAAAACAAAAGTGCAAGAACGAAAACAAGACTCACGATTACACAAGTACTTGAATTAAGAAATTCATCTGTGTGATAATGAATAAAATATCTATTAGTGTTATTAATTTTGTCGCACTTAGACTGATTCCGTGAATCGCGATACGTCCGCAAATCCTTAAAGAGGAAAATCCAAATATTCTAAATAAATAATTCGTTTCATTTAATTACTTTTAATTCATTTAAGTTAAGGTAAATTAAATCTATAGTAATAAACATAGTTACGCATTGAAATTGTTTGTGGTTCAAATTTATGGCAAACATATATTTATGCAATATGAGCCGTTCGTCAAGAATGGCTCGAAGATGGTACAATGCCGACTAGACAATGGTTTGTAGATTATTGTTATCCATTAATCGGCCAACCTTTGAACCCTATTGCAACCTCTGACATTTCCTACATAGGTCGTTCCATATGATTTAGATATAAACCGCTTTATTAGTATTCACAATTTATTAATTAAATGTCGACTGCAATATTTCGCCTTCTTATCAGAAACTATACCCATCCTTCCCAGTTCCAAGAAACAGAGACAAAAGAAGGAAATACGATACTGAAACACCGCAGCTTGGTGCTTCCCCACAGCACAAAATGTTTCGGGTAATCCCGCGCTGCTCATTCGATACACGAAACTTAATAATGAGTCTAATTATATCGTTGAATAATGCATATATAAGTCAGGACTTCAGACTAGATATGCATTCACTCTCCAATCTTCTTTTCAGAAGCTCTACGGTACGTAGCAAGATTTTTACAACAAGTTCAGTTTTACACGAGCCAACAAGATGGACTTCCTTGATATATTTTTGCAAATTTTTTTTTTTAATTATTTGTTCAAGCATCATATCAACAGAATATAATTAGCTAAATTAGAAGTTTAGTGGTATTTATTGTAACAAAACTATCGTACATTCGCATATACTTAAATTACCTGAATCAATTATAATTAACATATCATTACCATTTTTAGATATTCAACATGAAATTGTTCATCGCTGTCGCCCTCTTGTGTGCTGTAGCTGCAGTGTCTGCTACCTTGCCGAATCAAAAATGGCCACCTCGTTCGACTGGACCTACTTTCCCACGTCCGAATAATCCGCATGTGTGTTTCCTTTCCTTTTCTATTTATAAGTTCTCTCTATTGATTTTCTTTCAGTAAATTAATTATAAAACCTTTACAGTATCGGTTCCGACGTGAGGATGATCCGAGCAGGAGAATTCGAGTGCAGGGAAACATTCCCGTTGGAAATTCCCGCCAGCAGCCATCAGTCGACGTGAACTACGAACATCGACTCTCTGACACCGGAAGGCGAACAGTCGATGCCTACAGTGGACTGAACCTTCAATCTGGTCGTGTTCAACCCCACGCTGGGCTCAGGTTCGAGCACAACTTTGACAATGGTTTGTTCCTCAAGGGTTACGGTCAAGGACAGACGGGACGTGGTGGCAGAGTGGAACCTCAGTTAGGCGCTGGATTTGGTCTAAGATTCAGGAGAGAAATTGAAGCAGAAGAGACTGATGCTGAATTTGAAGAGCAATAGAAAGTTGTGTTGGAGTTGATATATTTGTCTCCTTGCGTGCTATAGAATTTTGTATAAATATTTTAATATATTTATTATTTGCATACATATTGTAACGTTTCTTCTTCATTTTCATACGTAAACAACCTTGGAATGTCATGAATATCAACAGAGCAGTTAATTCCATATCACTGTGGGGCCCCAAGCGTCTTAAGGGATGCTGCAAGATAAAACATCGATCCTGTGTACGCGACATAATACCCCGCGAGAATCAGCAAATTACCCACTAGCTGATCGTCAACGAGAAGAATAGAGGAAACGAGGAATTAATAAAACATACCAAAGCCATTTCTTAAAGCACTACCTTAGGTCTACCTTAGGAGTGTAATTAGGTGCTTCCACGAAAGTAAGAACATAATATGTAAAATAAATAGACGGACGCTATGCAAAACAAATTCCCTAATTTAATCTAAAAAGTCCTATTTCCGATATTCACATTAAGGGAGACGGAAGAGCCTTTTTTTTGTACGTGCATTCTAGCAACGACAATTCCTTTCTCATTCCCTGTTCGATACTTGTCGCACTGTTGCACAGAATCATTGATTAAAAGCAAAAAAAGGCATGCAGGGAAAATTTTCCATGTATTAACTTTACATGACATCTCGACTAACCTAAAAATGCCAGATGTGCTCAGTCTGCGCAAGCTAACCTTAGGCGGTGTTTACATATAAACTGCAGATTTTCACATTAAAGCACATACCGTTACGTTTTCCCAATCACAATGTCGAGTTTCTAGCGTTCCAGGTAGATTTTAGTCCCGCGGCCAACACCCAGCGTCCTATTTTAGTTCCAAAAGCACTAACTTCGAAAAAATTATTATAGTTTGAACTAAAAACGCTAGCCATGAATTAAAAGTCGTGAAATCAAATTTTACATATAATTAATATAGCAAAATAATTCCGGGATAGTTGGACCTGCCGACTAAGACAGACCAACCATTTAAAATACATAGATAATAAAGTCGTTTAAAATACAGTCGGGGCAGCAAGTTCAACTATCCTGAAATTAACTTAACAAATAGTTATTTATTAAGGAAAATTTAATTTTCCTGAGTTTCATTTATTTTGAAAAATTCATAAACTTTTGGTGGCTTATTTTACCATTCTTTCTTCTAATTGATTTGCCCTGTACTTATTTGTTTGTTTTTATAAAATTTCTAGTTTTCTTTTTTTTAATATCTTGTAATCTCTTGCCTTGTTTTCAGATGAGATTTTTAACATTTTTATTTTTTTATTCATCCCTATCAACTACTACAATAATTCTAGTTAACATACCGCATACAATTCTATTTTATTGTGAACCAACCCTTTGTAATAGTCGATTTAAACCAAGTCTAGTGAAGCATTTGACGTACTAAGTATATTTATTTTCTACTAAATTTGGAACTATTTTCATATGATATTATTCAACAGACGCTGTTATTACGGGCTCAAAATAACCACATTTGCCTTGAAGTATAATTAAGCAAATATCACAAAATCGCACATTCTCTGTATTTACCGTCGCGATAAAAGCGGACTTCCTGTATATGTATTAAAATCAGGAATATTGCACATTTGCAAATATTAATGGTAAAACAACATTGGATATGAATTTTGCCCACAAACATTATTAATTGTACCACGTGCGTCCTCTCCTTCCGTTTAGTGAATCAATCTCAGATGCTCACATTTAATATAATATTTATTATAAACAAAAACGTTTATTAAATATACATTATATAATATTTAATTATGAAATACAGATTTTTCAATCAACCAATTCTTCTTTCTTCCTTTTAGAATTTTCAGAATCTCATGGGCGGTAGTTTTGGGGGTCCACGTGGATTGAACGGCGGGATGTTATATTTGAATCTCTGTGCTTCGGCTGTTGTGAATCCCAAAAGGACAACGATGACCAGAGCCATTAAAATGCCGAAAAACTTCATCCTGGAAGATCTGCAAATGAATATTTCAAAATATTACACATTAAAAGGCATAAAAATATAGTAACGTATTTGAAAACTGATCTTCAAAAAAAAAACCTTAGTCTTCCGAAAAAAAAAAAATTGTTCAACCAGTTTTTAAAATTTCGATCTAAATAAATATCAATATAAACTATTATTCGAAAGATTATATTTATTGAGAAAATTGTAAAAGTATATTGCAATCTGTATGACACGGATCATCCTAATATGAATTAGATCAAATTGCAGAGAGTTACTGTAGACAAAGTTTGACGATTAAAGTTATGTAAAAAAAAAGAGTTTTTTAAAAAAAAAATGCAAATGAATTAATTACGAAGTACATTTCATGAAACTTCGTGACTGAACACAATTTTCGTGACAGTTGTCAATAATGTGCAATATGTTTTGGAAAGATCTTTTACTACTGAATTGTCACTTGCATTAGATAAAAGAAACCATTACTAAGTAATTTCAAAGTTACTAATCTCTAATACTTACTTGCTACTGACACAGCTGAGGATACTTAGTGCGAAAGAACGAATGAGAATATGCGACTAGTAAACTGCAAGCGTCTTATATAGGTACTGGAAGTGACTGACGACGTTCACGTGCAGCAAATCGAAGCTTCAAACGAAGACAGGGGAATCCCCGTCGCGGTATTCATACAAAAGTTTTTATTATTACTTTGCTTTGAGAAGAATTTATAAGAAATAGTTTACTGACACATGTTAGTGAAAGAAAGGAACGGGAGCGAGCTTGAAAAGGCGCGAAGGCCAGGAAGAAAGAGAGAGAGAGAGAGAGAGAGAGAGAGAGAGAGAGAGAGAGAGAGAGAGAGAGAGAGAGAGTGGACTGGGAAGTTAGGGAAAGCCCGGAGTGACGAGAAGACAGAGATCGTGGATGCATCACAGAATAACAACTACGGACGGTATTACCCTTTCCTTCCTCCTTTCACGCGCATGCGCCCTAGGAGAAGACGAGCGATTAAGTTATGGTAGTTTTAAGGTGTGTATAGTTGACTAGCAAATTAATTAGAGATTTTTCTTCATGTGTTTAACTGCCATACTGGATCCGCCATTTTGCATATAAAAATTTTGACCTCAAATTTGGATTCAGCAGTTCCAAAAATTGTTAGATTACATGTGTCGTGAAGATAACGGTGGTAGAGATCAATTGTTTTTTTTTTATAGGACGTCCATATAGACGTCTGCAATCATCCATAATGAATAACAGCTGTACAATATTTATTGTATAGGTAGTATTGTTTGACGGCTGCTTAATGTTAAATACCGATTTCCATGAACTGCATTCAACTGTATAGATTAGAAATAGTTTAAAAATCGTTACTTTGTGATCGAGCGTTGTCACTGCAAAGATCTATGTGTTCTACATTTTGAACGCTAATGGTGGTCGAATAAATATTAAAACGTTAGCGACGGGGCGTTGCGTTTGACTTGAGCACAGAACCATTTTGCGTCGATCGTTTCAATTGCCTATGATTTGAAAAATTGTTGTCTAATCTAATCTAATTAATATTTCAGAAAGCAATTTATGAAAGGGAGCAAAGTACCTTTTTGTTATACAAAAAAATTAGACAGATTTGTAATAACTTAAAGAACTTAAATTACGCGTTTATGCGTCATCTTTCGCCAATGTCTATATTCTTTTATATATTCTTATGTAAATTCTTTTCTCCATGTGAGAATAATCTGGATGCTCCACGGCGCAGGTTATACGAGCAATCGGAGAAGAAGCGAACAGTTATCGAATTAACACTTAACGGGAGTCTAGTATATCTAGATTATGAGAAAGCTGCTATGGGTCAATATCTATGTAGAAATAGGACAAAATTCTTTCTTTGGAACGCCTGAGTTACTGTGCACGTGTGTAAAACAAGGATTGAAGCGTGCATGCTTGAGACTGTAAATTTAAGGATTAGGATATCTATATGTATACAAGAGTCAAATGTGAGTGATTTTGGCTACGACTTTGTACTAGAATATAGACTAGACTTAGTTCATGTGCGTAAAACAATGGTTGAAGCGTGCATGCTTGAGACCCTAAATTTAAGGATTAGGATATCTATATGTATACAAGAGTCGGTCGAACGAGTACTTGACTTTTGCGACGGCTCAGGTTGCCCGGCGTCAGTAAAGTCCCCAGGAAAAGGAAAGAATACAAGTATGAATCGATGTAAAACAAGTGACTAATTTTGGCTACGACTTTGTACTAGAAGATAGACTAGATTTAATTCAACTGTCGACCAGTGCGGACGTGTCCGTAACCTATAGTTAAGTTTTTGACATCCCTTTCTAATAAGACATCTTAACTCCCATTAAAATCGTTCTTCGCCACTTCCATCACGATCCTTACTTTTCAACTCGTCCCAAGACCATTATTAACATTCCTAGATTAATATTCTTTCTTCTACATCTATATAATGCTTTAGCATTCGAGTCCAATTACAATTACATAAATAAACAGATACCTACTTTCTTCCTTGGAATTTGAATATTAATATTGTTGAAATGTCAATAATTTCGCGAAATATTTCATCCGCTGGAGTCCATTTTATTGCAACACCTTATTTAAACATACAATTTTTACTATATACTATATGCTGTACATACATTTATTATGACTTTAAGAAATAAATATTTTACCACCCGATATACACTTTCCTTTTGAAAAACGTTCATCGATAATCATTCATTTTTAAAATTAATATTAAGTTTTTGTTTTGCTGTCCGAACGAAATATGTGTTGCGTAACTGATCCGGGAATAATTAATCTCTGGTTATGACAGTATCATTATCATGTAAATAGACAAAGTTCAGCGACACCCATTGACCTATAGCGCCATTTTATGCTATCGGGGAACTACCGCTCTTTAAATTTATTTCAATTTGCCATCAGCAAAATATACGTCATGTTTACTCACAGAACCAGACAGCTGTGTTTTGTTCCAGATAACGCTTTTTATGAATAACATTTATGAGGTTTCAATGCTTGCTTCAGTAATTATAATTGTTTTTTTTATCAGTATTCTAACTTTGTAATATATTATGTAAATTATTCGCTCTAAGATATTCTTGATTGTGTTAATGATTCTTAATTATGTAATATGTCAATCTCAAAAAATAAAAATTATGTTTCCGCCCGGGATCGAACCGGGGACCTTCCGCGTGTTAGGCGGATGTGATAACCACTACACCACGGAAACCGTTATAGTAGCCTTGCTTATTTAGAGTACATAACTTTGTTTATTAAAATTAGTACACGTAAAACAATTTTATTATAATTATCAGATGTACAATTTATGTTCTAATTACCTGCGCAGCATCGGACGTTAAATTGTTCATTAATATAAGATTTTTTAATGCCTAAATCAGGTCCGTATAGAAGGATATTTTTTAAAAATGATCCTAAACCAAGTATGTAATGTACAGTTTGAAATTGTATTCATAAACTGTTTCCCTAATTCACCGATAAAATTATTATACGGCAATAGAAATCTTCGATATATCGTTTTACCGCGAATTTAGAAGGCTCGTAACAGTGCGAGACGTTTCGTAATAGTTTAGGAATAGAAATCGCGTGAATTTTTAATAGATTTATGCAACGGGCTGGCACTTTTATACAGCACGACACTTATTATAAAAGAAAATCACAGTTTGGTTTATTATCCTATAAATTACAGAGTACGAGATCACTTATTATTTTTTTCATACACTCTTACTCTTATATATTATTTCTTATTAGATCGATAGACGAAATGGAGAAAAGTATTTATATATCTGTTCTCGATGCTAATATTTATGGCTAGAATGGCAAAAAGCATAACATGTAATGTTTCTGCTGACTCTGTAATGCGGTTTAAAATAAGGCAGGCAATGATTTATAACCACATATGATCACTATGATCCCTGTTGGCAGAGATTTGTCATTTTTAAAAAAATCATTCTCAGATTTCTTTTGGATCTATCACGTAGTCTGAAATTATTTTTGGCAATAAAAGGTGAACTACGTCATAGTCTCGCTAGGCGTACCTGTACGGGATCTTATACATATTGATCATATAAAATGATCAATCGATAATATGTCCCGTAATTAAAATTTTTACCCAAGACCTGCATCGTGACAGTTATATTACAGTAATTTGACGAAAAGATTGATGCAGTTATTTTAAAAAATCTTCCCAAACATTAAAACGTATTTCTTAGACGTGGAGAAGTTTGGGAATAGCCCAAACAGCTACTAGTGACAATGACGTCAGGAACTGAACTTAGAGATTTTGGTAGAGGAATTAATAGATTCCTAAAAGCTACGTCATAATGTCTTTGCTGCAACTGTGCTACCTGATACTTGAAATAAGAGGAAAACTAAAATAGAAAAATTTATAAGAATGAATTGTAAGGATGATGAATTTATAAGGAAAAAAATAGATTCCTTAATAGCTTCTAGTACTTTTCAATTTGATGCTTCTTGTCGTATTCTTGATTTATAATTAGGATTTTCTGTCTGGAATTGAACGAGTTATCAGGACAGAATGATCAGAGATCAATGATCCTTATCGAGGAGCTGCTGTTTATATCATTGGAGGAGTTACGTTAATTTTTGATAGGAATTACGAAATTTCTTATTAAAATCTCCTAATGCTTAATTCAATTTATTTTAATTTACTGGCGGATTAACTAATGGCTCGCTGATAATTTAAATTTCTTATGTTAGGCCTGTGGCTATTCGTCGTGTCCAAGAGAGTATTTGTTTCTATGCCTTTTTGCTGACTGTTGCTGGGGTTCGCGGAATGTCAAAGGGAATAATCTCTAATCTTTTTTTTTCCCCCTGACTTTTGCTATAAATAACTCCAGGGAATGATACGATATTAGGAATTTTATGATTCTGTTTCTTATATCTATATCGGCAAACAATGGCACCCAGTGTTGGGAAATATTATAAAAAAACGGTCAATTAAAAAAAAATTACTCTAAAACGAAATTGTAGATTACGTTATTTGTGACGTGTTGACCAAAGCTGACGCAACGTTCTTAAAATTATTTTACATGCCCTCGCGTCTATTCCACAGGCAAAATTTATAAAAAATTTTTACGTAGATCAAAAGATTTTCGTTAAAAAAAAATGCAGATATAATAAGACATATGACATAAAAGTTGGATTTCTAATTTGATTAAAAAAAATTTTTAAGTCATCCGATACTGTTAAAAGAATCGATAGTCAAAAATTATTTGAATTTTTCACTGATAATAAATTATCAGCATTTGGTTGAATATTTATTAAGTGTCATTCCAAATACAACATATCAATTTTGTAATCTTATTCAATAACGTGCTTCAATGGTGAACGGCAGCCATCTTTGGCTTTGGAGGTAAACCATTTATTCTGCGATATTCATCTTCAGTCAAGGAAATTAGGGGCTTTATTTTTCCACCTGGTGCCGATACAGGTTTGCGATTTCCGTCTTCGGATGCTTCACGGCGGATACGCTGAAATTAAATAGCAATTTTTTTTACTTTAGACAATTTTCTTCATAGCGAAATGCATTATGACAATAGTGAAGTTTAACATGTTAACGCGTATCGACTATATGTATGTACTTACCGGATGAGGTGTCGGCTTGTTGACAGGCCTGATGGGCTGAACTGGTCTTCTAGTTGTATACTGATTTCCCGGACGGGCAGGTTCGGCTGAGACAACCATTGCGTAAATCGCAAGAATCGCCAACAATGCAACAAACTTCTTCATCTTTGTTTCTATTGTTTCTCTGTACAAAAATTACATATAGTTTATTAATCAGATATAAAATTTTTATAAAGTCTTCCTAAGACTGATATGAATCTTATTCTAGACTGAATTAGCATCCTGTCCTATTGTAAACTGAATAGCGATACGTAATTCAAAATTTGGGACTTATTGACATGATTTTATTATATAAAAAATACACAAGTTTTTACTTATTAATATCACTTTGTTATTAACGAGATAATAAAATAATCATAATTTTGTTTTTTCTTTCTGGTTTAATTGCTTACAAAGACACTAGTCGGTGCACGAGTTCATTGTTTTTGGCAATTTTTTTCTCCAAAGTATATGTGGTTTCCCATAAAATAACATATTGTTTAAATAGAAAAATAAAATTTATTTAGTGGAAAACCATGCATATGCATACTTTGCATTTTATGCACCGACACGTGTGCTTTGCTAGAGAAATTATCACGTTTAATCTTAAGCGATGCTTACCAAGTGTATCTTCACGTTCGAGGATCTTGAAGTAATGGATAATATTTTGCCGATTGATTCTTCTTTATATATGATTCAATAATGATATACAAAAGTTTTATACATGCATTTCTAAGAATTAGGCCCATGCCTCGATCCCGGGGAAGCACCGGTCACTGAACGTGCTTGGAAATGCGTGGCTGGCCATCGGAGTGAGACCATCGTCATGGAAACCGCCTTGAACGGATCATCAATGTAAATAAGATACGTCGATATTTAATAGATAATCAATAAAAATTATTAATATCATAGCAACCCATTTGAAATTCCTTGTTAATCTAACTTATAGGGATGTGCGGGGAAAAAAGGGCACTAAAGGCAGCCAGGGTGAAACGGGCGTAACGCAACCAGCAAACAAACTGTCGATACTTCGTATTGAGAAAAAGAAGAAAGTCACAGAGAAAATTCAGGATTTTCTTATCACTTCCCTTTCGAGGTTAAATCTCGAAACTTCTCTTAGAAAGTCGGGAAAATATTTATAAATTATTTGGAATTATCGAGCACGCTGTGCGATTTACTCCGGAAGCCCGTTTTGCCTTGCTTTTCTTTTACCAATTGCGAATCTGCTGTTCGCGTAGTAGCGCAGGGAACTTTGCAGGAGGACCTTACGTAATCGTTATCATAAAAATGTAAACAGATGGGAGAAATTAGGATACGTTAAGATTAGTATCTTAGATTAATATTTAATATGTTAAATTAAGATACGTTAGAAAAATTTTACGTGGACAATATTTTATAGTGGTATCGGCCATATTTATTATCACTATAGGCACAAAGTATGGTTAAGATAGTGACAGAGCTATGGTATAGCTGCTGAAAACATTCGTAAAAGATTTTTATTTTTGTTAGATTAACCGTTAATGAAATGACTAACGCAGTCGTATCTTTCCTTATGTATTTTCAATATCTAAATATCATGTAGTGAAAATAGTCAGAATATAATACTCCGTGCGATTATATTTTTGTCGTTAATTTTTTTGTAATTATATAGCTGTTACAGGCTCATACAATGCTTATTCGAATAATGTTATCAGCGGCCGCCAGACGACACCCCATTAGCACTCGGATATTATAACAAGGTCGTGATGTACGGGTTCTCATGTATATCTTGTGTCGGTAAGGCAGAAAATAATTTTAACGAGTGATGTTTATTTATATTTGTATGTATATACTGTGACTTGATTTTTCGAATCACGGTCACAAGGCAACTCCGGCTACCGATAAAGATAACGTTCTCGTTTCCGGCTCCCTTCGGGTCGCCACCCTGGTCAGAAACTATGCTCT
>JASANN010000411.1:50287-95822 GCA_031762395.1 Calameuta pygmaea
AGCTTCACTTGGGGTAGGTGCGGGTGCTATTGAGCACCTGCTAGTCTAAAGTCACCCTCTGTCGGAGACATTTTGCGTGGGGATCAATGGCTGACGGAGTCTCTTACACTTAACTCACTGAGCTTGCTCGGTGGGAAGTGGCGAAGGTTGTAAAGTCAAATATCGTCACTCGGGACGTCCTGGCGGTGCTCGCAAGGGCGCTTTCGGGTGCTACGCCCGTGGTCTTTCATTGCGTTGAATCTTGACTAGGGGTATTGGCTGCAAGACAACTCAGGAACTAAATGATCGATCTCAGTGAAATTTTGTAAAGATTTTCTCAACATTTTAATTTATTTGCGAATAATCGACATTTTTCGCAAAAAATTCGTACTCAATTATTAAAAGCGTGCCATTTTGTCTAGTTTTGATATTTTTAAACCGGGTTTAATTCGATTGCAGCGTCTTTTTGTTAACTTTAATAGAACTAACTTTAGGGTCCTTTTGGGCTTTAAAATTAATATTGTCCCTTTCAAGACGTTTTATGAATAGACCGCGCGAGAAACTCAACCTCACGAAACAGTAGTAATGGCAATGGAAACCGATCAGCTGCACATCCTCATTGCATACTCTACGAATTCTAACAAAGAAAAAACGTCACCAAAACGTGCGGATCAATTTGTTCTGATCTCGGTAAGAATATTGTGTCCTACGAAACGTGTAATTATTGGTTAAAACGTTTTAATGAAAATGATTTCGATCTTACTGATCGTGCGCGTCTTGGATATTCTTAAAAATTTTCGAATTATTTAGAAGTCTTAATTGCCCAAAATTCTGCAAAAAATCGCAGGTAGAACTTGCAACACAACTAGGAGTTGATCGAGATTACATGCAATGGGACAAATAAAGAAAGTAGAAAGATGAGTCCCACACGTCCCACATGAACTGAGCGAACATAACCTTGGACAATGGATGAACACGTGCCTTTCACTGCTCGCCAGACAACAAAAGGACTTTCTCTGGAAAATCGTGACGGGAGATGAGAAATGGCTTTTATATGAGAATTCTAAGCGCAAGAAATCATGAGTTGATCCTGGAGAACCAACAACATTAACGCCACAAGCGAAATTGTTTCTGTGTATCTGGTGGGACATGAAAGGCATCCTTTATTATGAACTCCTAGAACCGAGTAAGATAATCACTGCTAATTACACCATTTGAGTAATAAAATCAAACAAAAAAGGCCATTTACAGGATACGGAATGCGAAAAGTCATTCCCCAAAAAACTATCTGAAACTTGTAGTAGGAAGTTCTCCCCCATCCGGCGTATTTTCTGACTGTCACCTGTACCAATCAATGGCGCACAGTTTAGCAGGAAGCCAATTCCGAAAAGTTGAAAATGTCAAAAAATTCATCGATGACTTATCGCCTCGAAACCAGCCAGGCTCTTACCAGGATGGCATCCGTACGCTACCATATCGATGGCGGAGATTCGTCGAAAACAACAGAGAACATTACTCGAATTGAATTCTTTTTGATTTTTTAATAAAGCCGTAATTATTTAAGAAATCTGTAATAATTAATTCACACGTCTAATGTAAGGGAAATAATACAGTCCATGAAATATGGATGACAATGCAAAGCATGGTATAAAATAATCATGATCATAAACAGAATATAAAGCAAACATATTAGCAAGCAAAACTCATAAAGGTCGATTACATATATGAATGATTAATCTATATAACGTTATAGTTAGTGGTATAACATGTGTTATGTACTATGTAATATTGTAAATAGTGTGTCTAGGGGCTGCGACTGGCCACAGGCATAAGTGACTTTGTATGCTGGTTATGTGTATAGGGGAGCTGGAACTTAACAAATATCCCATAGTGGACTACTATACTGCAATAAGATTTTGGAGCTTATAAGATTAACAGGATGGTTACTGCGAATGAAGATTGCAAAGCCTCTACGGATGGACATAGTAGTATATAAAATTCTAGTGTGTAAGTATTCGTTTCATGAATAAATTTTGATCATACATTTCATCTGGTAATAATTCGATGGAGGTAAACATATTGATCTGAATCATGGAAAAGAACAGGGATTAGTGAAGTATCTATATCGTATACACGACATATTCCAAGAGAGTAAATGGATTAGGATTAAAATTAGTGGAGAATCACTGGAAAAAGCAGGATACAATGAGAGGATTCCTGGGAAACCGACTAATACTGTAGGATAGGAGATTTGTGCTGTTTTCCAGACAGTTGAAGGAATAAATGATATGCAGTGCTATTGCGAATAATTGTTTCATTTATGAATTCTCCACATTTATTGTGCCAAAGGTCATATAATTTTGAATAAGACGTTGAATCATTCTGTTATGCGAACCAATTTATTTAAATAAAACAGGCATTGTTTAAGGCTAATAATTTAATTGAATAATGAGATAATACATTACACTTTTATTTTTTTGTTTTCCTTTTAGTCCAGGAGTTAGTTTTCTTTGTGTTATTACGTATCTTTGTACGTACTATTTGTTTCAATTCACGCCTAAGATTCTCAAACTCTTTGCGAGGAGCTGCTTCTTTGTTGAAAAATTTGTCGGTATCTAAGGAGCATATATAAACTGTAGTATAAAATATTTCAATAGCAAAAATAATAAGTAAATGTTTATTACATTGATTATTTCTTTTCCTTATTGCAAAATGGTTTTATGCCATCTCCACAAGTGCCAAGTACGGAATTACATTAATTATACGTACCATCAAACCGAACATCATCGATCTCAAAGAAAAATCGATCATTCCATCCATGAGAAATCTTTGAATTTATTTTTTGATTATCACCAGTTGATGATTCTTGATTATCGTCCCCGTGGTCTTCGTTATCGGATGAATCATATTTAAATGGATTCGTTTTGTTAAAATCAAATTGAAAGTTTGACTTGTTGTACGATTCTGTTTCAGGTTCATTTACTGAAATCAAGTTTAATATAAAAATATCTGTCACTTAAATTGTATTTGATCAAAGTGATTTTTAACTGAAATCTCACCTGTGTTGGTTGGTTCCCTAGAAAAAGTCTTTAATAAACTAAATTCATTATCTTGTTTTAAGCTGTCGGCCAGCTTATCAGATACATTGTAGAATACATCCTTCGATACAGGAACAGGTGGCTCCTCATTCTCCGTAACACTGATTTTTCGTTTCTTTTTTTCTGATTTCTTTGGCACAGAGGTTTCAATTGGAACTTCATATTTATAATGATTATTTTCAGTTGGATCATATCGTATCATTTGACCCTTTCTAGAAATTGCAATAACATATTTATTTTTGGAAGTGCTTAAAAGTGCGATTTACGATTATCAATAGACACTTCAAACCTTTTTAAATTTGTTGGAGCATTGCTTTCTGTTCGAGCTTTCATTGGCTTTCCTAAAACATTTTGTAATATATCTAGTTGCCATTTTTTCTCATCCTCCATGCTAGACTCTACTTTTTCTTGCAGTTCAGATTCGTGTGTTACCTCATCATCATCGATAAAACGCTCATCAAGAGTAAAACGTTTGTCGTTTCCCAATTTTGCTTGTAACATCGATAACTAAAAAGTTATAGGAAAATAATAATAACTAAATAATAATAGAATAATATTAACATATGATATTGATAAAGAGAATTACTGAATTTATTTATATAAGAAATAAAATACCTTTTCCTTTGTTTTATTTTTAATCTCAAATTGATTTTCATCCCAGTTAGCTTCAAACTCTTCAGCATCATCAAACAATAATTTTCTATCTTTCCCATTTTTCTTTGCATTATTCTCTTGGCCTATGTCATCATCGAAAACGATTTTTTTATTTTGAGCTTTATCCTAAAAAGGTTATGACTGATTATTTAAACAACAATAATATTGGAGCATTGCTTGTACAACTATTATACGTACCACAGATTTCAACGCATCTCGAATCATTTGCTCTTTAGCTTTGAAAATTAATTTTTTCTCCTTCAACGATTGTATTCTTTTTTTCTCAGAGACGGTCATTTCCTTCTTCGGAATGTCTATAAATACATGATTTACATTATTCTTTTCTGGTAATTTAATATCAATCTTGGACCGTTTTTCTTTCCAGTTCGTATCATCCTCCCAATCTTGATTTACAGGGTCAATGTATGTATCCTTTACTTCTTCCTCATTATTCTTCCTTTTTTTGAAACTACTAGTAACAAGATCATTCTGTATTTTAATACTGGTAGGAGTTTTCACAGGATTGATTTTCAATTTGATGGGAGCGATTTCAAGCGGTGTACTATTCAATGCGTTGCTTGTCTCTTTAGATTTTGACGCAGCAGCTTCTTGTCGTTCTCTTTTGAGACGTTCAAGGAAACTTTCTTTAGCAATGACAACAGACAAGCTGTTGCCATTCAACGTGACTGTGTTTACATGTTTAAAACCTGAAATAGAGTTCACAATATTAATATGATAATCTATGATATTATATCTATTACTTACAAGCATTTAGATTCTTATCAGTGGCTAGTATCACAACAAAGGCAAACTTGTTTTCACAATTTTCTTCAACATTTCTTTTCTCTTTTATATCCACATTTACAACAGTTCCATAATCTTGAAAGAGACTTTTAACCTCATTCTCGTTTACTTCATAAGGCAAATTTTTTAAATAAAGTCTATAACTTTTCTCCATTTTTTATTAATTATACAAAAACCCAGTGTACCCGACCGCAATCCGGCCTCACAAAACATGTGGTCGGAACAATTTGAGGTTACAATTTGGTACGTAACTGTTAACCAGAGGCGACACCAGAACTGTCCGCGGTCAGTCGGAAAGTCACATCGAAGAAATCTTTTTTCAAAGACCTGAAGAACAGATTTATGTTACATCACAAATTTTAGAAACTCGGAAAGGTGCACAGGCCTATTATCAAATCATCAATTTGATTAACCGATTAATCCACAGGTAATTTCGAAATTATCATATACCTCAAAGAGTGCGAGAAAGGCAGCCTTTCGTAGCTATTTAAGTGTACGAGAGAAGCGCAGCGCATCCGTAGCGAAAATTGGCGCGTAATAAGCTGATAAGAAAGTTTCCAGAAAGTTTCCCTTAAAACGCTTGGAAATTGAAACAAGAATGTTTTATCGTTAGGAAATCAATGTTATAAACAATGTATTTCGGGAGTTCCTACGTCTCCTTCCTACGTCGAACTAATTAGTCGTACAAGAAGAATAACTAAAAAATCCGAATTCTTTATTGGTCAAATTCGATCATCAAGACAAAGTTATCCGTCCGCTCAGTCAGATGGTTATTGTTTCTGGCCAATAATGAATCTCATTTTCCGAGTCATCCGTCTTGTACCAGTACGTTCGATGTGGAAAGCCATCTTGAATGGTCACAAATTGGTTAGAGATATTGAATGATTCAATTTTTAATGAATTCTCTCGTAAGAAACTCGAAGAAATAAAATAGAATGCAACGGGCATAATTCTTCGGTATTTAAAAAATATTTGAATTCTAGAACGATCGTAACGAACTATCGATAGGCATCCGGGTACAGTTCATACTTACTCTATACCTTAGGATTACGAAAAGACTCTCTAGAAAATATGTATTTCTAAATACTTGGACAATTAGTTAAATTGATAATTAACGACAATAACGACAAAAATAAGATCCTCTTTAAACGCTCAATACATTCGACACACATAAAATAGGAATATCCAATCGAAGTAAATAGTGTCCGTCGATACATCATAAAGACGAGTCAGCAACAAATTGGATTTACAAGCTCACAGAGGCTTCGGCCTAGAGAAAAGTCAGAAAGTCACGAAGCCCGTTAACCGTAGGCCTCTCTTCAGAATTTCATCGTACAGCCACTGAGTGAGTACAAAAAATGGTTCTCCGAGTAGAAACTGCCCTTTTGCATTCGTCACCGTGTTACCGATGTCCGGCCAACGATCGTACCCAATAATCGCAATAAACATTCTGAATCTAACGGTTATAAATCGTATTCCGCGCAATTCATTCATCCAGCGCGTTCACGAAGTTCTAAGAAATTAGCGATCTGTTACGTAAACGCGTAACTTCTAAACAAGCGTAACGATTATACACCGATCGGTAAGTGCTGTCCAGTCTTACCAGTTTAGAGTTCAACGAACCGGAATAGCGATAACTTCCGCCAGTCGCTAGAAGCTGTACTAGCAGTTTCCTGGGGTGAGTTAAATAAGGCGTGTGCCTACAGTGGACGAACTTTTTAACTCGATGAAACTTTTTTTCTCAACCTTACCGGTATCTACGTCAAAGATCACTTCCTTCCTTCTATCGCGTCCTATGTGCTTTTTTTTCGTACCTATGATATATTTGAAAAGCAACGTATAAGGAAAAAGAAAAAGAATAGCGAAAAGGAGTAAAATAAAATTAGATATCCGGTGGCAATCTGTGGTAATGAAGTTTTTCGCTGGCCGACGATGCAAATTCTATGTTTCTCACGTTGATAGACGCGGGGGCGAGTTCAGAAGGGAGTTCTAATGGTAATATTGATTTTGGGGTAAGCGCAAGCGCTACGTGATTTTCATCCCGACAGGGGGGGTGCAACAGTTACCATGGATCCCAGTGTACTCGCCGCCATGGATAAGGACGCACTGAAGAAGCAGATTGAGAACATGAAGTATCAAGCCACCATGGAACGGTGGCCTCTCTCCAAGAGTATCGCCGCGTAAGTTCCTTTTTAAGGCTTTCTCGAATACCTATATACCCATCTCTCTCTCTCTTACTCTCGTTCACTCCCAGCCAAAGAAATTCATCCTCTCCTGACTACCAGTTTCGATGGCTGGCCGTATCCTCTCGACGTGCACCTGCCCCGTCGTTTGCCTGTAAACATAATTATCGACTCTCCGTACCAATGAAACTTGCTACATCCTGACGAAACATTAAAGTGCCAATGGAAAGGAAGCAGTAACGAAGCAAGTAAACAGAACCGAAGGTGTTTAGTGTGGAATGGAGAAATTAAGTAACCAGTGGCCTTTCGTAAGATATTTCGATACTTTTAAATAGTCGGACGTGTAGAAAAAGATATATGAAGAATCACACGAACTTTCGAACTGTATGTAATTTCTAGAAGATCATTTTAAGTAGTTCACGAGTCTTAAGACATTTTTTATTCGTGTTGATCTTCAAACGAAGAAGGACAGATGATTCGTTATCGAGCGGTTTAATTGGAATTTATAAAAAAAAATGTTAAAATTCACGATCGACACATATCCGGGGACACGCCCAGATATACTTCCATTCTACGTATACGCACCTTGACAATATACGCTTACATTTACGTTTACCGCCAAGGCTAAATTACGCTGTCCTATTTCGTACGGCAAACAAGATCTCCTTGGGTGAAGTGAGCGATCTATCGCTGACGTTACAGATCGATTCGTTTCGGGAAAAGATAAAGATCCGCTGGCCGGTCTTCCGGATGGACAGAACATAGTACATACGGGATACGACGACGAAGGAGTCAAAATGAAAAACAACGAGATACATTTTGATGAATGGATTTTGTTATTTTTGTTCTCACTGCGCGAGACAGAAGATTTTCAAGGCTTTTTGGGATCCATAAATCGCTTCAAAAATTCGTCTTTACTCTGTCGTTATTTTATTTCCGTCTCTCTCCGCTTGGCGTCCTCGGCGCCTCATTCGTATGGATCAATGTGGGCGAAGAAATTGGCAGCGCGCGCCACTGCGGTAAGCGTGCTAAGAGCGAAGCTACATAGACGGTCACAAAAACCATAAATCCTGGATGGAAATTCGAGTGAAAGTTGTAATCGAAAGTGCAATTGAATCTTTAGAGTCTTATCGTGATACTTCTTATCGATAAGGATCGTCATTTTGACGAAATAACTCCAATGGATTTACCTAGGTTCTATTAAATTATTTTATCGATACTTTTAATTTGGTTGTCTTTAACGCCTCACGCTCTCGAGGCCAGAGAGAGAGAGTGGTAGATATAATTGAGCCAAGCTGTTTCAGCGATGTTTACCTGAAGGTCGAGCCCAGCCTTTATCATTAATACTGTTCTGCATGAACTTCCGCTTGTTATAACGGACAATACTACCACCGATGTCATCTTACATGAGGATCCTCACTTTGATATACTCACCGTACAGAATTCAAAGCTCTACTTCTCACGGTTTCAATTTCTAGTCTCTAATTATCCTTCAGAATTGGATTAAAGCGCAAGCGTAGGAGCAGGTGTACGATGTGCAGGATCAGGAGCAAGAGAGCAAACGTTTCCTTTCACTTCTGAGCACGTATAAATATATCCAACAGGCGCATGCGCAGTCGTAACCTACATGCACAATATATATATATATATATAGATTAAGGTACAAGGCTTGGATCAAGGGTACAAATAATTCATACAAAACGCGTAACACGCAAATCCTCTATCGTCTCAATTAATGGCTCATAATCCTTTTTCTTATCCTCAGGATGCGAGAGTACGTCGAGGAGAATGAGAAGAATGACCCGCTGATTCACGCGCCTGATAAGAAGAACAATCCATGGGCTGAGAAAGGAAAATGCATTATCATGTAAAGGCTTTCGCCACCCATCGCGATGCCGATCTATCAGGGCACCGAGAAACAGACGGACACTTTCGAGTCGGAGGTGGCAAAGTCACATATGGCCACATATGACACATCAGAGATACATAATACACATATACACAGACACAAATGTTACGTGATATCCGGTTGGATCAATCGATTGATTTCAATAAAGAAATGAAGCGCTGATGAGCCTCGTGTCGATCGGCACCAGACGCCCAAAGAATCGAACGTTAACGCTTGCTGCGATCGATCGACTGATCCTACTTTAGATCAGAGATCTATTGTTATTTCTTGATCGTGGATCCCCTCGAGCGTACGTCCCGTGAGGCTTCCACCTGAATCTATTATCGTTTATATTTGTCACTCGATCACTCGCTCAATCACTCGATCAAACACTCCGCCACACCGATCACTCATTTTTTTTAGCTCGTTAATTAATAGTTACGCTATGTCTATTTATAATGTTCCATCGTAGGGATTAATCTGTCATATATATTTATCTTTATCACTTTCTTTATCCTGGCTGTGTATCCCGTACATTTTCATCCTAATTACGATTAATGTAATCGCGCGATTTCTTACGAAAATATATAATTATCCTATTGAAGAATATTTTTGTGTCTCTGACAATATTTCTGTTGCATCCGTGATTACTGTACCGATTAATGTAGGACGCTGTAAAACGTAGAATTAAAAAAAGAAATGGGGTGGGTAGAAAGAAATACGTAGTCATACAGGCAAAGAGAAAGAGGGGGGAAAGTGGTGATCGATTGAGCGTATAAAAGTGATTGGAAATCGAATCAATCAATTAACCGATACCCAGGAAGGAATTCTAGGTAGAGGGAAATTGGTTAGTCGGCAAAAAGCTTAGAGGAAACTGTGTCCGATGTTGACAATGACGAAGATAAAGGCCCGAACGGTTGATGGTCGGCACGATCGGACAGTAGGAGGAGTTTCTATCTTTCCCGTGAGCTTTGGCCGAGTGCTGTGGTTGTGCTGTAGATGTGCTGTGGCTCCGCTGAGCTCAGGAAGGTTCGTCGGACATTGGTCGCGTGGACGCCGCGTGAATTCTAACCGCGCGCGCGGTGCATTCGCGCTCACAGGATTGGCGTTTCACTCTCGCGTTCCCATTTAGCTCCATCGGGATTGGGTATATATATGCGCTACGACCGAGGACATAACGGTGTCTCGACTATAGTTAAAATGAAAGGCACTTAATTGTTGTCTATAATATTGCCGCGTGTACTAAATTTAAGAATGATAGTTTCAGTATTTCCTGAACAGCTGTCAGTGCTAGACAAGTATACGGTGGTCGATCATGTGGTGGATTGTTGATTGAACCGAGACTTTTGTGACTTATCATCAGTTCATAAGTTCAACATTTTTATCATCCGACAACCTTTTACCCGAGACACAAAGTAGGAATACGAAGAGCAATCATGGTAAGTTGTAAGTTTGGGAATTTCTTCTTTTTTTTTTTTTTTTTTATTTAAAAGAAAATATTTCCTTCTTGCAATTTTTTTTAGAAACATTTATTTTAATCGGTCACCGACAACAGCTTGGTAACGGTGCCTGGCATCTCATGCGTTACTTAATAGGTGTCTCTTATGTTAATATATTTTATTATGTAGTTTTATGAAATTCTTTTTTAACGTTGACTCCTGGCATTTCATAAGGATCAAGTTTGTCATTTACCTGACAATTGTCTTGAAGAGAAATTTTTCGAATGTCCAAGTGTTTTCATTAATTGGAAGCGAAGTGGGTGTAGCATTTACGAAATCTTATTACCGGCGCTACGTTACAAGAATGATTTCTATCAATTTCCGGTGTCAAACTATGGCGCGGCAAGTCGAACAACATTTAGGATTGTGTCGAAACCCGTCGAACATGTTGAAACGCATGGAAACGTGTCTGGGTTTCGCACCCGCTCACCGCGCCAGTATTTACAAGCAGGTTCGCCTTCCCTCTCACTTTCATACGGTAACCTTATATTCGGCAAGGCTTCGCTCTGTCTCAGTCTCAAGGAACAAGCTCGTCACGTAACTCTCCGTCTGGAATAATGACGATCTAACCGAAGCCCTAAAGATTATTTCTGGAGCCGAGTTCACGAGGCTCGTATTACATCGGACTATCAGATTTTCCCAATATCCGTCAAAAGATCCCTTAAAAATCCATCCTGTAGCCGAGTCCAGGTTCACCGAAAGACGTAGAAATCTTCGAAAGGTCATTAGGACTGTCATCAGATACGTTCACCAGGTGCATACGTACCTGGCTTCTTCGACCATGGTGTCTCCGTTGGCCAACGGTCACACCTTTCCTACATATTCATATATATAATTATGCAACGGGTATAACTAGAAATCAAAAGAGTAACGCAGAACCAGGTATACGTAAGCTGAACCGTATAGAGCTAGAAGCCTGACGTATTACAGACTCAGAATTGCATATGAATTCGGAGGACCAGGTCGCCAGCGAATGCGAGGAGGACGACGACAAGAACCAGGTGTCTCAATGTCAGAGAACGGCGCGACGGAGGTTACCCGCTGCTGGCTTATTAAGCTCAACTTGGCGTCTTCGATGTCGCCCGAGCAGTATCCAGACTCTGCGATTGATATTAGAAAGCTGTCTAGAGCCAAGAATAAGGAACCTGTATGGCAGCGTAAGAGAGAGAGAGAGAGATCAAGAGTCGAGGACAGTGCGCAGTACAGCAGGACGGTGCAACGAGTCCACGGATCACTTGCGAATCGTGAAAGAGTTTCTCGGCGAGGAGTCTCGGCTAAGAGCGAAACGATGCCAGCTTTTTGGAACGAGAGTAGTAGGTACAAGTACGCAGCGCGTCTGCGCGACGACGGGCCGGGTTGCAGACGTACCGACGGCTAAAAGGAAAGCTAAACTCTGTACGCGGTGGGAAATGCGAACAGCGGTTTACGGTACTTTCAAGTGTGTGTATATGTATACAAAACTAGCATTTCTCAGCATGCACAGAGGCTTGGTCCGCGATTGTTCCCGGGGCCGCGATATTACGTCTTTTGAATATCGGACCAAAGGATACCAATAGACTCTGTATAGAGAATATAGTCATCACGCTGTAACTCAACGAGATCCTCTGACTATAGGCCTCCTAGCTAAGTCCCTGATTAGACCACCTCAATAAAGGACATCCTGATCAACCATGGCGCCACGACGCTTCTACCCATAACAGATTCACGGTAGTCGCGCGACTCGATGGTTCAATGGAGATGCTCGTGTCAGGACTAACGGATACTTTTCTTCTTCCGTTCTTTCTTCGCGCTCCTCTATTTCTTTATTTTGGATCCTTCGCGAGCTCCTCCAGGACGGTCACGGTGCCGGCAGCGCGATGACGCGCAATGAGGCGCGGTGAGCCGCAGCAAGACCAGGAAGAGCTGCCGATGGAAGTGAAATTTTTACGGATGGTCGCGTGTCGCGCTTTATATCAAAATCATGGGGATAACGTCCGTCGGGGGCTCCTGCTGCTCGGTGCTTGGTTACTCGGCGTGCCGGCACTGGGGTAAGTCTTGTCGTGCTATTCAGCCAACTGAGAAAGAGAAGGTGCAATTATGTTAGCGAGTCACGGATTGTTGGTTGGCTATACTGGAGTCGTACGGCAATGTGCCTACTGGGTAAGCTAGAAATCTCAGGGTCCACTCTCTATCTACCTAGTAAAGTAATGGCTGCTAGAATAAAAATCACACGTTGTACATATTTCTATGTGTATATATGCATACGTATATCACGAGCTGCACTCTCCTTAGACTGTCTTATTACTACCTTGTTCTACCTACCTATCCACATAGCTAACCAACTGCCTCAGCCCGTGCAGTAACCGTACGCTGGTAGCTCCATGGTTACGGCTCCGGACTGCATCGTAAAGCAATGACTCCGATCCGCAAATGCATTCATGCACCGGGGTACAATGCACTCGAGTTACGAATCCAACGGTGCCGCCAATGCAGAACCAATCGATGCAGAATATATACTCTGTTAGTGGAAAGATCAGGGAAGTAGATATACATATATACAAACTGTCAAGCAGACGTTTCAATAGGCAGTCAGATAATTTAACAAGAAACAAAGAGCCCTGAGGTCAACAGTACTTTGTAATGCATTTGCAGTTCCAGTATCAGATTTACTTCATCATAGCGAATTTTCAATGTTTTTCTTCGTACAATGCCTTGACAATAGAATTCAAGTGACTGTTGCATTGTGAGAGTCTGTATCCGTGAGTGATCATATTCGTTAATCCGCTACGAGAAATTAGGTCTGTCCGAGTCGTTTGGTCTCCTTTAGGATTCCTCGTACTCGACCATCGCAGCCCGTGCCGACGGTCGAGTAATATTTTCAAGTTATTTGCCGTTCTCCATTGTCCCTCGTGACACAAGGCCCCCGATAGAACCACGACTTCGTGCCCGCGTCACTACCACGGAGATCTATCTGCAGATTGTAGTTCTTTAAAAGAAAAGAAAAAAAAAAAGAACCGCAAGCACTTTCGCCATTTATTCCTGCCCTGCCGTCGCGAGGACTTGGCTCCTCGAGTATCGCGGCAGCTGAGGATCGGTAAATACTCATTTAAAGAAAACTAATGGCTTCCACTTGCAACGGTATAATAATGATAGCTCAAGTAAATAATAAATTTAAGACATCAGGAAGAAAGTACTCATTGTTTACCTGGTACTGGTGACTTCTGCAAAAACGTCCTTTTCCATATAAAAATTCGATAACGCGATTACTCTCAATAATGATAATTTAGTTTTTTTTTTAAGGATATTCCTTGTGCTGTGTTATCAGTCACAATCATCTGTCTATTTGTAAAAGAAATTTCAGTTTAAGTATAATCGAACTCGATATCTTTTTTGTACTTCAGGTGTCACTTAGCGCGAGCGCAAGAGTAATTTGTCTGGCTCTACTTCTCGTGAGTTTGTCGAACCATTCCGAAGGTAAACAAAGTTACATCTGTACGATCGCGTAGGCTATCTTTTTTACGTCTTACATATATTAAATGGTGCCATTGGACAGGTGCGAGAAAGAGATTTCGTCGGCCGACAACATCCAGTCCAGCTCTTTCCAGCGACCAGGAAGTCTCGGCGAGCGTGAACAGATTTAAAGTATCTCGCAACAGAGTTGCTAATAAAAGTACCAAGAATGAATTACAACCTGCCAAGACAAACAATTACAAGGTATAAATAGGATTGTTCGCGAGGAAGATTGATATCAGTGAATATCATATATAATCTAGGTGTAAAAATTGACAATACCATAACCGACCTTTCAGATTGTCTGCTACTACACGAACTGGTCGCAGTACCGCACGAAGATTGGAAAGTTCATGCCGGAGGACATTCAGCCTGATCTCTGCACCCATATTATATTCGCCTTTGGTTGGCTCAAGAAGAACAAACTCACCAGCTTCGAATCGAACGACGAGACTAAGGATGGCAAGGTCGGCCTCTACGAAAGGATAATGACCCTCAAAAAAGCGAATCCTTCGCTCAAAGTACTATTAGCTATAGGTGCGTCAAGTACTTTCTAGAACTTTATTGTAGGCTTGTAAATCAGTGGATCAATTTTCATCGAGTGCCGTTATCGTACTGGGTTATTGCAGGTGGTTGGTCCTTTGGAACTCAGAAATTCAAGGACATGTCGTCCTCGCGCTATGCACGTCAGACGTTTGTCTACAGTGCTATACCTTACTTGAGAGACAGGAACTTTGACGGTTTGGACATTGATTGGGAGTATCCTAAAGGAAGCGACGATAAGAAGAATTACGTGCTACTTCTTAAAGGTAGATAAAGCTCTTAGTTCGATAAACTATATTGCTTATGGGAAATAGTAATAAGAGTCGATTCTTCTTGTCCATAGAATTGAGAGAAGCTTTTGAAGCGGAAGCTCAAGAACGTAAGAAGCCACGATTATTGCTGACTGCAGCGGTTCCAGTTGGTCCTGACAATATCAAGAGTGGTTACGACGTCCCTGCTGTCTCTAGGTCTGTCAACAATAAGACGTTATAAGAATACACTTTCACCTTGTATATTACGTATTTGACTTACGTAAGGATCTTTACAGCTATCTGGACTTCATCAATATCATGGCTTATGACTTCCATGGTAAATGGGAACGAGAGACTGGACACAATGCGCCGCTCTATGCTTCTTCTTTGGATTCTGAATGGCAGAAGCAGCTCAGTGTTGACAATGCAGCTAATATATGGGTAAGACTCGGTGCTCCCAAAGAGAAGCTCATCATTGGAATGCCCACTTATGGCCGATCATTCACCTTGTCCGATCCATCAAATTACGGGGTCCACGCACCTGCCAGTGGCGGTGGCAAAGCTGGAGAGTACACGAAAGAGTCAGGATTTGTTGCCTACTACGAGGTAGAGATTTTTCCATGTTATTCAGGATCGTCAGACCTTGTGGATAAGCTGATAGATCATAATTGACCACTGTCTAGGTCTGCGAAATGCTCCTCAATGGTGCAGCGTATGCATGGGATGACGAGATGAAAGTGCCTTATCTTGTTCACGATGATCAGTGGGTCGGATTTGATGACGAACGTTCAATTCGTAACAAGATGAACTGGATCAAAGATAAAGGATATGGTGGTGCTATGGCTTGGACTGTTGATATGGATGACTTCAACGGTACCGTGTGTGGTGGAAATACTAAGTATCCATTGATTGGTGCCATGAGGTAAATTTAGATAACTAGACATACCTTTGGTTTGGTAAATATGGTCGATCATTTTTAGAAGTGTTATTTTATCATTTTTAGGGAGGAATTGAATGGAATTTCACGAGGAAGTAATTCTAAGGATGTTGACTGGAGTGCTGTGGCTTCTACGGTCGCTGAAATTGTTGTCAAGAAACCAGAACCATATAAAATCGCAGTTTCCGATGTACTGAGCAAGGCAAAGAAAGTGCAAAAAACTACACAAATCGTAGGCAGCCTCAGTAGCCGTGGTATGCAATAAGTATTAATGAAATAAAAATGTACAATTCTATTGTATTCTTTTTATAAATTTATATTTACCTTAAATTTTTCTCTTATTCACAGAGAGACCAGCGCAAACCATCTGCTACCTGACCAACTGGTCTTACAAGAGACCCGGTGCTGGAAAATTCCTACCAGAAGATATTGATCCGACTTTGTGCAGTCACATTATATACGCCTTCGCCACCCTGAAGGATCATCTCCTTAGCGAGGGTAGAGATAAGGATGGAGAGATGTATGAGAGAGTGATAGCACTTCGCGAGAAGAATCCTGACGTCAAGGTAAGAAATGCCTAAATGAGATTTTTTTTTAGTAATTAAATAAAAATTTATACAACGGTATTGCATTAGGTTTTACTGGCAATCGGTGGTTGGGCCTTCGGATCAAAACCATTCAAAGAACTGACTAGCAACACTTTCCGCATGAACCAGTTCGTTTACGAGGCTATTGAATTCCTTCGCGATTACAAGTTCGACGGACTCGACGTCGACTGGGAGTATCCCAGGTAAATTATCACTTAAGAATCCAGTACATGACTTTCCAATGACAACGCATATTCTTTATTATTATAGAGGAGCAGACGACCGTACAGCCTACGTAAATCTGCTGAAGGAGCTGAGACTGGCGTTTGAAGGTGAAGCCCAAAGTTCCGGATTGCCGAAGTTGTTACTATCAGCTGCAGTCCCAGCAAGTTTCGAGGCCATAGCCGCTGGATACGACGTACCCGAGATATCCAAGTACCTGGACTTCATCAACGTGATGACCTACGATTTCCATGGTCAATGGGAAAGACAAGTTGGTCACAACAGTCCTCTGTTTCCTCTGGAGAGCGCCACTAGCTACCAGAAGAAGCTCACTGTTGTAAGTCTCTTGTCTTCATATCCGGATTCACTCCTTGAAGGATCTTTGATACTCATAGAAATCCTAATTATTACAGGATTACAGCGCCCGCGAGTGGGTCAAACAAGGCGCACCCAAGGAAAAGCTCATGATCGGTATGCCCACTTATGGTAGATCCTTCACTCTCGTTGATAAGGACAAATTCGACATTGGCGCACCAGCTTCCGGTGGTGGTACTGCTGGAAACTTTACCAACGAAGCAGGTTTCCTTTCTTACTATGAGGTACACATAGCCTATACCTTTCTAAACTTTCTCATTGTCACATTAAATTTCAACGTGATTCGATTTCTTCTTTATCTTCCAGGTGTGCACCTTCCTCAACGATGACAACACTACGCTTGTGTGGGACAGTGAGCAACAGGTTCCATTCGCCTATTGCAACGATCAGTGGGTAGGATTCGACGACGAGAGAAGTCTTGTGAACAAGGTGCGCTTAAAAAAAAAAGCCAAAGAAAAATTACTAAACAAAACATAAAGCACAAAGTAACTAGTCCTGATGAAATTATATAATAACTTTTACTTCGATTCCTTTAGATGACATGGCTGAAGGAGGAAGGTTTCGGTGGCATAATGGTTTGGTCAATAGACATGGACGACTTCAAAGGTACCTGTGGTACTGGCAAATATCCTCTTATCAAAGCTATGAAAAAGGAACTCCTCGATTACACCGTAAAGCTTGAATATGATGGCCCCTATGAAAGTAACGTGAGAAATGGAAAGTACACCACCAAGGACCGTGAGTATTAAAAATATGGCCGTTCGATCTTAATGCTCAGATGATTCGATTGTTTTCTTATTATCGATACAGCGAACGAGGTTACCTGCGACGAGGAGGACAATCACATATCCTATCATCCAGATAAAAATGACTGCACGATGTACTACATGTGCGAAGGAGAACGCAAGCATCATATGCCCTGTCCTGTAAATCTGGTATTCAATCCAAATGAGAATGTATGTGATTGGCCTGAGAACGTTGAGGGTTGTCTGCATCATACTCAAGCTCCACCTGTATAATTATTTCAATCGCATTAAGAACAAAAAAAAGAACTTGTATAAAAAGAACGATAGGAAATAATAATTTACAAATACATTTTTATATCTGTCCGTCGTTGTCCCTCGATACGTAATTATTAAGTATTATTATAATACGTTGAAACTTGTTTGCTTGGTTTTTTTTTATTGTTCATCCATTCGTTGCTGATATCATTTGCGTTCCCACCTTCGAAGGCAGTGTTGATAATAGTTGACTTAGTACAAAAACAAACAGGATGTACAGAAACGAGACAGGATAAGATCCATAGCTCGCTGAACTCAATGCAGATGCTTGACAGGCTGTGTGTGGTGTTCCTAGTGTTAGAAGAACTTTGTCTGAGGAATAGGAAGTTGTGGTCTCTGTGCAGACGGCCCTTCCAGCAATACTGCGCAACTGTCTTGCGTCTGATTGTGATGCTGTGTGTATCTGACGTGATTCCCGGAGCCATCTTCGTAGCCAAAGACTCAGCCAGGCGATCTCACAATCGCATTCTAGTGGATTTCCGGAAACCTGTAGACCACCTGGAAAATTCAGATTGCTTTATGGCTTATAAAAATGATCGATGTCTTTGAACCAGAGGAGATTGGTAATACCTGCAACCATGTTTGTTCCTACAGCTTCCCAGGAGAGATTCCCGTAGATGATGGACGGACTCAGTTCGTTTATGTTATTATCTCTCAGATCGAGAGTCAATTGTGAGAGTCGTTTTGTCAAGGATAAAAATATATCCGATTGGAATCGCTGAACTCGCGTGTCTCGAATCCTCAGGATGAAGTCGCCGCCTTCGATGGATGAAAATGCCTCAGCGGAAATGGTCTCCAAATCGTGGCCAGTTATGGTTAGCTCTTTGAGATGTTTTGAGAAGACGTTTTGAATTTGATTTTTGAGCAAGTGCTCGCTCACTTGAATTTCTACCGTACGCAGTGGCAAGTCGCTCAATAAATATCGAAGATGAAATCCGTCAGCTTGGGGCCATGTTTGGATCTGTAAATATTTTAGGTAATACAGTTCGCGTAGGGAGTCCTTGTCCACAGATTTCATCTTGTTTAGGTTCTTCAGGTTAAGTCGGTCTAGTCTCGGAAACCCGGAGAAGCTTTCCTTGGTCAGTTCCTGTAAAGAAAAATATTTAGATTTAATTTAATAAAATAAATTGATTGATATAAAAAATGAGAAAAAGGAAAAATCACCTCTATAGCATTTCCAGATATGTCGAGCTCTCTGAGAAAATTCAGTTTCAGTATTGGTACAGCAGACAAGCTGTTATTTACAAGTCGAAGAACTTTCAGCTGATCAAGATATTGAAAATCACTGTCTGATGTAGAATGTATGTCGTTCGACGACACGTCAAGGAGGCTCAGCTGATTCAGAGGTAGCACTGGGATCTTCCTCAAGGTACAATTTGCGACATAAAGTTGCCGCAGGTCAGGCAAGTAATGGAAGAGTTCCTTGAAATTGGCTTGTAGACTGTTGTGCGTCATGTTCAGCACAAGTAGTTTGCCCAGTGCGACAAAAGAGTTGTCTGGCAATATCGTAATGCGATTTCGTGCCAGGTTCAAGGAGGTTAATAGAGACGTCGGAAACGCAGTGGAGTCCAGGTGATCTATGAGGTTGTCAGCTAGATTCAGATCCCTCAGAGTGTACCCAAGTTCAGCAAAAGCCGCCGAGGGAACTGCTGTCAGTCTATTGTGACTCAGGTCCAAGACCTCCACCCGGGTACCCTCGAATACATTCTGCAGGAGGGAACGAATCTCGTTGCGGGACATATCCAAAACCCGTAAGTTCTTCAGGTAGCGAAATTGTTCCATAGCCAATTGGTTGATACCATTGCCAGCTAGATCCAACTGCTGAAGATGCTCCAATCCGTTAAACGCTTGTTTTCTGATGGACTTCAGCCTGTTGCTCCTCAAGTTTAAACTCTCTAGACGGGCCAGAGCAAAAGTATCAGGTTCCAAACTGGTTAAGCGATTATTGCGCAGATCAATTGTCCTTAGATTCGGTGTCCCTTTGAAGACATCATTGACTAGATGAGTAATGTTGTTGAATGCAAGATCAAGATGAGTAAGATTGCTGATAGAACCTGGATTTATTGTACTTATTGCGTTGTAGGAAACGTTTAGACTGAAGTCTGAGCATCCGCTATCACTTATCGACTCCAAGTCGAGGACTGACAGTTTATTGAATTCCAGGTGGAGGAACTGAAGATTATTCAACTGCTGAAACGCCTTTCGCTCCATTCGAGTGATCTTGTTATATGCCAGTGAAAGCGTCAAGAGCTTAGGACAATCCCAGATGGATTTAGCTGATACGACGTGTATACGATTTCCCGTGAAGTCAAGAGACCTCAGCTCGGTCAGTTTATGAAAGGTGTCCCTAGGGATACTCTCGAGGAAGTTGTAGCCAAGCTTAACGTCCCGTAGCTCCGAATGGATGCTCGAGAGGAATACCTGCTCAGGAATATAGTGGAGTCTATTAGACTCTAGATTGAGGTACCTGAGCTTCCGGAGTGAATAAAAGGCACTCGCGTCGACTGTTTGGAAATTGTTATTGTCAAGAACCAGCCAGAGGAGATTAGTGAGTGGTTTAATTGCAAGCTCAGGAAAAATATCCGTGGCAAAGGCGAAGCTCAATTCAAGAATCTCTAGGGTCTCCTCGATACCGAGAAAGGCGTCGTCGTCGAGTTCCGTTAGATGATTGAACGACAGACTCAGTTCCTTCAGCTGACTCGCGCCCTTGAACGTCTCAGATTTTAATTTGGTTATCAGATTATTCCGTAGAAGAAGAATCTCTAGGCTTTCGGCCCATTCGAATTCACCAGGTTCAATGCTTTCTATCTTGTTGTATCCCAGGTTGAGGTGTAACAATTGGTGACATCGGTCCAGGGCGTTCACCGGGACCTGCCTCAAGTTGTTCGTAGCTACTGATAGAGCTTTAAGAATCTCAGCAAACTCACGAAAGCTCTCCGAGGTCATATTCCCGATGTTGTTGTTCGCCAAATAAAGATAGGACAGCCTCTCCATACCTTCTATAGCCTCGGGCACGACAGTCAGTTCATTGTTCTCCAGATTGAGATACTCGAGACTCTCCTCGAGACCACGGAAAGTGTTTTCATTCACCGATTGAATTACATTCGAGGAGAGATGTATTCTGCGCACCCTGAGACCAGTGAACATGTCAGCTGGCAGCTTTGACAGTTTATTACTAGCCAAGTTGAAGTCTCTGACATGCAGAGTATAATTAGAGTAGCTCGGACTGGCGATGCTCTCGATAAAATTTTCACTGAGATCCAACAGCTCCACGTTAGGATTACGAAAAATTGGCAACTCCAGCCGCCTGATATTGTTTCCTCGCAAGTATAGCCAATTCAGGGCAGGCAGATCACCAAGACTCTTTGGAAATGATTTGAGCAAATTGTTATTCAGACTTAGAGTATGTATGCTCGGTGGCAGACACGATTCGCGTATCATCTGCAAATTGTTATTGTCCAGATTGAACCATACGAGTGATTTGAAATTCTCAAAACTCTTAGGGATCTCGTTGATAAAGTTGTCACCGAAGAATGCACTGGCCAGGGTGTTCCTGACGTGACCCCAATCTCCCTCGAGGGTCGTCAGATGGTTACTGAAAACCGATATTATATCAGTCTTTAAAAATCAATAAAAAAAAAAATCCTCTTCAACTCACCTATGCATATTGAGCCAGTTGAGCCTCCTCAAGCTTTGAAAAGCTCTGAATGGTATTTCCTCCAAGGTATTGTAACTCAGGTCGAGAGAACGCAAGCTCTCGGCCACTCCGCTGTGTAAAAGTAGACGAGAGTGAATTAAAGGAAACAAAATTTTTCATGCACGTTATCAAATCATATAACTTACAGAAGGGATTTATCAGCGATACTAGTTAGTCTGTTGCTCATAAGTCCAAAAGCTTCCACGGAGGAACCGGCTAGTGCGTCGTTCTCAAGAATCTGCATGCCCGATCCGACGATATCCAGCTGTGCCACGTAGCTTACCGATATTTCTAAGGTTGAGAAACTATATTATTCACGGTATCTTCTTCAAGTCATGATAACAGAGACTCACCAGGAAACCTGGCGAATGGGACGCCCATACAGCTGATATCCATCTTCGTATATTCTGTGTCATCCTGCACCCAGCATAGGCACATGGTGTTGAAGGTACATGGAACATTGTGGCAATCGAGGATCCCAACTCTCAGTACGATTAGGAATAACAAAGGCGTATTAAAATGCATTTCGAGATGACGGAGGTAGCGTCAAACGTATCAGGTTATTTCAATATGAGTTCCGATACTCTTAAAGGAGCGTCTCCGAGGAATTCGACGAATCCTCAGTCGAGGAACTTAATTCAGGATTCGCTGAACCTTTTTCAGCCGATTTTTGTACATACGTCAAATCCATTTTTGATCCCCACAAGAATTTCGTGCTCTCTGCCTGCGCGTCCTGGGGAACACAGTGTCAGGAAGCTCAACTAGGCAAGGCCTGATATTCACTGACGCTGATCGAAAAGCCACAACTAAGGCGCAAGCGCCAAACCACATATGGATTCTGATTATCCAATGAATTCTATGTTTTTACAGTGCAATGGAAAGTACGTTCTTAAACCGATGGTCGATACTCACCGAATACCCAGTAGGTATCAATTCTCAAACTACACGTTATCATCGGATCCCTGTTTTACCAACAGTGGGTTAAAAATTCTTGCAAGCTCCATTTTTTTTACAGAACTAAACATTGATCAAATCAATGACTGATTCGAGGCTTTAATTCTTAGCTTTCGCTCTTTTACATAAATTTATGCCATTCTGTACGTCCTGGTAACACGTAGGAATCAATAATTAAAATTTAAAATTATATACGATATAAGCATATTGGAATGAAAAATGTACAGGTGTCTATCTAGCAATACCTATAAGATTCTATTTCAAGGTCACCGCCTTCGTGAGATCTCTCCATCTATCTTAGTCGCTCTTGCTTTCCGTGCACGGTCCACGGATACTGTTATGATTGCTATTTGACTATGAATAGTTCCTGCCAAATTTCTGTCTATACCTACACAGATTTCTAGCTTGTGATTAACAGCAAAGTCCTTGTATAGAAAAACGAAATGGATACACATTTCTACGTAAAACTTTTCCTTTTCCGATTTAAAAACGGTTACTGGAATAATTAATTTTCTTCTCCATTTATTAATTGAGCATATCAAAGCGAAGAAAAATTACCATTGTATTATGAATATCAGGATCAGGCTATCTGTAATTTAGCGAGTGTCAGATATAGTCAAAAACGTTCAATAAAATCGTAACAGATCGTAATAAAAAAAAAAGACTTTTTAACGACATCATATAAAACGGAAGTATAAGCTAAAGAATAATTGATCGAAACATAAGCAACGGTTATAAAAAATTAATTGCACATATAATTAATTTTATATTCATTTATCACGAATATATGTAATTATTTGTAAATACATGTCTCGTGTCAGCACGATTAATAAACCAAGACGTGAGATTGCATAATAGTCAAGTACCGTACTGGTTCTCCCTAACGAAGCATAATCTTATTCCCGGAGGAAGGAAGGTCTTTACTCGCATCTCACCAATAATGTAACCCTCTCTCGTTTCATCTCAGGACAATCGAATTCACTCTCGAAAAGTGAAAGGAATTGTATCAGACAACACGCGCTCCTGGAACACCTTGGACCACCCGCGATATTGGTCCGGCATCACAACCCTGGGTCCCACCTAGGGGTAAAACAAAGAAGCTGCAGTAAAAATGAATTAAAGTTAAATTATATAAATAAATAAGAGCGAATAATAATTTATAAAATATATCAATTAGAAGGCGAAAGTAGCCGCTATCAAATATCAACTACCACTTTCGAGCTCTCGGCAATGAAAAATATAAAATAATTTTCCTAAGGCCAATTCTCGGAAATGAGGTAAACCATACGGACTGCCCGAGCCAAGACAAGGTTCCCTCGATACGACGTACTGTCAAAAAGTGAAAGGTTCCCGTCCCCACGCAGAATCTAGATTCCCCTACAGAAACCGAACAACCCGTATCCCTACCAGAAGCCACGAGGTGCGTGCAGAAGGTAGCATAAGCACATTTCCATTATGAGTTTTCAGTGCGGTGGTTGAGCCAGTTAGTGGAGCCGTGAGACCGGTTGACAGTGACAAACTGAAAGCTTGAGAAAGGATCATCCCCAAGTATTAAATCAACCTGGACGACGCTTTGTTATCCTAAGGCACTTGGATTGGCGGTCAAAGATGCGCAAACGCGTACACGCGTTTGCACGTTAACAATTGGTCTTCCTACTTTTGTGTTTATTTTCATGAATCGTCGCGCTCCTCATCCTCGGCAAGAATTCATTGTCTACCATAACAATAACAAAGGATCGCGCGAGACCAAGATCAACCTGGTATCACCGACATGGCTGATCCCGGTGCAAGAAGAACCGAGGAGAGCACGATCAGCTCCATGGAGGAAGAGTGTCTCATTGAAAGAAGAAGAACAGCCACTCTTAAAGAGTGCTCGGAAATTCTCCATAGGGATGGCGTCGTAAGGCATAATCGAGACAGTTTCAGAAGACTCTTTCAGGACGAGGTAAAGTATTATCTTATCCCATGGTATCGTTAACGATCTTTTACCGTGTACCGTAGCATCGTAACAGCTTATAGATCGTCCGTCATAAGATCGAGGGCGATCCAAATGATTCAGGGGCGTGCAAGGTGGGCGATAGCCTCAGGCGAAGACCTTGCGCCTCGAGCAATCCTGAAAGCAGCCTCGATCGCAACGATCTTTTAACAGTGCGCTATTAAATATTGATAATGATTCTTGATCGATCGAAGATAAAATCAATGCGACTTATAGGACACTGAAGTCAAGCGTCATGCGAGTCCGTGTGAGGAGAATGTTTAGAAAATATTTTTACAAAATGATTTTCTGCAACTTGAACAAATTGAACAGCATCGAGTAAAATGTATTGTGTGGAAATCGATTAGGAAATGGAAGCAACGAAATTACATAGCGCTCAAAGGTATCGAAATTATACTAAATGAAAGCAAGGCGACGAATGGTGCGCACGAGAAAGGGCGCAAACCACACGTAGATTGGCCACTGCTTCTGGCATTGACCTGTTTTTTAATGATCGCACGTAAAAAACATGTGACACGCGATGATTATAGCGAGACGTTGTTATAAGATGAAAATATCATTGATAATCGGTCACATCCGAAATTGTATGGGTAATGAAATAGGGATACGATTGTCCCAGTAGATAATTAGGGCTTCTTGTTTCTCTTTTTAGGTATTCCTTGAGAAATTCTTCATACTCTTCGACCAGGACAGAGACGAGCACCTGGTGCAAGATGAATGGATTGAATTCCTCAAGGAAAGACTCACGTAAGTTTTGAATCCCTTTACGGTATTCTGTATACTTATTAGATAAGCGTATCGATAAATGATTGTTTTTCGGTTCAAAGAAGTCATTAAATATTCAATTTTTTTTTCACACAGAAACGAGAAACAGGCAGATTTCATAGATCAGATAGAAAGCGTTGCCTATGTCTTGTGCGGAGAAGAACCGGTTAATTTGGTGACCTTTCAGCAGATATTCCGTGCGAAGGGGGTAAGTCTACTTGAGAGAATATTTAACACTTGATTACAGTTAATAAATGTTGGTGGAAATTGGTTAAAGAATCAACCCACAGTATCGCCATCTATAGTGTTGCGTACTCAAAATTGAAGGCAGATCAAAACTGCCCGCATAAATGAGAAATAATCAACTATGAAAATTAAGTGTTCCTTTGTACTTTATAATCTACTATTACAATTTGCATATGTCCCAACGTCTTACGAAATTGTAATTGTAATACTATGGTTACCGATATTGCAAAATCCTACTTTACCGTCCTTATTATGCGCCGGTTATCCCACCGCCGGAGGCTTTTTACTATATGATTCTTCAAATGTTCATTACGATTCTCAGGTGGTCGACAAACTGTATCGTTTGATAGACCAAGAAAATACAGGATCCGTGAGCACAGTGCAAGTGATGGAATTCATAGCTAGTATCAGTAATACCAGGTATTTATAATGCAATAATAAAAATGCTGCTGCGAAGTAATGCATGTCCTTAGTATTCATTTTTTAATAAATAATATCGGCTCAGACCACGTGCTGGCTTTGATAAAGGCAACCTGGAGAGGCTAGAGAAGATCTTCAAGCAAACGGTGGGAAACGAGCGCGAAATTCGTCGTGAAGAATTCGAAAAAATAGTCATCTCAAAAAATGTAAGTGGGACATTATTTTATCATTGTAAATGGATATATACAAATAGATTGTATCTTACATGTGTGTTTCAGCCCTTCTTCACGGAGAGGGTCTTCCAAATATTCGACAAAGACAATTCCGGGACCATATCACTTCAGGAGTTCTTGGACTCCATGCACCAATTTGCTGGAAAGACATCCGATGACAAGATAAAGTTCCTCTTCAAGGTGTACGACATAGATGGTAAGACTGATGGAAGGAAGAATAAGGTCTCTTGGCTATTGAAAATCTTGAATACTGATCTGATCATGATCTTCATCTGGTCCACAGGAGACGGTCTGATCCAGCATCGTGAACTTCAGCATGTAATGCGAGCGTGCATGGAAGAGAATGGTATGAACTTCAGTGAAGAGCAAATTGAAGATTTAACTATAGCACTCTTCGAAGATGCTGACCAGGGTAACAGAGGTGCAATTACCTTCGAGGCCCTGAAGAGACAGCTGGAAAAGCACGATGGGCTCTTGGAGAACTTGTCCATTAGGTGAGTATATGATTCTATAAAAAAAAAAAGGAAGATATTTTTATATGGAAATTACAGTATAGATCGTTGGCTGGTACCACCAAAGCCTGAACCTGCAAAGCAATCGTGTCTTCGCGTTATCAGACGCTTGAGACCTTATCAGCTGACGAAACCCTACATGAAGAATCATTACGTCTACATCAGCTTTCTGTCATTGTTTCTTCTCATTAATGTCGCACTGTTCGTATCCAGAGCCTTTCAGTATCGACACTCTAATGGCTACGTGATACTGGCACGTGCTTGTGGTAATTTACATTCCTTTTTTAAATTATATTTAAAAAATAATATTTAGAACAGAAGTTTTTTGTGTTCAGGACAGTGCCTGAATTTTGACTGCACATTTATCCTTGTGCTGATGCTGCGCCAGTGTATAACGTTCCTACGTACCCATGGATTTAGTTCTGTTCTTCCTTTGGATCAGCATATATATCTTCATAAACTTACTGGCGTTCTTATTGGGATTTTTAGCACAGTTCATACACTCATGCATCTTCTCAATTTCAGTGAGTATTTTTTTATCCTACTTCACGTTCCATTTAATGGAAATTAATTTTTTTTTTCTTCCGTTCTCGCAGGCACAGTCGTGATATATGATCCACAATTGAATAAAGAAAATTATACTTTGACCGAATGGCTGATCACCAGTAGGCCTGGATTTTTTGGATTGGTACCCGGTGGTGCCAATCCGACTGGTGTTGCATTGATTATAATTTTAGCCGTGATGACCTTGTGCTCGATGCCATTTGTCAGACGCGGTGGATGTTTTGAGGTGATTAAATATAACGGGTGTTGATTTAATCTTGAGAATTATAAAATTAATGAGACGTTTATGAGGATCTTGCAGATCTTCTACTGGTCACATCTTCTCTATGTACCATTCTGGCTTCTGACCATTTTCCATGGGCCTAATTTCTGGAAATGGTTCGTCGGTCCTGGAGTTATCTACATGGTGGAACGTATCCGTCGATTAATCTGGCTACGGTCTCAGCGTGGCAAGACATATATCAGTTCCGGTTTGCTACTTCCTTCCAAGGTGACTCATCTTGTAATCAAGAGGCCGCAACACTTTGACTTCTGTCCTGGGGATTATGTCTTTGTAAATATCCCGGAGATCGCACGCTACGAGTGGCACCCGTTCACTATCAGTAGCGCACCAGAACAGGAAGGTCAGTCATTGAAATCTAGAAGTTGGATACAATTATGTTATTTTCAAATTTGAGTAATAATAATGACAAATATCATTTAGATTATATGTGGCTCCATATACGTGCTGTGGGCGAATGGACCAATAGTCTCTATTCATATTTTGAAAGAGAGCAGATGAGACTTCACAGAGGTGAAGTTGCTCCTGTAGAAGCTTGTACGTCAGACAGTACCAGGACCAAGTACACTCCAAGCCCGTGAGTATCAAGATATAAATTTCAGAAAGAAAACCAGTCCATCGTTCTCGTCTTCCTTACATAGTTTTCTATGATTAGGCTATCTGCTAGGCCAGTATTCGCAATAGAAAAAGATGCATCCTCCAAGTCTTTAGAGGTTCCACGTGGTTTTGATAACCCTCGCTTCATACCGGATCTGGATATATCACCAAGTCCGAGTTCAGTGCGTAGTTACGGGTCAGCACCGTCGAGTGAACGTAAGTAATCCAGATTGAATTATTATACTTCCGGTTAATTCATATTTTTCTTTTAGGTCCAGTGGATGCTGCGAGGACACCACGTGACAAAAAATTACATCAGCTTCTTTTGGGTAGTAAAATGCCACTGGAAAAATCATTCTCAATGCCGGACATGCAGACAAAGAACAAGAAGAGGGAACGACTGATCGCGTGAGTAAATCTAATAAGGATATTGAACAAAAATTGTTTCTATCATACATAAAGAAAATATGTATAATCTACCAAGGATACTTATCCCTACAGACTCCGTGACTACATGAGATCCGAGTCCGAGAGGAGCTTCGACGAGTGTCAAATACGTCGTGCCAGACTCAAGTCATTAGGATTGGCTTATCTGAGCCCACAAAACAAATCATTGGCTCAGAGTTTCCGTTACATGCGAATGAAACCAACTATAATAGCTTTCAAGACTCCAAGTCTAGAGAATTGCGAATATGAAGTGACTCCAGATGGTAATTCCGGTTAGTACACCAACTCCTAATATTCCTCTTCGGTGATCCCTTCACAGTTTTATTATTATGTTATTCCAGCTGCTTCCGAAAAGAAGTCACCAGCTGGACGTTCGACGTCCGGTCTTCGGATAGCTGAGGAGGGTCGAGTAATAAAAAGATGCTCCGTGGATGATCCCAGGTGCATGGATGAGTCGTTCAAGTCAGAGATGTCTCATTCGCCTATGAACTACCCAGTTGGCAAACCATTGGAGGTAGATTGTCTCCTGTCGAACAATCAAATACTCACTTAGTACATGATCCTAATTAATTTTTTTCTTTACAGATTTTCTTGGATGGTCCATATGGCACGCCCTCGAGTCATATATTCCAAGCGCAGCATGCAGTTTTAATAGCAACAGGAATTGGCGTGACACCTTTCGCTTCTATTCTTCAATCTATAATGCATCGCTACTGGAAAGCTAGACACACCTGTCCAAAATGTACATTTTCATGGGCCAGTGAGATACCACCAACTGTGATGCATTTACGCAAGGTCGACTTCTTCTGGATCAATCGCAACCAGCACTCCTTTGAGTGGTTCGTAAATCTCCTCTCCCAATTGGAAATGGAGCAGGCAGAACTTGGCGTGACGATGGAACGTTTCTTGGAGATGCATATGTACATCACAAGTGCATTACAGAAAAATGACATGAAGGCTGTTGGACTTCAGTTAGCCATGGACCTTCTGCACGAGAAGGTAAAATCCCAATGTTTTTTCTTATCTCATTGCATCTTGCACTTTCTCTTATCTAAGGTGCATCATTCCTATGCACCTTCTCTTCTATGTTATTAATGTTCTTTGTTCAGGAAAAGCGAGATCTGATAACTGGTCTCAAGACCAGGACGAACGCTGGTCGTCCTAACTGGGACAAGGTTTTCAAGCAGTTGCAGGATCAAAAGAAGGGAAAGGTCACGGTATTCTACTGCGGTCCACCGCAACTCGCTAGGATCTTGAGATATAAGTGTGATCAGTTTGGATTTAATTTCCGAAAGGAAGCATTCTAGGTCTAGGCCGTTTTACGCGCCCTCTTTTTAATATTCATGTTTGCACGCATTGTCGCTGCGACGCCGAGGCTAGAGCGATTCGGGGATTCTTTCATTTCTCTTTCTTTTAGACTTTTCTTAATCGATCGTTCGATAGAATAAACACAATAGCATACTAGAGGACGAGAGTATGGAGTCATCTATTAAATGACTGTGTGATGTAGTTTTTTTGAGCTCATTTACAAATATTCCTCCTTCAGGTATAAGTCTAAGAAGTGTGAATCTACGATCTTCGTTCCACTTGCTAGCAAGTATGTAAATAAATAGAGAACTTTCTTGTTGTGTTACTCGTACATCCTCACTTAGAGGTATATATCTATACCTATAATATATTTATGTAAATTATTATGTATCCATTTAATCGTATCGTTATCACTTTATCAAATAAATTATTCTTATGAAAAATATCTATCAGCGCGTGCAAAAGACATTGACGAACTGTTAATATTTAAATAATCACCTCACTCAATATTGACACTATGGAATTACCTTGGAGTGGAAAAAAAATTTTTTTTGTTGTAAATTTTCTCAAAGATCACGAACGAGATGAGTGCAGCATCTTTCACTTCATTCTTCGAATTACCCTCGAGGTTTCGTGTATCAGCCAAAGAGATAAAAGGACAATAAAAAAGTGCATCTGACTCTCAGTCATGCTTGTCAAATGAAAACAAGTTCATTAAAACATGCATAACAACTTCGATATAATAAAGGCTCTGCTATCTTTCTCGCTCGTCCTTTCTTTAGTCAAATTTGATCTAAGAGTTGAGTAACGTTATAATCTGTAATGTCATCAATATCTTTGTCCAACTGTCCATTTAATAATGGAGCTTGATCAGCAGAATTCCGCCGAGCAAGAGGAAATTAATGGTAGCATCTTTTACGCGCTCTTAAGTGAATTTTTCGGATGCGTCGCCATTAATCTGTTTGGCTGTGCAAGTGCCATTCAATTGATGCCCATCCTGACTGTGAGTGTCCTCTCCATGGCATTAACGTTTGGCCTCATCTATATCATCTGCACAGTTATATTTCGTAAGATATCCGGAGCACGCTTTAATCCAGAAATAACAATGGGCATGATGGTGATCAAGAAAATAATGAAATTAAAAAGTAGTAGGTAATAGAAAAACTCACAGGTTATATATTTCAGATGAAATTGTTTCGAGATTTGTTTTATATTAGCGCTCAACTTATTGGTTCCTGCGTGGGCAGTCTGATCCTTTATTGCATCGCCCCGACTGATGATGGTCAACACTTCTTTCATCCTAACTATAGTCTAGGTATCACGGTACCTGTGCAGAGTATAACACACGTACAAGCTATGCTGGTGGAACTTATACCAAGTAATGTGTACTCTTCCCCTTCAGAATTATATTTACCTTTACTCCTTAATGATTCTTTGTTCTTTTTGTACCTTGTAGCATTTATTCTAATGCTCAAGATTCTAACCACTATGGAGACTCATAGCACAGCTGTTCAGCAGCTTGCACCATTTGCCATTGGGTTAGTATTCGTTGCTGGTATTTGTGCCTTTGCACAGTTCACAGGTGGATCATTTAATCCAGCAAGAAGCTTCGGAGCTGCTTTCTTAGCAGATTATTGGGCTGGTCATTGGGTTAGACGTCTGCATTTGGATATACGTGTATTTTATTAAACGCAACGATAGATTTATTGGGCAGGTCCCATCCTTGGCGCTGTCCTTGCAGCCCTCCTGTTCAAGGCCGCATTGGAAGACACTCTCAGGGGTCATGAGGAATTGGAATATGAGGAAGATTCTCTTGAGCTTGAGGGAGTTGATGAAGAGAGTCAAGGACCAGTAGTACCAAAAGTTGATAAGGCAGTTCAAGCTAAATCGACTGCGGAACCTGGTCGTTCTAACAACTAAGGGTGTGTTCTAAAATCTACTTTTTTTATACTGGAGTCTCAGTCTGGCTCTGTTTACCAACATGCGGTTGACAGTACAACACAGTAACGTTTTAGAAGATAAGGTAGTGATATTTGGAACTTTAAGATGATGATTACTCATTCAAATCGGATGTGAGACAATGATTTATCTATACATTATTAACTAAATTGGATATACAGATACAAGATATATGCAGTGGATAACATCCTTCAATCGTTTTAGATTTAGTTTATATATATTTTTGGGCGTTCATAGTGTGCATATTTGTAAATAAAAATAATATTAATTCTGTTATACGTATGTAGTGTACAATACTTATTAGTCACTCAATTATTAACGACTCGTTAAGTCAACAAGACATAAAAATTATATAATATACGATTTGTACAATATGTTTAAAATATGGCGACTAGAGTTTCTGTTAATTATGTATCTATCAGATCATACACGCCCGACGCTGCAGACTATACGAAGTTCTTTCTTTGAAATTGATAGGTTATATCATACTAGGAATGTATCTTTGGTTAAGAAGCGTCTAATCAGATCAATTATCGATGTTCATCAACATTGAGGCTTGATTGCAGTATGTCAAGGTAAATTCACAAGGATGCTGATACCAAGGTTCTCCGTCGACTTGTACAGCACAAGAGCCAAGCAGTTTTATCTGAGAATATACATAATGGAGATAGGTAAGGAAAAATAATACGAGATATACAAAAGAATGTAGAAATGACAAATGTACCTTAATTGTACTTGCTTGGCCAAGTCGGTGTGGTTGCGAAAGGCCTACTTGCAGTTGTGCAATATGAAACGAAGAGTATATAGCTACTACTTCTAATTTCCCATCGTTGATACTCTTCATGCCAAGTTTTTCATTGTCTAGAAGTAATTGATTAACTGGTTCGTGTCTAATGGCAAGTTACTTTATATATATTGTCTTTTATATGTACCTGGAAGACCCATGTCCCATAAATTAACACCAGCTCCCCAAGAAGGAATGTTTAAAATGACAATGCTTTCTATCGAAGGCAACTCCACTTGTTTTCCGTCTAAATAAACCTCTAGTCTTTGGTCTAGATCTTTGCACTCTCTCTCCATGACTTGTTGCGTGCCAAAGCATAAATACAGGAGCTGAGTGAATATTATGGGATAAAAATTCCATCGATTCCTTATGTGTCAATATACAAAAATCTTACCTTATTGAATATTCTATGGCTGAAGAAATAGAATCTGCTTTCTCTAGTACGATGGAAATTCAGTGCTACTTGAGCATCAACACCGATACTCAAATAATTATACATGAAAATGTTTTGTTGGGATGTTCGAAATCCTAGACCTCTGTATGGTTTTATTGACACCATCCACCTAAAGAAATAAATTTTATGAAATTATCAATGCAGCATTTCCATGTGAACTAATCTGTTTACCTATCAAGTTTGACAGTTCGCGCTGCCTGTATTTGCTTCAAAATTTCCATAGGATCAAAATTCGAGTTGTGTTCCTTGCCCCATCCTAAGACACGGGATAAATCATTTCCGGTTCCCAATGGTAATATTCCTACGGATGGTACGGGCTGGGAAAATAAATGAAAATGGAATATTTTTATACAAAAATTACGAGAGATGCAAATAATACCTGTAATTGCAGCTTGTGAATAGTATTGAGAAGCCACGCGACGGTACCGTCACCGCCAGCAACAAGTATCCTACAAGGAATATCTCCAAGTAATCGACACCACTCTAGAGCGGCTACAGGATCACGTTCAGCAAGATCCACCACTTGTGCTGGATTTAATAATCTTCTAAATAGTGATAATATATCTGCTCCATCATTGTTGCCTGATTTTCTATTCCCTAGGCATAATAAAAACATCGCTCATTAGTATAATGAACAGAATCAAATTTGAATTGAGCATACCAACTACTATAAGAGGACTCCAATTAGCCCAGGGTGGTGGTAATATACTGCGAAGTTGTAATCGTCGCCGCATTGTGCTACGTGTATTAATCACTTCAAGACTTCCAGGGGGTATGATCATTGATTTAAAGTTGCCAAAGTCGCAAATCTGCCAAAGAAATTTCATAATCATGCGAATCTGACTCTATGATTACACTTCCATAAGTCATGATATAATTTTATTCTCACATCTGACAGATTGGCTTTACATGTGTCATGAACGCATCGTTGACACCAGCAACAACACCAATCTGTAAGACCTGGTTCTAGGTCACATTCTTCATCACAAACGTCACACATTGCTATAATAGGTAAGTTTCCTGTGGAAACATTTTATATTTGTTTTTACATTCTGAAATAGTTTGGCCTTATTACAATAGAGCAATTGACATACCTCTCACCCAATGGTGCTTCATTGGTTGATCATTAGGCAACGTAATACTTTTACATTTTAATTGTTTATCAGCAACTCTGACACAATCGCGATCAGCACAGACACCACATGAATCGCATTTCAAACCATCCACATTTAAGAGAAACGCCTCACAAATGCTGCAGTAATATGCCTAAATGCAACCAAATATCAATAAATTCTTTTATATCAATATAAAATGGATATATCATATATTTATTTTTTATTTGAAACTTCTGGAAAGGCATAAATACCTTCGATATTCTTTTAATGGTTTTCCAGTTATGCTCTTTAGTTACATCACGTATATGGATATGCGGATCTCCTACAAGGTATCTAAAGAGATTTACAGTTAGCATGAAAAATATCATGGTTGATACTGTGGGTAGAATAACAGTAGATAATTCTCCTTCCCACATGTTGATTTAGGAGAAACTTTTTTTGTTGATAATCTCTTCTGTAACAGAAGGTCTGTACTCGAAACCAACAATTCAGATATATTATACAAAAGCGAAACTATAGTTATTCGATAGATTATAATAATGGCATAATTACAGATATTAAAATTGAACAAGTTAGCAAATTATCAATTAACTAAGAGAACAATGTAATGAAGTTACAAGGAAACAGAAATGAAATAATAAACCTAAACTAATATGAAATGTTACATATATAAGACAAGAATTTACAAAGCAACAACAAAAATATATGTCATAGAACACTGTAATACTAAGCAATTACCTGATAAAACTTTTTATAATAATTGTGCGTAACCATAAATTTTTATGCATCCAAATCATTCAAATCATGATCAACCAAAGTCAAATGATCACAATCTGATTGAAGTTAGAGCTTCGCGAATAAAGAGAAACATGCGCAGAAGAATCTGAGAAAATTATTGGTAATGCCATAAAAATGTCCCTACACCAGTATTTAAATGGTTTTCCCAGTTGTATAGATGTTGATATAAGATTATACAAATATTATAAGACTCACACCTTTGGGACAGTAAGATTTATCACGTTCTTCTCATGGTATAAATAATTATTTCGAAATTTTAGAAAGAAAGCATCAGTCAAATCGTATTCTTGTTCATCTTGTTTTATGCGAAGTCTCCTTTTACTCGCAACTGATTTTATGCGACTAACTTCAATCTATCATTTAAGTCGGATAAAAGCTTCATATATGGGCAAAAGAAATTTACAACTTTATCACTAGTCGTGCACGAGGTAATATATTATGATCTGTGAAGTTAATTTTATAACGTTGTCTTATAATTCTATTATATTTCTGGTATCCAGATTTGACACGTTCTTACTATTCTCTGAGTTATGCTGCGATTATCATGTTTTATATAACCTATATCTAAATCTTTTGAAGCTGCCCGTTTTGTTTATTCGGCTAGCCTGTTTGTCACTGTCAAATTAAATCTAGACTTTGTATAATTTTCTGCAGCTTGATAAACATGCGTGAGAATTAATCCTCGCCAGAATTATATTTAACGACGAGGAAATAGTATTGGCATCCACAGTCTCCCACAACTACTATTATGGCTTTTCGCAAAGGAAACAGGAAATTGAAGCTGCAGGTTTCTGAGGAAACTCCTGTACCAGTGTAAGTCATATTTTCAATAATGTATTATATGTATGTAGTAATGATCATTGACAATATGTATCAGGACTCCACCAAGGAATTTGGATAAAAGAACGACGATAACCATAGATGAAAAGACTTTCGTAGTAGAAGCAGATGATCTCGAAGAACTGTGTGTTCTTGGACGTGGAGCATATGGAGTTGTGGATAAAATGAGACATAAACAAAGTGGTACTATCATGGCTGTGAAGGTAGTTAACATAAGTAAACATATTTCATGAGTGGAACTTTTCTTCTGGAGATAAAACTTATATAAATATAAATTACAGAGAATAACAGCAACAGTCAATACGCAAGAACAAAAGCGCTTATTAATGGATCTAGATATTTCCATGCGCAGTTCAGCATGTCCATACACTGTACAATTCTATGGAGCTCTCTTCAGAGAAGGGGATGTCTGGATTTGCATGGAAGTAATGGACATGAGTCTGGACAAATTTTATACAAAAGTCTATAAGCACGGTCGCTCAATTCCTGAAGATATTCTTGGAAAAGTAGCTTTTGCTGTAAGTGTTTCATACATTTAGATATCTGTCACTATATACCATAACCTAAAAGTAGTGATCCTCACCTGCAGGTAGTCAGTGCGTTACATTATTTGTATTCTCAATTACGAGTCATACACAGGGATGTAAAACCTAGTAACATATTAATCAATCGGAAGGGTGAAGTAAAGATCTGTGATTTTGGAATATCCGGGTATCTCGTCGACTCAGTAGCTAAAACCATCGACGCCGGTTGTAAACCATACATGGCCGTACGTATTATTAAAAGCTCCTTAATAATAGTATGATTTCTATTACTCTTCTTTATTTCTCTTATCCTTCTTCTCGAATGTCCCTTTTCCAGCCAGAGAGGATAGACCCATCAGGTAACCCTTCACAATATGACATCAGATCGGATGTCTGGTCCTTAGGTATATCATTGGTGGAACTAGCCACAGGCAAGTTCCCATACGAGTCATGGGGTACACCTTTTGAACAGCTCAAGCAAGTAGTAAAAGACGAAGCGCCAAAGTTACCAGCTGGTAAATTTTCACCCAGCTTTGAAGAGTTTATTAATAAATGGTGAGTAATAACGCCAGGGAGGTCATTGAAAATAGTTCCAAAGTCTAGCTGCCTGAAACCCTGAATAAATTTATACTTTACCAAGGTCATACATGTGTAAATTGATTTCGTTACAGTCTAATGAAGAATTATACGGCGCGACCGAATTACAATCAACTCCTGGAGCTCAGTTTCATAACTGAACACGCGACGAAGAACACGAACGTTGCGACGTTTGTTGGAGAAATTTTGGATTTGCCCGACACTGAGCAGCCGTCATAGTACAGAGATTGTTTAAGGATGATGTTAGTCGTGTTGAAGCGGTATTTTACGTAACTTTGCGCTTCTCACTCGTCGCGTTCATTTGCATCTCCGTATTGGGTTGTTTCAGTATCCTTAGTTTCATGTGATTTTGTGGTGCCCATTTACACTATTGTAATTATACTGTTTAAACAAGAAAGTATGTCATTTGGTTTGCGACAATACTAGCAATTTTCAGATTATTCGGTAACAGCGGCCTGCCGATTTCTCAGTTCACGGATAAGACACTGAGGGATGGACACAACGGTGCCACTATGACTTATGGCGCCATAGTGAAACCTGTCTAAATCGCTAATTATTATTTCATCTTGAATGTATTAATAAGAGTATAGTTTGAATCGAGTAGACACCGATAAATTTAAACGATCAGTCAAAATACCATCTTGAAGTCTTATTCGAATTGTATATAGAACTCTATGCAGAGCTCTGGTCAATATTTATGAGGTACATACTTTTGTTTTAAAGATTTTGCTGCTACGAACTCTGTATACTCTAAGTTGTAACATATGCAAAATATTTAAAAAGTGTAATAGTAATTTTTTATAGACATTGCCTAATCAATGCAAATTTTTTTGATACATTCTACTATTATGTAACATTGATTTTCAATAAATGAGAAAATTACTTGACGAATTAATAAGATTTCTTTATCTAATGGTCTTTAAATAATCTACTACTATGTTTTCATGATTGTAAAAAATCATTTAAATAACCATTATTGAAAGTTATCGCTAGACTGCTTACCGCTTTGTAATACGAAATGATAACAACTGTCCAATCATTCCAGGTCATTACGTTTCCTTAATGCTCACTACATAGCAGTGCTGTACACTCATGAGTACTGTCTCCACGTTCAGTAATTCTACAATAAGATAGGGATTAAAGTAAAGTGCGACGTGAGACCACTGTCACTCAAAAACCAGAGATTTGCATATATTGTTTTACGATGCCAACTCCCAACGCCGCAGAAATTGCCGAACTCTATAAAAAAATGGGTTATAACAATAATCCAGATACTGTGAGTAATATTGACTCATATTGGAATGGCATGTTTTATACCATATTGGAATACTGTTCCATGTGTGCGTATTATATCTTAATATAAAGAAAGCATCCTGTTTTAGGTTCAGCTAGATGCAATGTACGTTCAGAAAAAATATGGTAATGCACTCTATAGATTGCAACATCTGAAAGTATATATAGGAATTGGTATTGTTACATGTTAAAATATGAAAAATATTTCAGAGATGGTAATGATCATCATGGCAGATGCTGATATAAGTGCTGTTATCAATTACTTCAAAACAATGTTGTTTTGTAAAACTGAAGATTCAAAGCATTTTAATTTGAAAAAGATCTGGGTTCAGGAACCTGTTATAAATATATTTGCAGACAGCATTGCGGAGGCACAGTTAGCCAAAGTTGTTCAGCTAGACAGATCAATGTTAACAGCTTTTCGCAATAATGATGAGGTTATTCGTGCAGTAAATACAGAAACCTCAAGAGAATATGGAGCTTCTATATGGTCAGAGAATATTAACAGTACTCAAAATGTGGCTGCTGCCTTAAATGTGTGTATTTCTCGTTCATTATCTTTTTACTTGCATGTAGCCCCTAATGATTTGTAATTACATTAAGTTACATTTTATTTCTAGACATTTATTGTTTGGATTAATACATCGTCAATATTAGATGCATTTCTTTTAAACATTATCAACACTTCCATAACAGCAGACTATGCCATTCTAGAATCATACAATTTGACAAGGATTATACCAGATGGAATGTCTGAGTTGACTAAAAAGTTTCATCTATTTTATGATGGCCAATGGAAAAAACCAGTAAAACAAGAGTACTGGACTGGAGAGACAGATATATTAATAGCTAATGCAACAGAGTATGTAATTATATACCTTTTATCTAATCTTGACAAAATTCTCCACTTTTCAATTTACTCCTATTAAATGAATATCTCTAGAAAAGACATAGAGGACTGTGTCATCTCTGCTGCTCGAGCCTTTCAAACATGGTCCAAAACACCTCTCAGTAAGAGGAAAAATGTTTTCCAGTATCTAGCTGACAGGATAGCATCCACAGGGTAAGTCTCCTTAATATTGCATCAATAAAATCAATATGATTATCAGGACAAATAGGTAGAAGGATATCCTTATACTATTTCAGAAATCCCAAGCTTGCAGATTCTATAATAAGATGGGCCAATGATCCATCTGTATGTGAGACCTCAACTTTCTTCCTTAAAGATGGCACAGTTAATTTATTAGTAAGACGTGACCCGAAAGGTGTAATTGTTGTAATTAGCGACAATATAGAAGACCTGTTTCGTATGGTAGTTTATGCCTGCATAACTGGCAATACTGTAATAATAGCAAGTAGCGATTACTTTTGTAAAAACAGGCTAAAATACTGCGACATGTTTTCCAGTTGCCAAATTCCACCAGGTCTTGTGAATTTCTTAACATTTGCCAATCTCACATCAGCTGTACAGTACATGTCCAAATTGTCTCCTGTATCAATGATAACAACAAGCAACATTTATGTTGAAGATGAAAAAGCATGTACTGATAAAGATCTTCTTAAATTTACTAGAACAAAATTTGTATGGATGCCTTGTAAATAAAATCATATAAACTTTCTCGGGATATTCCATTAGGTTACTTGCCAATTGAATTATCTACGTAACAATAAGATAGCAGTATATTTCATAAAATAAACAATTATACAAATCTTTTCGATCAACGAGAAAGTTCTATAAACATTGACTCAACCCTAGATGGGTCACTCAAAATGACCTTAATATTATTGTTCCTTAAAGTAAATGTAGGCTTTGACATACAAGTAACATAAAAGTAAAGTTATTCTCACTGGAAGCTTAAATGATCAATAATATTACTCAATCCCATAATTGCATCTACAGTTTATGACTTTATGACCATATTAATTCAATTTCCTATCTATCAATTCCCAACCATTTTGCTGATTGGTTATCGATCCCTTTTCCTTATAAGCAGTCATAAATTACAGTTTTTACTATTTACCGTTAGCACGAAATTTCTAAAGCCCGTATTTAGAACTCGCTCTTAGTGCCAATAGCGCGCTTTTAAATTATTTGTTAGTGACTTTGAACTAAAATCGACTGTGTTAGTGACATTAAGCGCGAATTCTGAATACGGGCTTACGTGTCGAAAGGCATTGGCGAAAAAATAAAAATTATGTTCCGATCCATTGAGGTAGACATTAATTTACTATTACTATTTTTAAAGACATCTAGTTTCGTATATCTAATTAACATCATTGTACCCATTGATATAATCAATGGTCCATCGAAAAGATAAGCTTCAATTAATAGAGTTTTTGCGCGCACAAGATTCCATTCTTAATGGATATATATATATATATATATATATATATATATATATATATATATATTTATATATAAATATACGCCAGCATATACATGTCAAAAATATTTGTGTGTGGAATGCATCGGCTGGAATTCGTTCCATGAAGGTACTTGTGAGTGAAATATTAATGATTAATAAAAGAGTGTTGTACTGGACTGAAGTAATTTTAAATACGGCAATAATAGAATCATATAAAAACATCGCGCATGCGTATTTTGACAGTACACAAATAAATTGTATGCACGTCATAGACGTACTGTGGGACGCACACGTATACTTATTAGTTGACGTAATTCAATTTGTGCTAATTAGTGTAATTGGCATACCGCTGGACCACGACGGACGCCTGCTTCTATTTAATCTAACTTTCACGCATCTAAATGCTCCGGGATGAAGCCGAAATTACTTCTAAGTTGTTCTAGGAAAACAAAGGTCAGGATAGTATGCGGTGCTAGTCGAACAAATGCAGGAACATAACCCTGAAACATAACCGATAATTACATGAAAATGCTTTGTGGGTAATGACATATTATGAATTAACATACCTTAAAGAATCCTAATGGTCCTAGCTTGGCTGTGTACATGACAAGATGCATCATGCTCTGTCGATAAATAAAAATCCATTTAATATTTTGTTCATTGAATATTTTGACGTTTGTCTTAATTTACCTTGAACTCTCCCGGTTTGGCATTCATAGCTCGGGTCTTTAGCACGTCCAGAGGTTGTGTCAAAGTCGTTGCTACTGCACCCTGATAAAACAAATTAAAATTCTTGTATTTTTACTGAAATTATGACAGTATTCAATCACTAAGCATGCCTATAAACTTACAGCAGATAAACTGGACAGAAAATGAGTAGTAAGATTATCTTGAAATATGCCAGTTTGTAGTAGTATTGTTTTGATTTGATCATAAAAGCTGAGTTGTCCTATGGTCATGAGAGTTGCCCTGCTGGTAGCTGTCGAGCAGCCATTAAAAAGTCTAATGAATCCTTCCTCTTTCCAAACTCGCAATAGACCATCCAGTGCATGCTTATAACTGTACAATCACATAGAATATTTAGTACAATTCCTAATAATAATATGGGGAATAAGTATCATATCTTTTCATACTTCCGCCTGAGGTTTGGTGAGAGCTTTACATCGTTTTGCATACGCACATTAATCAGGTCAGCTGGTGTGCCCACGACACCGCCAGCGGCACCAGACATACCAGCTAGTAATAATTTCTTATAAAATGGTAGAGGTGAGCCAGGTGTTTCCAATGTTTGTTTTCCCACCTAATCAATGTGCAAAACAAAGTGGCCTTCACATATTGAGTTATATGTTAAGTAATATATAACTTATGGAACAAACTGAAACTTTAGATTTGACCATATATCATGCATGTCTTATTCACCTCATAGAAACCAAATCTGGTTGTGGAATATGTCAGCTGACGTAGTAGGGAAGCAGTGAGTCCGCTGTAAAGTGCCAGAACTCCTTGTTTCTTAATTATATGCAGTGTAAGTTTACTTATCGAAGTCTTTCCTTCCTGCTGAGTTTGGAGATGCACCTGGATATTGGAATTGTACATATATCATTAAAAATATTCATTATCCTTAAAAAAATGTCCTTGAGCGATACATTCAAAAGATAAAAAGATTTATGTAATATTGACACTCTATGAACATAGGTGTTCCCTTCTAGATTATATAATACAAATTACATAAATCATGCCACGAGAGGAGTGTATTTTAATAATTCTATTTATAAAACCAAGTTCGTACTCTTGGAATAGTGGGGTTCTAACTTATTTGGAGTTCATAGACAGACTTTTATGATTAAGAGATAAATTCAAGATAGAGGCATTTTAAATAAATTAATGACATTAAAATAAATATATTTCAATATATCTAACATATTAATAACTTTGTTGGATAGGCAAATAAAACCTGTATGAATAGTATCAATATTTTAAAGATTTTTAAACTATTACCTTTAGCAAATCTAAAGGATGCGTAATGCAGGCAGCACCTGCAGAAGCCACACCTCCAAAATACCAGCGGGAAAGTTTCTTACTGGTTTCAGTCATTGTTTTTTTGCTTGAACTTCCTTAACAATTGTTATACTGTTATCTATTAGAATAAAAAAGAATTACTCGTCATGTCATTATGACATCACACATTAATTACATTTATATTAACAATGCGTGAAGTTTGGAACAGTAAACAATGAACTGGGGCAAAATCTTCCATTGCTACAAGTCACCTTGGTTTCAAGGTACAAAAATTAAAAGGCTTGCGAAAAATGTTTATAAGTCAACGGACATGACTGTTAGTATATTCTGTTCAATAAACATAAGTTGAACGTCCTTGATCAATGAAAATTAGTATCATACAGAAAATTGCAACAGTTGAACAGCATTAAAGACTCTCATAGTTACAAATTTATCTTATTAATTAAAGCTGCTGTTAATTGCCATAACGTAAATGACAATAAGTACTGTTAAATAACTGATTAAACTAATACTTTACGCTCATTATCAGTATTACCTGATAATTAAATTGAATTGATTGATGATGCTAGCAGTAGGACGTAGGGGTAGCCTAGTGTACGCGGGACGTCAAATCAAGTTGAGTCCAAAGCTTAACAGAGAGGACTGGCTGATTGACACCTTTTGCAAAAGTTAAAAGCTAGCGGCTATGAAATTTTGTCCAGCCACCGCCGATCGTCCACCACCTCACCAAATCACCACTTCCACCAGGTCGTCGGATTTTCTACATGGATGTATATGGGACACTCACACCACTTAACTTGCCTACCAAGCCACAAGTCTATTATCAGCTGATGGCCACGTGTTCATAGCTATTCTACTATCACTAGGTTCGTTCTTCTTACCTACACTTTCTGCACTTTTCAAAAAGGGTAAGTTTTCATTGGTTACTTTAAAATATCATCCAGTAAGAATTTGCACGTTTTGTAAAGTGTAGAAAGTGTAGGTAGACATCGAGAGCAAACCTATTGTATGTTGGCGGTTTCGTACCTAAGGTCTAACTCGGAAATTATAATTATAAGTGAATAAACGCGGGAAAAACATCATACTCTTGAATCAAACAGTGTTAATCATAAGTATGCACATTGCATCCATCAGCATTTACGCTTCTTTCACTTTAATAAAAGATATAAATTAATTTAAATATATCAATTTTTCTTGCTTCATTTATCTGTCAGTATAAGAATAAATTCATGAAATCTATTGGTGATCACGTAAAAATAAAAGGCATAATTATAAGTATAACCTTAATTTTATGGGACCTTAGCTGATCAATATTAATGTTTTAATTTATTTATTTATTGATGATTAAAATTGTGATTTTTATTTTAGATCTTCAGGGTGACTGTCATTTAGAGAATACAAAATTATCATGTAATTTCATTGTTTCTGTATGGATTTTAATACAGGAAAGGTATGAATTAAATTACAAGTACAAAATTTTTTCATTGAATTTATACACTTTTTCAAAAGTAAATTCATGAAGTCTATTGTTGATCATGTAATATACAAGTCTAATTACTACAATATTTTATATATTATTTTTAGATCACAAATGTAATTATTTGTCACTTAAGTAGAGAAATTGCCTTACCTCTCTCAAACAATGGAACAATCATTCTACAGAGATTGAAACAATATTTCCCAAAAACACAAGGATTGATGTACTATCAAGATAAATAGAAACATGGTGTAATTATCGATGAAGAGAATCTAGTTTTGAATCAGGAAATCAGATATATATCCTTTTTATTGGCAGTATAAACGTTACACTACCTGCATTGCAGCCTAGCTACGTAACCAGTACTTGTCAGCTCCAAACTGTACCTTTACCATTAAGAAATAGGAAAGACTCCGAAATTTGTAAAATAATTGTGGGTGTAGCCACACAAGCCAAAGTTTTTAAAGGTAGTTGACTTGGAAATCCAGTCGCTATTAATTCTATACGATTTACTGAACCAAACGTGAAGTTTGTATTGCGAGAAATTGAAATTTGTAATTCAGTCAGACAGGGTAACATTATCCAAGTAATAAGTATCTGTTTACAAGTAATCACTACATATATTAGTGGAAGTGATTGACAGCCATACATTGCCCGATATTCTATTTGATGAAGATGTGAAACAAGAGTATGATTTAAATAGTGAAAAAAAAAACATTCCATATGCAATCAGTTATACCAAGCAGTGAGCTACTTACACCTGCAAAAGAATGCAACTATTCATCGAAATATAAAGCCTGATAACATTATCTTAGCTCGACAATGCAGTGTAAAATTGAAGTCATATTCCAAAGACTTGAAGCAACAATATACAGCGGCATATGGGCAGTGTTGCATGCACTATATTGTTGAAATATATAATGAAAAACTTTTGTGGAAGATTTTTGATAGAGCTGCGAGAAGTGCTTTGAAAACTCTGCTCCTTCAAGAAGCAATTCCAAACCTTGTCAACATTCCTGATTCAATAAGATCTATTGTGAAAAAATGCTTCGATGAACCTATTAGTTAGTCAATGAAATGGTACTCTAGTGAAAGTTTCGGACAACCAAATTTCTATCCATCTGAAACCATTTTATTCCAAAATCTGTATCCGAAAGAATAAGTTTTATTCCAAGCGCATCCGTAAAAAGTAGGAACCGCATTCGACTGACGCTTCAAACCAAGACGTTTCAATATGCGTTTTAAATGCCGTATCGAGATAATAAAATTATGTCGACTGGATAAGATATCAACTGTTTCTTAATATTTGTATCCCTCACTGTTATACTTCACAATGAAATTTTTCCTTGAGTCGGTCATTTTCAGTCATAGAACGTCGAATTTTACAACTTAGAAGAGATACAAATAATGCAGTTACAGAGTAAGGCAAAAAGAGCAAGAGAGTACGGTAATAATGGCATAAGATCCTTCCTTCGTTCCTTGCTTTCCTTGTGGCTGCCTCCTCCAATGAGGAGATGCGCCAGAATGGCCTAAGATAAGTATGGCAATATTTGTCTACATGATCAAAAACAGAGATGAGTAGGGAGATGCACAATGCTACGATTTTAGGCGATACCAAAATCATGGTGCTACATCGTAGCGGCGAGTCTGGAAGTAGGATTTTGTGATCATCGCCTCCGTCGACAATGCGAATTCCGTCGTAGCCGAGAGAAACGTGAAC
>JASANN010000411.1:96189-129093 GCA_031762395.1 Calameuta pygmaea
CTGCGAGGTTTCGATTTAGCCTCGATTTTATATTTTGAATAAATTGTGAAAGTAAATCAAGATCCAATAATTTTTAGGAGTATTTGGAAAGCTTTATTCAATTTTTCGAATTTTCAATATTTCTGTGTAACTATATGTAATTTTTTCTTTTTCTCTTATTCCTTCTTCTTATTCCTTTTTCTCTATTGATGAAAGATTTTAAAAAAATTAAGGTCCTACATGATGTCAAGTTAGCACCGCACTTTCTTAAAAAACGTTTCAAAAATGTTTCAGCAATAGGCTTTTTTATTAGTTCTAGAGAAGTTCTGTAGTTCCTGGTCTCGTTCTAAGCGTGGCTTTGGGAACCAGCGGAGAGGTGGCGGAGAATCTCTGCCCGCCAAGCTGCAGGTTCGTGTTCACGTTTCTCTCGGCTACGACGGAATTCGCATTGTCGACGGAGGCGATGATCACAAAATCCTATTTCCAGACTCGCCGCTACGATGTAGCACCATGATTTTGGTATCGCCTAAAACCGTAGCGTTGTATGTACATCTCCCTACTCATCTCTGTCAAAAACCATGTTTAAAATCTAAAAATAGAACCGGAAAATTTTTATGAATAAACTATACTTTAAACGTTTAACAATTTACTCTTGTACTGACAAAGTAGTTGTAAGCATGAAAAATTGATATATTTCAATTTATTTATACCTTCTTTTAAACAGATGGGAGCGTAAATGCTGATGCATGCAATGTGCGTGAGTATGATTAAAACTGTTTGATTCAAAAATATGACAATTTTTCCCGCGTCTATCCACTTATAATTTTCGACAGTGTGTGTCAGACTTTAAGTATGAAACCGCTGGGACTAATACAAGTGTGACCCTACCGGACTTCCGTATAAACCAAACTGCGACCGACCGATGATATTAGTTTACACGTGACAATTTAAGAAATTTTTTATATATTCGATACATCTTTTTTGGCGAATTAAGTCGGTGCTTTCTCTGAAAGAAGATACTAATTTGTAGAATTCACTGAAGCAGTGTTCATTTAAAGTAATATAGTAATTTTGTATTACTGCATGTTTTTCTAGGTTATTCTGTCAGTGTCACCAAATAGTCTATCGTTTTTTAAATGTTAATTGAAATATAGGTAGTGTTCTAGATATAATCAATTCAAAATTACCATTTTCGTGTATTTTTTTATAATTAAATATTTACCCTGTGGAATCGTATGTAATAGTAAAATGCTTTATCGTTTCAGAATCTTTTATCATGACTGATTCAGTTTGCAGTGCCCTGGGAATTGATAGGGTTGACATGTGTGGAAAGATGATTTTGATCGAGGAGCAACATGGCAGCGATGCCAATTTCATAGTAAACTCAGTACTATCTGGAGCTTTGGAAAAAGGACATGGAATATGTCTTGTACTCTTTCACAATACTTTCGGTCATTATCACAATGTAGGAATGAAGATGGGTTACAACTTGAATGTATTAAAAGAAAGGGGACAGGTGACGGTTGTTGAACCTATGAAGATAGCTGCTACCAATGTAGAGGATTTGGGTCATGATTCAGTGGATGCAGCCAATGTGGATCTGAGTTCTCCTCGACAAAAGTCATCGGATGATACGGGATATCCTGACATCATGAAACTGGATACAACTCTTGTACACCAGCTATACACACCATTAAAAAATAAATGTTATGAAATGTTGCAATCTAGGGATTCTATTGTCATAATCATTGATGATTTGAGTCATATGTTTGATATGAGATTGAGTCTTAGGGATGTGTGGTATTATGTGAGGTATTTGAGGTCTTTAATGCAATTCGAACCAACAATTTCTGTCTGCATCATGACCCATACCTATAAAGCTGATCCTGACAGCTGCCAACCTGACATGATAGCTATCGGTATAAAACACATGGCTGATCTAATTGTTACAGTGGAATCATTAAGTACAGGTCATGCCAGTGACATATCTGGAAAAATGAATGTACGCTGGAAGATAAGCTCTATTAGAAAAAAATATCATTGGGCTGAAAAAACAACTTACTTGTACAAATTAATGGACCGTCAAATAAAACTCTTTGCCCCTGGTGGTGCTAACCTTTCGTAAAATTAACTTTGAACACTGCCTAGATTATTCATATCCAAAATGTTCGTCATTGATGACGCACAAAGGAAAAGTTATGTTCTTGATTGCCTTTAATAGAAAAATATCATTTATCATAAAGTTTGCTTCAAGCCAACGATAACCAATTCTTTATTTTTCTCAATAAATTGTGTAAATTGCATACAAGGGTATAATACAATTATCAATAGGAGATGGGGAAATTATTAGCTAGGGTATAAAAATGTCAGTGATGTCTGGTGCAGTTAGTGCAGCGAAAAGTATTTAACAAGTTAATGATTATTAATTAATTTTAACTCACCAGTAGATTGAATTTCAAACTTGAAATTAGTATGATCAAACGAACCATTATTTTCAATGATTATAATTTTACTACAAAAAAAACAGGCGTCAGCAATATTATATTTATTTGTCATATTTTTATGTATTTATTAAAATATAGCGTTTTTTAATATAAATATGTTGCTTTATTTTAATATCAAATTATGGGCATATTTCACAATTTACGGAAAGTACTGTCCCTTTTTTCGTTGTGTATCTGACAAAAGCGTAACAATAACTACAACACTCGCAATAAGTTTAGAAACGTTATCAATGCTAAGTAGTTCAACTCGTTAAAAATCCAGGAATGGCGAATAAAGCGAATCAAATAACTTGATGTGAAAATTCGTCTTTTGCTTTTGAATTCTCAGGATGGGAAATAAACTGATTATCATCTCGTCCCAGAATCGTCGATCTGTAAACTACTATAAGCTCACCGCCGACGAGCAAGCTCTTCTTAAAAAAGCCTGGTTTGGCGTGGAGAAAAATCCTCAGTTCCATGGAAGTTCCTTCTTTGTGGAGTACGAATAAAAGTCCGGCCACGAAATGCCGCCATTTCTTAAGTCCTCCACGAATCCAAGGATTTCCTGAGTTTCAGATTATGCAAGCTCCATCCTCCATACACCAAGTATTTTACGGCAATGCCCCAGGTCCCACTAACTTTCGATAGTCGAAATGTCGCGAAGTTTACAGTTATCATGGAGACAATAGGCTACTTGGTATTGGATTATCACAGGAAGCCAAAGCAATTGGATCAGCTAGTTGGATACATAGCAATGGTGCATAAGGATATGGGTCTTCGTCGTGAAGACATTTTGGTAGGTTTTTGTAATTGTTATATCTTTTAATTATTTTATTTTTCATCTCCACACTGTTCGTAATTGTGTTTTTTATTCAGAATTTCGGATCTTGTCTGATTCAATATCTATCCAAGACATTTTCGTTATCAATGAACGATGCGTCTCTCGACGTGTTTACTAAATATTTAACGAGTATCCTAGTGGAAATGGCATTCAAAATGGAGGAATTTCTTCAAGATGATGTGTTAAATGCATTAGACGACGAAAAAAATGACAAGAAAACTATTGAGAATGCATATCCAAAGGGAAACGTAAAGGGGGCGAATACAATGTTTTCAGCAGAAATGGCGACCACGTCTAAAAATCCAGATATTCTGGACGCTGAACAAAAAGGGGATAGAAGAGAAATAATAAGAAAGAGCCAAAAGAGAGGTTCCACATTACGAATGGTAATAAAAATGTATATTTATAATGCGTTGGGTTCATCCGTACAGCACAATGATCCTAAGAAAGTCCTTAGAACATCTTATAAGACGTTCCCAGACTCTATGCAGACATAGACTTCCTGTGGATGTCCAACGAAGACTGGATGCTGTGTGGGTTGTTTTAATAATATTTTGTTTTCCTAGTTATGTGGCCATTGGTCAACCTGTAGAAAAACTTTAATATACGGTCAAAGTTTACACTACTGGAAGGACAGAAAGAGAGATTGGGACAACCGGTTAAAACAATGGAGGATTTTGAGTACAACAAGTTATACAGATCCGAAGATTCAAACTTCAACGAGCGACGACGAAGAAACTTCAGCTTATAAATCAAAGACAGAGGACGAAACTGCGTCCGAAATGACGGACATGCGTATTTCACTACCGGAAATTCCGCAATCGGCAGTTGCGAAAATTCAAGTAATTCCATTAAAATTTATCCATGTCCTAGCTAAAAAAAAAGTGGGAAAATGTTTATAAAACATTTTATCTTCTTTTAGCATATTACTCTTAATAAATATTTAATGCTTTGACAACCGCGGCTATTTTGTAGGATATTTACAAGAAGAAGGATGACTTAAAAGAACTTTTAACAGAACAGAAAATTAAACCAGCGGAGTCGATTAATGTGTCCCACGTTATGAATAACAAATTGACACGAGGTGCAGACGTAGTAAAGCTAAGTTCAGTGCCCGAAGACGCAAATGAAGTTCTCGAGGAGATTTCGACACCGCGAGAACGACGTCGTACCCGCAGTTACCTAGAAAATAATTTTCGCAATCACAGTACCCCTTCAAATTTGGAACATCACGATGTAAAACGGAAAATCCCCGTCGAGTCCCAAGAACTAAAGGATCCTCAAGAGACTGAAAAGTTTATGGATTCGCCGTCAACGGCGCTGCTGTCAGCACAATCAGCTCGTCAAAGACGTCGCGAAAGCCGTAAAGCGTTGTTACCTTGAAACTGACTTTATTATTCGCTCTCTCGTCGAATATCGATATTTACAGAGAACACTAATCAATTCTGTAAATAAGCGTATGTCCAGTATTCATTGTATATCCTCACAAGCTTCATCCTTACAAGTAGTAGACCTTCATTTGCGCTACAATCATTTTGGCTTTACGTGTTTCCCTTTTTTATTTATTTATTTCTCGTCCTGAATTTAAAAATGAGGATTCAGGTATCGTTGGCATGAAATTCTCTACTGGATGACATACTGCCATCGCTTGATATACGTCGAAGATTCTTCTTTCGCCTAGAACAATAACATTTTCGTCGTCATATATAAATATAATAATACAGAATTGCGTTATTATCGCGATACTTGCGGCATCTTTCTAGTAACGGCCGATATAGGTGGGAATAAAACTGCGGGAGACACTAGTGGATGTACGGCGGGACCCATTACTTGTTCTACGTCTGCCGGTTCCGGAATCGGTGGTAGAGGCGATTGTTCCCAATCCGATTCTGTGGAACTGTCCGATCGAATCAATAACTCATCGATCTACCTGAGCAGATCTTTTAGTATTTTAAATATCTAATAAAATCTTTAGACTGGCATTTTAATTTGTTACTTGTTGTATAAGAGCTATCTGTGATCAGAGATATCATATATTATCTTACCTACTTGTCATCCTAAAATCATTAGTGATATTTTCATAAGGGAATCTACTGGAAATAGGTGGCAGCTTCCTGATAAAACCAGAACCGGAGGAATAATTGTAGCCTGAACTTGATATGTCAATTAGATTGCTATCTGTATAAGCAGCCGCATGAATTTCTCTCTGATACATGGAGTATAGGTCTTGTAGGTCTGCCGGAAGTATTAGTCGCCCATCTAGTTGTATAATTGTAAGTTAAATTTCTGATTATGACGTAATTGAAAGATTACATTTACCTTCCATTATTTGCCTTTGTCTCGTGATAATTTCGTCAGATATCTGACGCTGTCTGTCATAACGGAGTATCAGAAGTTCACGACGCCTGAGTTCGTGCTGTTTAACAAGACGTTCGCTCTGCAGCATCATCTTATCTGCTTCGAGTTCATGGACCCGCAGCATCAGTGCTAGTAACTCACGTTCCTCGTCCGAATTTATACGCGAAGGTAATTCCTTTAATATTTATTTTTTTTAAATCATTATATTTATTATTTGAACTGCATCGTTTGACTTACATCCTCAAGAGCGGCACTGCGTTGTCGGCATGCCTCCAATTCACGTTCCGCACTGGCTCTTAATTCTGTGTATCTTTCTTGCTCCCGATTAATCTCAGCAAGCTCAGCCCAAGCTTGCTGCATCGCTGCGTCTTCCTCGACCTCGTCAATGAGATCTGTGTTTTGTTAATTAACTAGTGTAAATGTGGATTTTCTAAGGTTGCAGTATGCCGCTCCTTACCTCTATCATCAAACTCCTCCACGTTCTCTGTTCCAGGACGTCGCCCCACAGACTCGCGACTTCCTTTATACAGTTTATTATTACTCGATTCCCATTGAGATATGATGGAGTGTTGTTGCTCGGCAGCCATATTTAGTCCAAGCAGATGACTATCCAATTCCATGAGTTTCCGTCTGTCCAGAAGTATTTAAATACATGGTTAGGAAATTTCGATTCTTGGGTCATTGAAGTCTTTTTGGCTCACCTCAGCCTCATCTGTTCCCTGAAAGTAGAGACGATCTTCTCGCGCAAGCTCTTTAGATTGCTACTACCATCGTCGAAGGTTTCATTAAAACGAGGACGCTCATCTGTCATTTTATTGCGCAACCTCGAAATCTCATTCTTTAAGTCACTTATTATGTTTCTATATTGGGAAACGTGATAATTCACATCGAAAACGTTCCTCTCGACCTTATTTGAAATCTTGTTGGCCCGATCTGCGTAAATCAAAGTGTTCCTACTCTCTTCCTTGTGGACGCCTGCCGGGGATACATGCGCGATCATCACCGTACGACAATTTCCACTGAGCGCTTCTTTCAAGAGTCTAGTGAGTTTTGAATCCCGATAATTAACATATCTTGCACCTGCTGAAAGTGCGTTTATGCAATTTCCAAGTGCCAGCAGTGATCTGTTAATATGAGCTCCTTCCTGAAGCCGCTTCCCGTGGTTCTAGGAGGGATTCAAATCGATAAAAAGACACAAAGAACGAATAGCATTGATCCAGACGATAAATTTTCCACGATCCAATGGATACCTTGGTCTGCTTTGCTCGTTCAGAACCAGCAAGGTCGATCATGAAGAGTCTTGCACGTTTGAGTCTAGTGCGCATGCGTTCGCCTTCTTGCATCTGTTGCGACTGTTTTACCGTCACGCTAAGAAGAGCATGACTCCTAGATGACGTCCTGTTCGCAGCAGTAGGTTCGACTGTCCTGGCTTTGTTACCCTTGTGCAGAAGCTGCATCACCTGTATATTTATCAAAACACCATATATCGTGAGCACAGTAACACTCAGGTTGATTCTACGTCTTTTTACCTCCTCGGTAGAGTTGGTCGAGACCTCAGTTAGACCTGTGACCTGGATATTTCTACCACGAGCATCATCCCGTAGCTCAAGGTACCCGGTGCTTGGATTTAGTAGGTCACGAATGTTTTCATTATAGATTTCCATGTAGGACATGGTCACCTGAGATAAGGGTGCAGACAGGCAGAAATTTTCATTTCTAAGAATACTATACCGCTTTACCCGTTAAAGACTCACCGTGAATTCTACACTGTCAGGAAGTTCACCAGCGGCTAGGAATATATCATTAAGCGCCCGCACCATGATGCCTGGCTCCGTGGGACTTCCGACCATCGTATGCGTCTTTCCTGCACCAGTAGCGCCATATGCAAATACCGTGGCATTGTAGCCATGCAGCACATCCTGAATTAGAGACTTCGTCGTGCCCTCGTAAACAGCCTCCTGAACATGTACACGAGCTTGCGTTAAAATCTAATCCGAGGCCTATCTTTCATTTATTCGTCATACGAAAAAAAAAAAAAAAAAAAGTATCAAGCACGACGACCGAAGCTACGAGAAATCGATACCCGAAGCGTAAAAATTCTTTGCTACTTTCGTTGTATTCAATTTTACTTAGTTCCCTGGTAATCGATTATTGATCTACCGTTAAAATAGCTTTTTTTTCGTACATTCTTTTCCATGGTCAGCTATTCTGTATTTATTGTTTAAAAATTCATGTTGTCAACATATGTACCTGCGTTGAATCTTCGCCAAAAACAATGTCATACAGATACTGTTTAGGGACACCGCGTTTCTGCCTCAGGATATCACCCTTCTCGGTATCAGCATCCTCCAGCAGTACCATCTGAAGATTACTCAAATAGTAAGGCTATTTGAAGGATGGGACTGATTGTGAATTCACCGTATTAACATTTAGACGAAGGTCTACCTTATTACTAACAGCATGTAAAGCTCTATTGGGAGATTCATCTGGAGCAAGTGGCCTGATTCGGACTGCTACCTGAAATTACATTAACACCAAATGTCAACGTTAACCATGATTAGGAACGCATTCAGGCAAACACTGAAAATTTTAATAGAACCTTTAACAGGATCCATTGAGACAATTACATCGTCGACCTAGTCGTTGACTAATTGCACTCGTACTGCAAAAGCTTGACGGAAGATAACAATGGCAATGGAAAATAAATACTAAAAAATTTTCTTACAAATCGATATCTACAAACATCCAAAAGTCCAAAATTTTTCACTGATACCAAAAACTAAACTGTGCCTGACGAACCATAAACGGAACCCTCTGGTAATGATTAACTGTCAGCATTTCCAAAGACTTGAAACAGCTACGCATTTATTACGAGGTCACGTAATGTATTGTACGACCACCTCGCTCAGTCACCCCCAATATATCATTAAAGGCCTTCAGGGTGACCGAACGACCTCAAAGTATTGAAAACTTTTGTATTCTGAAAGTACAGCGACCTCTCGTTCATTAATTCTTTTTCACGATAACCGATGCAAAAGAAATCATTAAAACTAAATGTCATCAGTTTTCAGTTTTTAATTTTTTAATTCAAATAACATTGTCTTCGGTTTGAGCAGTAATATTATGATGAAGAATTAAGCATATCTTTACAGGGTGGTTATCTTACACCCACGTAAATCTCTTCTTGACTTACCATTAACTTCTCCTCGATGGGTCGTGAAACTCTATCATCGAGTTCATTGCTATTGGTACTACTGCCACTTCCGCTGCTGTACTGCGTCATTTTTCACCGGTGAAGTGTGACCTGACACTATCCGAGGTTGACACGTGGTAGTTAAGAGATATCTCCCGAAAGGATTTTGGCTGTCAGAACTCTTAGGAAATTTCCACAACTTCATTGGCGAACTTTGAGCAATTATCTAAACCAAGTACTTCCCGTACGATCAACCGATTTCTAATCTATTTTTATACACGTCTTTCAGCGGCGCACAAATATTTATTACTATCCACATTGACCCAGCAGCACCTTCTCTACTGTGCTGGTTGTTCTTATTTATGTATAAATCCTACTTTTCTGATTTCAGGTCGTGCCCTGAATATCGTAAGAATGATCGATACTAAGTCGTACTGCAGTTCAGGAGAATTTAACGACGTACACTGTTTCTTTTCCAAATATTTTTTCACCACGTAGAACCAACCTCGAATCCATCAACAATTCAGTTTTGACACTTTAATCTCTAATCGATAGACTGGATTAATTCTAAGCACTCTCGAACCATAATAGTACCTAATACACTCGTGGTCAGCTTCGTGCAGAAGTTGGCACTTGCGGCGTTAACAGCAACTAAGCAACTGAACTGAAAGCAGGAGTCATAGTGCTGAGGGTGGTAGGAGCTTTTGCTCCCTCTTGAAAGCCGCGCAAACACCCTACGCTAATCTCGCATGTGTTACCTAGTACCTCTAACCTATAATTAACGCCTTTCTAGAGAGCTTTCATAAATTCCCTACCTAGTTAAGTACAGTCAAGCTGTTAATGACTGCTCAAAAAAAGTATAACGTATATAACAAGAACTTAAGCATCAAACTAGGATAGAAAAATAGCCATAGTTCAGCGATTAGAAAATTTTGTTTTTCATAAATTTTGATATTTCTGATATATATATATATAAATTTATTAAACGTAAATTCATAGTATATTGGTATAAGGACTAGATTTAATTTTGTTTACTTATATATACTAATCCATATAGACAATGTGAACCTTGTAGAATCTAATTTCTTACGAAGAAGTCTGACTGGTCTTAAAAAGCTGTGTGAATTAAGGCGTAGCTGCATGTTAAATGATCGATTTTGTGCTTCGTTAAACGCAGCGGTCAAACCAGCTTAGGAACTCGGACGATCGATTTTACAGTTATGCAGGTTATCGCTAGAAATACACATTAATATGGTATTCCAGTACATATACTATGTACCGGGTAAACGGTCAGAGTGCACTCATTATTTTTTTTTCCTCTAGGAGCTGATTAATTTAACTGCAGTGCAAGGTTAACTAATTATGTTAAATGAGTTGTCAGTAGTTTTTATACTATATTTATATGAAACTTTTGCCAAATCAAGACCTTCCAAGTGGAGTTGAAAATGTAAAATTGCGTGCACAGTGAAAACCTTGAGAAACCATATCGACGTTCAGGGAATGACCTTCGCCACTTCCTTCAGGTTTTTCGAATATTCATCAGCACGCAATCGCTCCACTAAACCAAGATCTGTATCGTGAACCCGTCGCACGCTGTTGGGGCACCGTAGTCCCTGGTCGAATCGTTTGCACTTTATCCTATACGAAGGACAATGATTGAGGTTAGGAAATTAAAAGGGATACACTTGTCTTTTGTTTTAAATAATTATAAAAAGTCTCTTGGATATAAGATGCTTGATGTTAAGGGAGAAACACGGTAGGTGGTGCAATTTTTTTTTTAGGACGTGCATCTCCAAGGTCATGAGTTTTTTTTTTGGAAATTAAATAATACATTTTTTTCCCCTATTGGTTTATAGAAGATAAGTAGACGTAATCTTTGGCTTATAATGGGATTCCCATTTGGTTCTATCGATCATGAGTAATTTTCTGTGGATTTATTACGCGTTCGGCCTTGTTGATAACTTATTCCCCGAACCTTTTGCCCGTAGACTTATTTTATGATAAAAGTTCAAAAATCAAATCTATAATGTCCGAGGATATTTAGTAACGTATCGTTGCCGTCTATGCTTGAGTTATGTCGTATTTAATGCAAGTACAGCTATTGGCAATGAAAAAATTTCAATATTCATTGATATCGAAGGCCAACTTTTTGACCTTCTTATATAAATTAGACATTTTTTTTTTAACTTCAATCAACCTTAGCGGGTCAGCATTATTATTTCATTGACATTGGTTTTGATAATTCTGGAAATCTATAGCGATTCGATTTAATGTTCTAGAAGCTTCTCCGAATCCATGCTTGGACTGCAGCTCACAAAACGAGGAATAAGATTCGAACGAATCGGCTTTGTAGGTGAGTAAAGATTTCTTAGGTGGTTTTACAAGACGTGACCTAAGTTAAATTTCTTTGGTCTCGATGCTTTACAAGGAACGTGTCGATATTAATGCAAGGAAATCTAGCTCAGGTAGATATGGATTGGTTAAATTGTGCTGAAGATGTTTCCGTGAAAAACTCACCTTTAACAAGGTTAGAAATTCGTTCCAGATACATGTTCTTTTCACAAATGTTTCACAAACACAGTAACAATGCCAATAGAATGTTTTGACAGCTTATGATCCATAACGCCAAGCAAAGTAAAGGGGCACTGGAAATTGAATAGAGTGCGTGACAAAACGTAATTTCTGTCTGTTGTACATAAATACTTAATTTGTATAATAAATACGTATCGTAGAACGCGCCTTACGTTGGCTTATCTTGCGTTCAAGTCCCGCTTTCGTTGAATCATTTCGACTTCATTCATTATTTGCTGTCTTCCTGTCTTCCATTACCCATCCTTTACGAGGTTGAAGGAAAAAAAAAAAAAAGATAACATACAGTGACAAGCGCATAACCTATGAGGAGCTTTACACGGTAAACAATGGACATTGCTCCATAATTAGTACATGGAAATATGCAAGGAATTCTAATTGCGAATATCACGAATTTTTTATATGAGGTTTCTGCTTTTTTTTTTTCTTTATTGGCTATGTGAAATTCTATACTTTTTTCCCCCCCATTTACTTTTATCTACTTTCCAGCTACTTTTCATTTCTATGGATTTTATCTTCTGATTCTATCAAGATTCGATATTTTCTTTAATCGTTATTTTTAGGGTTATTTCCAAATCATTTGTAATTTTTATTTGGCTTGGTTTTCGCTTCTTTCCAACACTTCGCTTTCCTCTAGCTGCCCGGAAAATATGGTTATGTATTAACATATATGTATATGTGATCATGATATATATATATAGTCATATAAAAGTGTCTATAGATGTTTATGATGTTATATATGATCGTTAATAAAGCAATACATAAGGAATAGAAGATTTTATGTTCTTCTAATAATCTGTTTTATGATGTAATAATACACTATGATATATGCTCGTGTTCGCAATCGTAATAATTACATATGTGGAATCGAATCCGATTATAATGGGCATATGTGACGTTTTATATGCTCATGCTGTGCATGTAGAAATTCGCATATATTATTGTATAATACGGAAATATACTGTGTATCTACGTTTCTGAATATGTAGCATATATTTTTTTTATTCCGTATATTCTACGGTTCAATAAATTTTACCTAATTCCTAATACTAAATTTTAACATTATCGCTTTCCTTTATTTTTTAACACAGGGAGGTTTAATAAATTAATGATATAAGACGACGAATATTTAATTTAAAAAAAAATGTATTACAAATTTATTGTACCTACTTGGATCGAAAAACAAGTTACAGAAATATTTTATAAATACACAAGTATTATCTTCGGACCATTTATATATGATTGTATATTATCATTTTTTCCCGAGTGAATTTTCCAAAATTCTTTCGTTGGAAAATATTTTATTCTTTTATTATTTCGCACTGTCGTTTTTCCTCGTTTTTTTTCAACACAGAATTTTTCGTATTCCATACTCAATTTTCGATTTATCTTTAATCGAGCACATGCAATAATTTCAATCAGACAAGACTCAATCTTTCGAATATTATTAATCGTATATACTTTTCTTTGCACGAATCGTGTTTTACATGGTTGTAGGTATCTTACCGATCAGATAGCTCATTGTCCGTGCTAAAAGTCTACAAAATGGAAGAGCCATTTCCCTAATAAGCATTTTGTGGCTTTTAAATCATATAAAGGTGAATGGAATAGACTCTTTTTTTTTTTGTTAAAAAAAACAACTTTTATTTGTTATATGAAATGTATAAAATGTGTATTAACTATCGATGCTTTAAATCCAGATGAAAGACCAGTAGAGAATATTGAAAATGAGGAACGCTACGGGGAAGACTATCCTGCTGCGTTTGTCTATCCATTGTGAAATCTCCTGGGGCGACATCGTCGTAAAATTATGTAATTTTGCTAGAGTCGGCCTACGTGAATATGATTTTGCGGGTGGAGGTGGTGTACTATCCACAGTGATGATGCTTCCCACAGAGTCCTGTTCCTTGTCTTCCTCGACTTTGACCGACGGAATATGAATGGTGCTCGGAAAGCTCTGTTATACAGAATAAAATATACCTTAATGATAGACTTAGAATATTCTTGAAAGAAAATATTGTATAAAAAAAAGATGAGCCCAGGGTGTCGAAATGAGCATTACGAGAGGGATGACAGTCAGTCTTATTATAGACGTAGTACAGACTTTGAGAATGCGTGAATAAGATAAAAAAAAATTTTTAAACTAAGAAATGACACTTACGTGCACGGTCAAATAATTTTGACTGGTATAGTCTGTTTCTGTGGCGTTGCTATTATCGAGCGAAGACCATGAGCGCGAGCGTTCCAGCCCTGTTGTGTTTTTTTGAAATTGTTTACGCGCCAGCCGGGGCGTCAGGGTTGACTTGAGAATGTACTTGCTGTTTACTTTTTTCAGTGGGACATTTTTTCTGCAAGAAATAATATTCAGTTGTTTATTGTAAATTAGTCAGTATCATTACTGGTTGATCAGGTTTTGGCTTCGGCACTTACTTCCTCCTATAGATGGTATTGACAAATGCAAACTCTACCATAGCTGAGAATAGAAATAGTGTGCATCCCAGAAACCAAATCTCACTGGCTTTTATATATGAGACTTTTGGCAATGAATTCTCGACTTTAGATGCAAGAGTCATAAAAGCCAGGATTGTATTAGTGCCTGAAATAATATCAAGTAATTAATTGTTATCATTAACCTACAATACAGTAACATTAATATTGTCTTAACGTTTTTATATATCCTTACCTAATAAAACTCTTGGTGGACAAGCATCCATATGAAGCCAGAATGATACCCAAGATATAACAACAATCAGGATTGATGGTATATAATAGTCCATCATGAAGAAGCCCATTTCACGTGATAGTTTGAATGTAATACTGATGGAACTGAAGTTTCCGGCTGAAATTAATATGGTATGCGTTCAAGATGTGAAGTTCCAAAGAAATTTTTTTTTAAATATTCTTAGAATATAATTTAAATTTTTTCTAGGCTCACCAAAGTGACCATAATGCTGTTGAGCAACCGTATATGAAACTTCAGATTTGTTAACCCAACTACTGACGAGACTATACTCTGTGAGATGTAACTCGTCTGCAAGAATAATTGGAGTTTCATCCCAGTCAAGTTGCATATCCTGTATGTTGTATGTCCCTGCGTATAAAAAGTGAACAATTATTTAAACGGGTAAAGATATAGTAAAATTTCATTTTCCCTGTTTCACTATGCGGTTTCGTTATTCGCGGATTTTACATTTTTCTCAATACATTTATTTTACATTTTCGCGTCTATGAATTTCACTATTCACGGATTTAAAAATCATCTGAGAATACAAAGTAAAAGGGTCTTAAGCGTGATACAGAAATCCCGTCTATGAAAAATAACTGATTTATAATAAATTTTCATAACATTCCTATCCTTGTTATTGGCTACGTTTCCACAGGAGTCAAACGAAACTTGAAATACATTAAGGTTATATCTATAGATACAGGCATACAACACACGTATTTCATCTTAAAACTAGATTCCCGTAAAAACTGAGCCATTTTCACAAATAAATGAGCTTATCCAATCTCATGTGTAAATAAATTAATCAATACTGTGCTTACAGTAACTATTGATCATAGTAATACATAAACTATGTTCAGTTGTGTAAGCAATATTTTTCCAAAACCTAACCCCCCCCCCCCCCCTCCTCCCCGAGAACATGAAAATTTTACTGTATAATTTTCAGCATGGAAGAGCAAGTAAAATTTCTTACAGCTTTCAAAGCTCAAAGGGCACTCTTGTACGTCAAAAGGAAATTTCTCTAAGCGTAGTCCACAGTTGAGACTAGTCTCCAGTCTGAAAATAAAGCAAGAAAAAGAAAGATAAAAATAAAACTTTTAAAGCCATCGAAAAATCTTAATTGAGATATACGAAAAAATAACCTGGTATTAAGAATAACCATGCCAGAAGGATCAATGGAGATGAGTAAGTCTTTGACACCATTTCCCATGATAACAGAACTCCGTTCGTTCGCCACATAAACCATAGGCGTCCATATTAAATCATGAGCAACTTGACCGCCAAAGATTTGAGAATGATTTGGTGCAATATCGGAGAACTTGAGTCTGGGATCCAGATATCGAAACTGAAGCATCATCTGTACGTCGAATTGCTGAAACATAAAAGAAAACGTGCAGAAAACTGACCGAGGAAGGTTCGATCCCCAAAACCGTTAGGTTATGATATTATAATTACCAACGTCCTTGCCATATTTGATTTGATAGTGTATATGTAAGCTCTGGACAAGACTTTTACAGGATTAGTGACATTCACTTCACCTGGCGGTCTGACCATCTTGTCATAACGACATTCATTGGTCAACTCCTGAAGAAGCTCAGTCTGCGTCATAGTACTAGATACGCTTATCGCCGGACAACTCTCCTGCCTGTAAAATATAAAGATTTAATAAGAAACTGCTTGACAAGGAAGCCAATGTCAGACAGTGAAAGACTGAAGATGATGCAGAAAATAAATGACTCCTGTGCTACCAGGAATACAGATATTCCATGCAGAAAGCTGTTTACCCGTGCGAGTAAATCGAAAGCAACACGTTACTATGTTGTTCCAGCAACCCTTTTGTTTAGTGGATGACTAAATTAATATTCCAGTGCTCGTCTTTCTCGGATAATGCTTCATTGTTGCATTGTGCCGATCCGTGTGACATAAGTGTGCCGCTTCATAATGACACATGTGACTGGTTAACCGTAGTTAAAGTAAAGGACGCTCGCGGCTAACAGTCCGTGAATATCATGTTTAATTTGTAAAATAAAATACAGTAGTTCAAGCAACGTAGTCTATTTGAACGTTAAATCGTTTGAGATAAGCCGCGATTTTTTATGGATCTATCGTATACACGAAAACTGGCTAACCTAAATTCAACGGCAGCCTAATGCGTCCAATCTACGCGATAAAGAATTAACGCTTTGTATATTTTCGAACAAATATCATCCTACGTCACGGTTATGTTCGAGTTAGCAAACCTGTTTAATTTAACATGTGTATCAAGTGATAAATATGCTAGAAAGACAACTGTTTCAGCTGCAGACTTTTAAGCGGTAGCGATATCTGCGAAGCCTCTACCTCTAACTTTATCAACTCTGTAAGGCATAAGCAATATATCATCGCCATCAGCCAATAACCCAACTGCTCTGGATCGACTACAGGAACCTTTTCCGATTGCCAAGTATATATGTTTTTTCAACGTTGTTATTACGATTTTGTTATTAGAAGGTCGCAAAGCCGATGACGTTTTCGATTGTAACACAAAGCCGCCCCGTGCCGTTTGCTCAGCCAATCGAGAAGCCAACAATGTCTAATAAATTTCACAGACTTTATCTCGAATGCGTTTAATTTACAAGGCTTGGATTGTTTATACAAATTATTGATATCTGCGCGTGACTGCACAGTATTAGCCAACCGTCTGACATTACGTAGCAATCCCGTGATTTCTTAGACACTCATTGTTGTTGCACCCGCGAACCGCGGAAAGTCCCTTGTGTCACGTTAACGTGATATTTTGATTTAAAGTCTTTTTTTTTTTATTGACACAGTATGATTAATCGTTGACTTATTTTTCCACAAGTCGAATTTTCTTGTCGATTTCCATGAATTATTATATACTGCTGTTTATCAGTTTCGTTGCCGTACACAATTTCTTGATACGCTCTTACGAATGTCGGGACGAATTGAAAGAGCAAAGGCAATATTGTGATTAGTATTTACGCAGCTGAATCTTAGGTAACGTAATGACAGTTGTTTAATTATATCAACACGAAACGTGTAGTTGAACGTATCAAGCAAGTTAATGTCCGTCAGTCTGTTCACCGTTTATCAAACTGTTACGATCAATTTAAACGTATCGTTTAGACGTGCTTTATTTCAGTTTAAAACACGATCATATGACCCTGTTCAAAAACAAAAACCTTGTTCACAATTTTAGGGTTTATCGAAGGCCGGTAGCTATGCTCTATTGAACCGAGAAAGTCGCCGCGCAAGGATATAGAAGAAACTAGAGTATAAAAGAGACGATAACCCGCTGTTCCATATTTCAGGGGGGAAATATTTTTTGGAATTTCTGGATATTCTTGACATTTGAACTTTCAGTTCAAAGTAAACTAGCGCGTCGCGACGCCTTGCCTGTTCCCCAAGGTGTAATAATCTGTCCGCTAGTTTGTCAGCTGTTTATTAGACAGTCAAGGCGTCGTTCTTGACACGATATGATTAGACGTCATTTGCGGTTTTCGCAAAAGGACAAATCAGCAATAATTCTTAAAGTACTTTAAAACAGCCGCGAGGCTCATTTCACAACTAGCTATAACAATAGTCTTGATAGGAGAGACGAGATGCGTCATTGATAAAGATCAATCGAGATGCATCGTACGTAAATCGCATAGCATTTCGACTTTCCTTGTGATCGTGAATGACCCGATATATCGAAATGCATTATTAACTTTAGCTAATTGATTTACTGATGCACTGCGATTAATCAGTTAATTCAACTAATTGTCATTGGGTTAACAGCGATGAGGATAGAAAATCAAAAGACACTTTGAAGGTTTGTTTTAATTAGTAAATGATGAGGATTAATAATTAGTGTATTGGCCAGCGTACGGATGAGAGAGCGAGACACAAAGAGACACTGAAGCGGAGCCTCGTCTTGCTGTACATTGGAGAACTCCAAATATTCTTCGGGATTCGGCGTCCAGAACAGCCAGGATAGAAAATAAATACTCTTATTAAATATTAGACGCAATTGTAACTTACACTTCAGCACTATATACAATATCCAATTGCAGTGTCCTCAGGAGAAGCAGAATGATCCCTGGCAGCAGGGTGATCCTGCCGTTTCGAGCCATCCTAAGCTCCCTTGACAGTGAACGGACCGAGTGTAACTGATGTTTCCTTGAAGCCGTGCTGAAGGTACTTAACCAGCTAAGTTTACTGGAAACCAGGCAGCCGACGAAACTCCCAGCTCCCAGCTCCCACTTCGCTCGTATGCTTGCAGAACACACAATCGGCTTGAGACACCAGCCTTCTCAGTATACTCAAGGATTAGGGTACTCGAATACACTTGAAATCCATACAAGAGGCGCTAACTCTTAGTTTTATCTGGCGAATTTACTGCCGAAATTCAAGTATGATCCTCTACCTCTAACAACCGTACTTGATATCGGACCAATTTTTCTCTGAAAAATTATAACCGTATATCCTGGATATGACATCTATTATCTCTATTAAAACCACCCGAGCTTCGCTATTCTTTTCTCAAGAACAATCGTTTCGAGATGATGAAGATTAATGTATTTTCCTTCATTCGTGATGACTTGTCTGCACGTGAAAGACATCATTTTTTTTTTTGTTCGTAGTCACAGTCTGTTACTCTGCTTCCATAATGATAATACTTAAATTGATGCGCTTTTATATTTCTTGAAATTTTCGTCGTTACGCGGCCATGCGTTAAAAGACCTAATAGTGACGAATTCGTCGATGTCGTCGGTTTACATTTCTAGAAAGTTATCTGATTACGCGCTACTGCAAGAAAGTACACGGATTACACATAATTATATATACTCATAAGTCTTAATAAGTACTTTATGAGTATTTGGCAAGCTACTCTCTGGTACTCGTAGTCCGTTTAAGAGTCGAGTAAATGTAGATTAATTAATGATATAATTTATGCGATTATGAAGAATCACTTAAAACATCTTTTCTGTCACTGTGCACACTTGAAATATTAACAGAAGGCGCTCGATTGAATGAAAAGTTCTTGAGGATATGGCATAACAATATGAACTTTATTAAAACTGTCATCTTGTGTATTAAATTTAATGCCCTATATAACTATGTGGTTTCATACGATTTATTGTATATTCAAGTATATGAAGATCCTGTAGTAACTGTGTTAATCTTTTGAAGTGTCTCTCAGTGTACGGGATCATGGCTTCTAGAGAAGAACCCAAGTCTGATGATTGTAACTGTTCAGTACCGATGTCATCTAATAGCGTGTGCATAATCAACTGCAAATTTAAAAATTATTATTTAACAGTTCGTTGAAAATGTCTGACAAGTGATTATAGCTTTGACGTACCTGAGCCGCTTGAGAGTTTCTACTATTTGTATTCCAAGTAACCGCACATCTGAGTAACGATTCCTTTTCATGTGGTTTCAATTCTTGTATCGTGCTTACCAGCCCTTCTTTTCCCTTTTTTATGATATCTAATCATGTATAAGAAGAACATTTTTTTTAATTAATATTATAAAGTACAGAGAGAAATTATTAGAGGATAAAAATGTCATTGTACCATCTACTATCTTTAATACTTGAAAAGGTCGCTCAAGCCTTAAAGCTAACTTCAAAGCTGCTGTCAATTTGTTAGCTTTTAATAGATTTGCTAATCTCTGTATTTCCAGGGCCAATTCTTCTTTTTCCTCAGCAGCTTTTGTTAGTTTTTCTTCAGTTACATCTCGCCATACTACCAGTAATGAATCACTGCCACCACTGATTATGTGGGATTCCTTAGTATTTACTGTCAAAGCCCATACTCTGCTATCATGCTCGTCTAAAGTAGCTATACATTCTGAGGTTTTTACACTCCATAGTTTCAAAAGACCATCTCCGCCGGAAGTAATCAGTTGCATTCCCCGTGACAAGAATTCTGCCTTTAATACTGATGATTCGTGCCCCTCTAAAGTCTATCAATGAGAAATAATATTAGAAATATGCAAGTTAGTACTACAAGGTTCTATTAATTGTTAAATATACCTTTAAACAATTTAGATCTGTCAAAGACCAAAATTTGATTGTACAGTCAGCTGATGTGGTCAGTAGTACTTGATCAATTGGGGAAAACTTAACACACCATACTCCTCTACGATGACCTCGTAACACTCCTAGTAATTGTAAGCTATCTGCTGTCCATAACTGCAAATAATTTATTGTAAATACGCATAGTTTTGTTGATTACATGTGGCAAAAGGTGATGTTCAATATCTAATTATACCTTGGCTGTTTTATCTTGTGATCCAGTAGCAATAAATCTGTCATTAGGTGAAACTGCTATACTATTAATATCTTTTTCATGTGCCAATTCTGTATGCGTTACGTTCATTGTCACCCTTTCATCTGCAAGTAAAGAAATCAAATTTTGAGTGATTCGTAAAGAGTAATTACTGAAAGTTGAATAGGCATTATATTGATAATTACCGAAATTCAACTTTTCAGGTAAATTCCATAATTTAATGCATGAATCTTGACTAGCTGACACAAAGAACTTAGCTGACGTGTTGGAGATAGCAACTGAACCAACTGAAGCTGTATGCCTAACAGCTGATGCTATACAAGATACTTTTTCCGTTTCAGAATTCATATACCATACTCGGACACTGTTATCCTAAAATCATTAATTTATTAATCTCCGGGTAATTGCACTAGCCGACTTCTTAGTTAACGAAAATTTGTTGTACTTTGGCTGATGATATTAATACGTGTCGATCGGCTGGGGTCGTTCCAAGTGATAAAATAAGATCTGTATGACCACAGAGTAATTGACAATCCATTGTCACTAATTTATATAATTTGATATCAGCACTGTTGGTTGCCACAGCTAAATGGGAATCATTAGTACCAAGAAAGGCGATATCTAAAATTTCGTCACTGTAACCCACCAACTGGTGAGATAACACAAAACTGTATATTAGTACTTCAAATTTAGATATGGATGTGAGTAATTTCTTTTAAAAAACCTCACCTGCTTTTTACATTCAAACGTATTCATGGAATGAATAATTATATTATGATCTACAGAAGCTACAACTACACAATTGATTATTGGGTTGTAAAGTAAGTGAGTTATAGCCAATCCACCTTCTTCCTTTGCAGAGGACACCAAAGAATTTTTTTGGATATAAACCTGACGTGCTTCCCTCATTTCCCATATCTTGACAACACCTAAAATTATCTTGCGATTAGAAACAATATTGTATCGAAGAAAATGATTATGATATGATTGTGCTGTAAGAACCTTTTTCTCCAGCAGCTGCTACATAAATTCCATCAGAATTTTCTCGAGGAAATGGAAGATCACAGCATTTTGGTAAAATGAAAGCTCCTTCAATTCCCTCAAAAACTGGAACTGTACGAACTGCTGTTTCTTTTGTAATATTCCACAGAATTAATACCTTGTCACGCCCCGAGCTATAAAGATAAATAGGCTAATGAGATATGTCCATAGTGACTCATAGAATAACATCACACACTTCATATTATTACCTGATCAAGTGTATCCCATCATCGTGAAAAGATATCGATGTAACTTTACTAAAATGACCAGAAAGCACTCTCTCCTCTCGGCCATTTTGTGTATTCCACACGTGTATTTTAGTGTCATCACCAGCTGCGAAGAGAAGCTGCTTTTTAGTATCTGGATGAAAGGCTAAGACACTGTAAAAAAAAGAAGGATAAATAAATGCAAATACTATGCTTTTTTTAACCAGACTTACCTCACAACTCCTTGAATACCTTTAAAGCTGTGAGTGCACGCATGATGCTGCAAATCCCACATTCTAACATTACTGTCACTGCCACCAGAACTCATTGACAAGCCATCGGATGAAACAGCAATTTTAGCTACAGGACCATTATGAATAGATTTCCACATTTTTTTAAGTTTCCCTGCTAAATAATTTGTTTAAATTACCTTATTTGATAAAAATACTATAAACAATTATATATTACATATGTTCAAACTAGTACCTTTCCAATCCCAGAGTTTGAATAAGCCACTTTTGTGATGCGAGACAATAAATTCACTATCAGGGAATAGTGTGAATGTGTTAATTGTATCTTCATCCTGATCAGGTCCTGTTTCTCCTAAAGATACACTAACAGAACCTTTGTTTACATTTACTACGGATACAACTCCAATCTTCTGACACAATATATAATCACCATCTGCACTCCACTAAAAAACAATTTAACAGCTAAAATAAGGACATTCTAAATATGTTTATTATAAATTAAGAATGCAAATAAGTATACCTCAATATTCCCACCCATATAAAATGGAGCATGCTTAGTTTCTACTTCAAACCTGTAAACAAATTCTGTGTTAAACAAAATTGACGTTGAATTTATAATTTTATATAATATTCGAAATATACATACGCTTCCTTCAATGTATTTGAGCCCATAATTAATTTAAAAAAATAACTGACAAAGTCTTTATAATTTTTTAGAGCTTTAAGCAGTCTTAAACACTTTACAGATACTCGGTTTTATCAAACACGTGTTCAGCGAAATCATATGTGTTAAAGCGTTGGATCATTTGGACGAAACGTAAAATTCTCTACAGCTGATATACGATTTTTTCTTGAAATATATTTACCTATAGTAGGTATCTTTATACTCAGCAGGAAATCATCCATTAGGTTTGCCATTTCTTCCACCAATATGTATGTCACTGATGCTGTTGGTTCTTAGGAAAAAAAGATTTCAGTTTTTAAAAATGGCGTTGCTCATGAGGAGGTGCATTGCGTTGCATGTCTGGCGAAAATTTTTACCCCAAATGCCAAATATTCTTCAAACAACTTCGCGAAATTCTTCGCAAGACGTAACTGGAGACTTACCAGATTATGAAACTATTTACAAATTTTCCTTAATCCGTGAGGCAAGCACCTGGAATCGAGTAAAACTGCAACAATCTATTCTGGGTGGGCTTTGTGTACCAGGATCTTTTATACTTAATGGTGTAAATATTATTTCTGCAGATACATTTGCTAGTATATTATTTATTGGTGAGTTTATATGTAATTATATAGATCTCTTTCGTACTTCGCTGCACAAGATTAATGGTGCACTGTTTTGTCTTACAGCAATTGCGAGTAACTTATTAATGCATTCGGTGGGATATTGTTGCAATAATATAATAGGATTTGTTTACCTGCATAAGAATCAAAAGGACGTGGTACTTGCTTATAGTAATTATTGGGGAAGAAGACGGGACTTGTACATTGAAGTAGCAGACATTGTTCCTTTCTCTAGCTTATCCCCTTCTATCACAGATCCATTATACAAAAAAGTGTATTTTTACCCTTCAAAGGAAGTTTTAAAGATTAACCTTACAAAATCACAAATTTTTCATAATGATAAAATGAATCATGTTTTTGGAGGTATCGAAATGGTAAAGGAATGATCTTTGCTAATGTGAATCATTCTAATCGTATAAGTAAAAAAAATGATTTGTTATGTAAGATAATTATTATTTTAATGAACTTTTATACATGATGTTTGGATAAAAAGTGACTATTATTTATCATCAAATATTGATACGTCACTTCTATATCCTACGATACCTATACCCATCTATAATGAGCATAGGCACGATTTGCTTCACATTGTTTGTGAAGTTCCTGTTTTCTTCGCACAGCACGGCCCTATAAACGAATGAAAGATTCATTTCAATAAATAATAAAAATATTAAATAAAAATTAGTATATTTCTCAAAATCAAAATCTACCTGATTTTTGGATGCATCAATCAATTCCCACGCTAACTTTTCTGGTAAGTGTATCGTACGTTCTTTATCTTTGGCAGCTGCTATTATCCACTGAGCTGCTAAAAAATTTGACCTTGATTCTCTAACTGGAACAGGAACCTGAAATTAAAGTTAGTAAAAGATAAGTAAATTCATAAATTGTTATTTCAATATGACAGATTATATTGCCATACATACACATACACCAACGATTGTGATATATACCTGGTATTTAACACCACCTCTTTTCATTGGTGTAAGCTCAAGAATAGGTTTGCAGTTAGCTAAAGCTTGGTGCAAAATTACTGTAGGATTCAATTCAATCTCTGTTTGTGCCTTAGGCGATGATGAGTTATATTTTTCTAATTGAATTCTTTTTATATTTTCAAATGTCTTTTCCAGTAAATTCCTTGCTAATACCTTTTTGCCCTTTCTCATTATGTAATTTGTAAACTTTCTGTATGCATAAAAGAAAGATAACAATTATATGATTAAATATATATGATATTTAATATAATATTAATACAACAAACCTAACAATTGGATCGTAAAATTCAGAACTTGTTTCATCATTGAACGCTGGTTTAATAGGAACGTGAGCAATCTTCTGAAGCTCTCCGGATTCCTTAAGTTTATTTTGTTCACTTGGTATGAAAGTACCCTTAATAAAAGTTGATGGAAACAAACTGTAGTTATTAGCCAAATTAATTACACCTGATCTGCAATTGGAAAAGTCACAAAATACTGGTAGCCAGAATGTAGGTTACAATTGATTTCTTCACTATAAACTAATAGACATGACACTATGGATTATTATAATATAATTTATACAATTCTAACCGTTTAATTCCAAAAAGAACATTTTGAAATGTAACTTGTCTCAGCAACGTTCGAAATATAGCCATTTTTTCAGGATTTAATTATTGCAGTGTATTCGTTCAGTTGCCCTGTGTACTATAGCTTAAGGTGACTTTGCGACGGGCGATTTAGCCTTTCGATACTGTGAACGGTGGTTAAGTTGTGATTGTCCATCTCGTTTCTTGGGCCTGGCCGTCGTTTGCCTTCCCATCAGTTCAGTGCGAATGAGTGCGAAGCAGTACGGAATACTCAAGGAAGTTTAGTGAAGGGAAAGATTCCTCGGATCTCGTTGGAACTGCTTGAAAACTTGAAATTTGCTGTACTCATTTATAATATTGTGAGCCATACAAATGGTTCAGTCATTGCACGATACGTATGCTAGGCTAATAAATTCTTGTGGAAAGGTCTCCTAAGAGGAGTGCCTTGACAAGTGGTTTTGTGTACGGGAACCGAACCTTTGAACCCTTCAGAATGGCTGAAAATCAGGGAAACTCCTCGAATCAGGCAAATCAAGGTAAATGGGAAATTTATTATATGAAGTGTAACACCCGTTTTGTATTTTTACTGTTCTAACCTAGATTCCTTGCTAATTGGTATGAATCTCCGCTATATAGGTAGAAACGGATTTTTCGTTTCAGGTTCCACCAGAACTTTCAATTTTCAGCGTTTAGATTTTCGATCTAATAGTGATGTTCAAAATGAAATGTCAGGTACGCTCTCATTTGGTCAATTTAGGAGAAGTCATTGACAGTCACTCATAACATAATTTTATGTTCTATTTACTAGCAGAGAGGCGAAGGCAGTTAAGACTTAGTTTTCAGACACAGGGTAGCAGTCTGTCATTGTCTAATTCAACATTGTCTAATTCTTCTGACACACCTGTGCGGCCACCTTTGTCGTATGTATTACAAGATTAATATAATTGTACTTATTCTAAATCTTCCAATAAAATAGAATATTCTTATTGTTATGTACAGGTCTTCACGCCCAAGCTTGCCTGTACCATTACCTACATTGCCAGTGAGGCCCCGTCCTACGGGGCAACAAGAATTTCGTCCTGATAACGCAAGGTTAGTTCAATTATTTACCATAGAATAAAATCTGGATTAAATGTTATAATGTATTACAGGGACACATTACGAATGTGCCAATCAATGCAGAGCACAGGTAAATTACAACTGACCCCCGATGTAGTATATGATTTTACAAGCGAAGATCTTCAAGATTTGGGTGAGATAGGAAGGGGTGGTTTTGGTACTGTAAATAAGATGATACATAGGATAAGCAATACCGTCATGGCTGTGAAGGTAAGATAATGCATCAAAACTTCTTTAAAAACAAAGAAACTTCTATCTCTCTGTGGACGAGTATCCACTCGTATTTTGTATGACTAAAATTGGTCAAAAATACAAGCAAAAAAATTTTCTTTATATACAAAAACATTCTATTTTTCTATGCAGAGAATTCGTTCGACGGTCGACGAGAGAGAACAAAAACAATTACTGATGGATCTGGAAGTTGTAATGAAGTCCAACGAGTGCCCATGCATCGTGCAATTTTATGGGGCTTTATTTAAAGAGGTATTTGACAATTATTTAATCATCTTTCACAACCTGTAGAATATTTTCAAAAACAATTAAAAAAAATACTATTTTCTACAGGGAGATTGTTGGATTTGTATGGAACTAATGGACACCTCGCTAGACAAGTTCTATAAGTTCATATATGAGAGACTAAACGAGAGGATACCTGAGTGTATCCTCGGTAAAATAACCGTAGCAACAGTTAAGGCGCTAAATTATCTAAAAGAAAAATTGCGGATTATACACCGAGACGTAAAACCGAGCAACATTCTGCTCGATAGACGTGGCAATATAAAATTATGCGATTTCGGTATTTCCGGGCAACTTGTAGATTCAATTGCCCGTACCCGAGACGCTGGCTGTAGACCGTACATGGCTGTGAGTTACCAACATTTAATACAGCTATTATAAGCCCCGATTTCCATCCCGGCAACCCTTAATTATTAAAGCCCTCTTTACAGCCTGAAAGAATAGACCCTCAGCGGGCGCCAGGCTATGATGTAAGGAGTGACGTATGGTCTTTAGGCATCACGTTAATGGAAGTAGCCACCGGATATTTTCCTTACCCAAAATGGAACTCTGTTTTCGAACAGCTCTATCAGGTGGTGCAGGGTGATCCTCCTCGACTGTCACCCAATGAGAACGGCAATCATTTTACCATGGACTTTGTCAATTTTGTTAATACATGGTAAGACGTTTGACTTATTCTCCTGAAACCATAAACCTCTGAAATCCTATCCTATTAAATATTCATTTCTCTTCCTTTTCACTTCAGTTTAATTAAGGAAGAGACTCAGCGCCCTAAGTACAACAAACTATTGGAGCATCCGTTTATACGGAAAGCTGAAAAGGCGACGATAGACGTAGCTGCTTATATTAGTGGCGTGTTGGACAATATGGCCAATAATGGGGTCACCCCTTTCACCACCAATCAGCCTTAAACAAATAGGAGTCACCATAGAAGATGAAGAAGAGCAAGGGAGAAAGCATTCCTTGACGACCTTCCGTCGGATGTTATATTTACAGAAATAAAAGTGAATGGACGAAGGAAAGAAATGGAGGAGCATGAGCAGCTCCTCCCACTAGTAGGTAGTCAATTGCAAGGGCTGCCGTCGTCGTAGAGCTATATCACGTCAGAATACTCGATAGCGAGTAGGGGTTAAAAGAAATGAAATCACAATATCCAAGTAGAACTGGAAAAGAAGAAGAAGAAGAGTGAACGCATGGAATAATTTACTTAGCATACTTTCCTACCGAGATCACAAGAGTCCACTGCAAGAATACCTCTTATAAAACATTTAGATATCATCTCCAGAACGATCTGTAGTTCTTGTAATATTGAAAAATAATCCGACGAATTGTTGCGAATTGTATATATTGTTTAACGTTTTACTTCCACGTTTTATAAAGCATACGACTTGGAAATAGCTCGCCAAAACAGTACAAAGTACCTAATTGCTCGTTCTGGCGATTTTATTAGGAACAAGCTTATACGAACGTTAAAAGAAAATACTGTACCGTAAGGAGAATAAATAACAATTAATTGCGAATCATTTGAGTCTGACGAACAAAGTTTTTAATACCCTCCGTATCGCTGTTATCACATCCGGAGGTAAAATGATGCTGGTGGTTGCGACGCGAATGGTCAGTCGTGGTGAACCTAGGCAATACAAAGCTGCGGGTACAGGTGCTACCCGGTACCCAGACGGAAGTGAAACGCCAGGTAGCTCAGGGTTGTGAGAGCGTCGATCGATATACAGAGCGAATAGAGTATAGTAGGAGTCGTCAATGCCGCTGCTGGTCTCTTTTCAGGTAAGAAGATGGCGGCTAAATGGGGGTGCCGATGCCGGTGGTGGTTAGAGGCGATGGTGGTAACATTCGTCGTCGCTCCTCCTGCTGTTACGTTACGTTCCACCGGGACCAATTATCATTTAAGCCGGGGAGTCTCTGCCAGTTGAGCTGCAACGACAGCCTACTCGTAAATCGATCAGGAATTCTATCAGTGCCTTTATAGTTCGCGAACCCTTATACTCCTGGAAATATCGTCATCGGGAATTCCTCGGATCTCAGTACGCAGTACCAGACCATTAAATCTGATACCAGGAGGTATAATTGATCGAAATTCAAAAGGACGGCGGATATTATTTTATTTATTATTATTAATTATATTATTCAATTAAAAGACTTCCTATTAGATCAAAATCCTTGGAAATGTTCATCAGGGATAACGTGCGTGGTATCCCAAAGTGAACCGGTACCAAAGTTTAACTGAAAGGTGTTGAACAAGAACGTGTTCATTGTTTATAACGTGACCAGACATTTTTTATTGTCCCTTTGAATCAAAACAATTTTATTTAGTCTGTGTGGTTCATGTCTTTGACTACGTCGGGTTGCTATCGGTACCAAGTGCTGAATTCGCCTGAAGGTAAGTGCACCCTGTATAATTATTACACTACCAATAGTCGTAAAAATCTATTCGGAATATCAAAATGAAAGGTGGTGAAAATGGTAGTGGGATCGATCAAGGAAAAGATAATACAAACGTAGTTGAATGTCGATCAGGTTCCCATCAGCTTCTATATGGTCCCTTTAGTTCTGACAGAGTGCTGCTGTGCGGTCGGAGGATCAATTTTTCTGAATATTTTATGACACCTCTACCCTCTTGGTAGTTGTATATCTATATAACAGGTTATAACGCTTTATAATACCCATTGAAATACGTCCACATCATCCGAGAAGGTTTGATCTATTATAATTTCTCATTAATATCTTCTTCTGGTGTTGCTCAAGAGTTTGAGTTTTCTTTACCTTTAAAATTATATTCCAACATAATGTTTTAGAAACCTTCGTACTATCAGTAGAAACTATCAGTAGCAAAATCCAAGAAGAATCTATATGTAGGATATCAATTGTTCTTCGGACAGCAAAAGACATAATCACTTGCAGTGTCCTTGGGCTAAGCTCTGCAGAGCTTCTTGATTGTCTCATCCATGATTTGATCTATCCTACATAAAGACTCTGGCATATACCAGAAAAGTCTAAGTAATTACATCTGATAATTGTCAATAACTTTAATATGTAAAGTAGGCACAGGGTCGGGGAGCAAGCACCTGTTATTCATGGTATATAGATTGGTTGGCCAGTGTAGTGAGTCAACCTGACGTCGCTTGGATGGCGGCAGGTGCTACAGAACCAGGTGGGAGGCAGAGGGATGGATGTTCCCAGGAGATTATTGATCGTAGCGCGCAGATACTTCCAGTTTGACGACGGACAAACGGACTGATCGCCCCTATTCGCTCGTTCGCCTTGCTGGACACAATAGGACCACCCTCTAACCGCCCAAACAAGCATCCCTTCTTGGTCTGGTTTGGCTGGTCTCCACTTGCTACACCCGGGCGACCGAGGATAGTGGGGTTGAACGATAACGAATCTCTTCACTGGCCCTCCCACAGGATAACCAATCCAGTCGCTTCTCTCAGGATCTCATACGCCATTCGCGTCCACCCCTAGTGAATGGGCTCTGAAGGCGGTCCCTGTCGAGTGTCGCAGTATAATAGAACCTGGTATACCATCGGGATGCTACAACCAGCTACAACCCCTCCTGGTACCAGTGATCCTGTTTCAATATGTATCTTTTGTACATTGAAAAATACTTATATATGGTCTGCCATATATTTTCTGACAGAGGGTAGCTTTCGATCCTATGACCGTAACGGACAGTACAGCTTTGACTTCCGCTTCCGTTTTCAGCCCACTGCACCACAATTTTGTTCCCCTATCAAAGGTGTCAGGATGCCAGGTGTCTGCAGAGCAATGTCCAAGAAGTTAGGTTATATGTAGGCACCCTCATGAAATAACCATAAATTTTCTTTGACTTAAATTCTTGTAGTTTTCATTGGGTAGAATTGTGATCCTGATTATTCAATCACAATATTCTATGTTGTCAATTTATGTAGCTGAGGTCGTCTAGCGAGCCGGTTACGTTCCTGGGTACAGGTAGATCTATGGTGGCTGATAACAACAGTGGACGTAGGGCTGTGTAACGTAGGTCCTATGCATGGTCCACCTGCGATGAACCAGGCACCTGTCGCCGCACGCGCACCAACGACCCCCGGTAGGCTGTTTGCCAGCCGCCCCTATTATACTAGTCACCCTCGTGACAGAGTAAGGGACGAAAGTACGATCTAGCCCACGTCATCGTACGTCGCAATCGGCTATACATGGCCAGTGGTTAACGTTTTAGTACGTCGTTCATCCTAGTTCGCGTGTTCATCAACTCTTGCATTTACTGATAGTCCATTGTTTTTCTAAAGTATTTTGGTACCATCCAAGTAGTACAGTAGAAGAAGATTCCGTATGGCCCCGTGCCGGGAGTGAAAGTGTAGTTAGGGTAGCACCTCTGGTTGATTGGAATTCCAGAAGGCAGTGAAGACGCGTCTGAAAATTGCGTAATATCGTGAAAATATAATTGACACCAATTATAATAGAATTGTCAATACCCTTTCGGGTACTCAAATCGTACTTACTGCATTGGCGTTGGGTGAGCAGGCGTGAGTCGGACCCAGTGAGTTTGAAAGAGAGTAGCTCCGTAAGAGGGATCCTGAATAAAATCGCCATACGGAAAATCCTTAAGGAATTTTCGAGTGAATCAAGAAGAATTTTTTAGAATCGCATTTTCGCAGATTCCTCTGATATGAAAGATGGTGAAAATGAGAACGGAGGTACTCGTCGTTGATGAGGGACTGACGGAGGAGGAATCAATCCCGGCGAAGATGGACGCGGAGGATAATTACGGCGTCGAGGCAGAGTTGACAAGTCTATCATGGCTGCAATCGCTGGACATAACGAGTGCGTCAAATCTACCGACGCCACCTTGTTCGCCGTCGCCGCCACCGCCGCATCCGCAACCTCAGTCCTCTGTCGCTCATCATCCGCCGAAGAAGATGTCTCCTTTGCTCAAAGCCGAACTAGGTATCGGTTGCGTCCCACTTCTTGTTAATTTTGCATAACTATTTTTCAAATTAAATTACAAATGTTCCATTCCTCTGGAATCTTGTAGATCTCGTGGAGAACGCCGAGAAGTACCGGACAGACTCCGACGCTAAGCCACCCTTTTCCTACGCCACCCTGATCTGTCTTGCTATGCGAGCAAATAATAATAAACTAACCCTGTCCAGCATCTACAGATGGATTCGGGAAAATTTCATGTATTACAAGCATGCGGATCCAGCCTGGCAGGTAAGTCGGAAGATAATGAAGTTTTTCTAAAAAAAAATATTATATATAGAATAGAATAGAATATGATTTATTAAGTAAATTTATTTATAGAATTCAATACGTCATAATCTCTCGCTGAATAAATGCTTCGTGAAGCTTCCTCGTTCAAAGGATGAACCAGGCAAGGGTGGTTTTTGGAAGTTGGATCTAGAGCGTCTAGAAGAAGGTCGACGTTCCAGAAGAAGAGCCTCATCCCGTCGTAACGGTGGTACCAAGACTAGAATCACGCCGAATACTCCAGTCACATCAATACTGTACGAGACTCCACCAAGCAGCGTCTCACCACCGATTCCCGATAGTCTACCTGAAGTACCTGAGTCTACCCAGGTGAGTCTCAGCGAAGATGACCTTACCGGACTCCTCATCGCCACCGTTGGCTGGGACGAGAATCAGTTGGATCTTTTGGATTCTCTGTTGGATTCACTTTAAGAAGTTGTGACAGGTATTTTTCTGAAAAATTTTTTTCTGTGAGGACCCAAGCAAAGAACTAGAATTATACTCGTGCGGATTAGGTGTGGATGAATTGTGCGTACTTTCAGATATTAGATTTGCCTTAAGTTGGGTGTTAAATAATCGGCGGGCCCGAAAAAGGTTCATTGGCCAGGTCAACTAAGATAAGATATACTTAGGGGAAGCCCGGGGTAAAATGGAATCCAGTGGGTCAAGATGAGCTACCCGTAAAATGACTCGAAGATCAATCATGATATATTTTTGGATTTGCTTTGACGTCATTATTTCCTTAAGAAACCCTCTCTCGCCCCACCCCTATATGCCTAAAGACTTCTCAGGCATTCATATATCGTATGGAAAAATTTGAATATATATAGCTGAATCTTGAAAATATCAAACCGGCTCATGTTTCAGGTATTTTTAGGTAATGCGTATAGCCTCTTAATTATAAGAGGATATCAGGACCATGCTGTGACAAGTGAATGAAAACAGTCGTCCAGAAAAATGGTGAATCTTATTTTAAAAAAAGTCAAAAGCACCATAAATCAAAGAAAACAATAACGTTGACACTAACGGCGTCTGCTCGAGACTCTTTCTTTCAACATCCACGTTAGTATGTACAGATAATACAGTCAGTAACGTTAACGTTAGTCGTACAGTAGTTAGTTCCCGACATTACAATGAAATGGATAAAAAGAAAAGGAGGGGAGAGAGAGAGAGAGAGAGAGAGAGAGAGAGAGAGAGAGAGAGAGAGAGAGAGAGAGAGAGAGAGAGAGA
>JASANN010000411.1:129193-146069 GCA_031762395.1 Calameuta pygmaea
GAGAGAGAGAGAGAGAGAGAGAGAGAGAGAGAGAGAGAGAGAGAGAGAGAGAGAGAGAGAGAGAGAGGGAGGGAGAATGGTAATCGATCAAACATATTACCCATTACAATGTACATTAATGAAATGAAAATAGAAAATGAATAGTCGGTGTGATAAAAGTTTGAATCGGTGTGTTTTTGCGCTCTAGTTCATGCCTTGTGAAAAAAAATCCGTCCAGACATTTAGAGTCACTATTTACATTCAGAATCATTATGTTTGATAATGGAATATCGGCCCACATAACGCGAAACACACGTCGGAGCAACAAACGACGTTTATACGTCCATGAGATGTCCTAGAGGCATCCTTTGTATGTGGGCTGTGTGGACTAAGTCAAGGGATACCCACACAACACAGAACATCCGAACGACATCCGAATTATGTCTGCAATGTCCTACTGACGTCCGTTGAAAAATACTATGCGTGATACATCCCGTAAACGTCTTACGAAAATCTTCTTAAACACTACGCGGTATGACATCTTTAGAATGCCGTTTTAATCTCAGCATTTATGTCGTCCATTATTCTTTTTTACCATTCACTATTACTATTATATAGTTTATAGTTATTAGCTACAATACCTTTTGGGAACCTTACACGCGTGTAATCGTCAACAGGTTGTTCGCTTTATCTTAGTTTTTACATTTTTCAAAAAGTCCATACATTCGTTGAATGTTTTTAACTTAGACGCGTCATTTTTAGCGCGTCTAACTTTCTTCGTTGTGTTATTTTATACGTTATGCTCCCTGCGAGAAATTCAAATAGGACGGCTTCCCGCGGTTTAAGCCAACCAATGAGCGTGCCGCTACATGGCCGATCACTGCGCCATCTACCTTATAAGAATATTCTATTCTTATCAACCAAATTGCCAGATGTTTAGAAATACAGCCTGTGAATGACAGGTAGAATGTGCAAAAGACGGACGTAAAGACATCCGTAGGTGAAACAAATTTAGTTCAAAATGACGTCTGCAAGATCTAACATCCCAGTGTCGTGTGGGTAGTTGCATCCTTATAGTCAGTATCTTCACTTTCGATTAAAATTAAGCCTCCGGATAAATTCCCAGCTAACCTATAATTTTCATGTTTTAGGATTTTATCCGCAGGTTAAATTTTATCCGAAGGTGAAGAAATTGGCCATTAATTCTTTTTAAACAATTGACGCGTACGTACGTGCATATTTATTATTATTTTTAATGACAGTCTGATGATGTACGACTGCCATTATTATTATACCTTTATATCGTAAGAGCGTTATTAGTCAAGTTTATATGTAAAGATAATGCACATTGGAGTGTCAGGGGTTGTGAGTATGAATTACATGTATAGTTACACTGAATGAGATATGTGATATTTGTTTGTCATTCGATATAAATGGTATAAAGCAGTCGAGTGCATTGTTTAGACTGCAGCAGTAACTCATTTTTATTACGCATATAAACAGTTATTAAATTATAATCTGTTGTAGCTCCGGTATAGTAGTTGATAATATGATATGGTACATAATATAGTCATCTCTCAAGACACCTTTGACTGTCCCTATGATAATTAATATTAACGAATCACTAGCAATCGCGTGCCTTGAAGTAAACAAGAGTTTTATTCTTTGTATATTATAGGGGTAATACCATGACGCAATACTTCAACGTATGTCTATAATATTCACTACGAACGTGCTCAATGCAATGTGTTAAGAATTTCGATTTGTATCCTTATAAAGCGATAGCATGAAAATAAAGAAGTGAAGCATATACCTTTCTTATTTTCTTTTTCTTTCGTGTCAGATGTGGGTCTTGTAGCATGTATAACGCAAATCCGTAGTTTAAGACTAATCCATATTGCATAATTACATTGCAGGTCAGAGTCATTGTATTACTTAGCAAGGAGTAGTGTGCAGAATTCAATGCTCCTGGTGGACGTCAATTTAACAGGAGGAAGAAGAATCTAAGAAGACGCCACCATAACTGTAGGCAGGTTGTAATAGCAGTTATACTTTGAGGGGACTTAGTTACGTTTCGATTGGTAAAGAGATGGCCCTTCAAAGTGGAATTGATTACACGGCCCGACTATATATGTATATGTTACCGTGAAAGACCGAAATCTGGAGAATGTCGACTTTCACCAGTGAATGTCAATATTCACATAGTTGCTTGGTGTATGTCCAAAATATTTTCTAAATACCCTTATTTCTGACTTACACCGGTAAATGTCGAAATTTACCATGCACTAATGGTGAATCTTGTACATGTCGGAGATTTATATTTTCTTCTTCGTAATTCAGTCGCTATAAACGTCACAAGGGTGACGTAACTTTTTGCCTGACAGACGGAATTGTGATGAGCTAAGAAATGGCAACGACTGATTAGAGTAGATTAGAAGTAGAGCACCACATGTCCCAAGGTTTAGTTGTTTTTTTTTAAACATTCGTTTGCCGGCGTTCAAGATCGAATATTTCATTACATTGTTGTACATTCGGACCCTAATCGGTATATGTTAACAATCACAGATACGCTCTGGTGAAAGTTCAAAAGAAAGGAGCCGACAAAGAGACAACTGGCTCTCTCCCACCAAATCCCTTGTTGTGCTGGGAGCAAGTCAGCTTTGTCAGTCTTATCCAAGCTTTGATGATGCGAGCAACGTTTTCTTAATTTTTTTTTGTCCGATACCCTAATTTATACTGAATGGATACCGCAGTGAATCGTGATCTTTTTCTTGAAAAGTTAAATGCATTAATTGCGGGTAAACGAGAAGACAATTGTTTTTATTTTTCTCAAGAAAAATACTTGAAAATACTTTCTGAAGTGGTTTCTGCTAAAACCAAGTGCAACACGCCTTTGGATCACAACGCTTTGACGTTTTAAAAATTAATAATCAACAGAAGTCAATTGTACCATTAAAACCAGGGGAAACGAATATACAGTATTATGTTACCAATGAAAAATTGTTCAGTATACTATATGAAACTCACACCAGAATAGGCCACGGAGGAAGAATACGTATACTTAAAGAGTTGCAGGTTAAATACAAAAATATTACATATGAAGTTGTAATGTTGTATTTAAATTTATGCACACAGTGTCAAATGAAACACAGTGCACCTAAGAAGGGTATTGTTGTGAAACCAATAGTCAGTTCTGAGTTAAACCCAAGATGTCACGTTCTTTCAATATTTTTAACCTTCGGTGCACCAGCAATATTGCAATCTGATAATGGTACAGAATGCAGTAATCAAGTCATATACGAAATATGCGCTATGTGGAAAGACGTTAAGATAATTCATGGAAAGTCTCGTCACGGTCAAACACAAGGCTCAGTTCAAAGTGCCAATCAGGATATACAGAATATGCTAACTGCATGGATGAACGATAAAGATACAATTAAATGGTCAGATGGTTTATCCTTTGTTCAATTTGCCAAGAACACTACATACCACGAAGGAATACGCCAAAGTCCTTACAAAGCCATGTTTGGCGTTAAAGCAAAAAGAGGCATAGAATCGTCTTTTTTGCACAGCGAACAAATCGCAAATATTGAAACCGAAGAACAACTCGAAGAAATTGGCAATACTATTGAAACCTTAGAACAGCTTGAAGAAACTGTTAATACCTGTGAAAAAAATTTGAACGATGGTCATACCGAAAATCATATTCCAAAGAAAAATATTGAAGAGGACCTGCAATCTACAATGTCTTCGCGTAAAGTTCTGACTGAGAAACACGAGTTAATTTCTATAAAAAGAGCGGCCGCGAAAGAGAATCTTCTATCGCAAGCAACGAAAATGTTACGAACCTCACAGAAATAATTTTTTTCTGCTCAAATTGGTGATACTGTACAAATACAAGTTCCTGACGTCAACCGTGGTCGTACAGATAGCTGAAATGTGTCAGCGGTGGTTGTTGGAATAGAAGACTCCGACTTCTATAAACTGGTAAATAAAAATGGTACCCTCAAGCAGCTTCGCACACGTAATCAGTTCGGTATTTGTAAAGAAAAGTTTTCATAGATGAGATTTCTTTTCAAGAAATGTCGCTGAGAGAAGCAGCTGCAGCTGATTCGAGAAGCAGGGGCCAAGGCTGTACACGCTGTCATTGGAAAAGGAAGTGTTGCACAAATAAATGCAGATGTAAAAGCAAGGGACTCTTGTGCAATCCAAAGTGTCATAATAGATTAAGTTGTTGCCATTACCATTAGTGCATAGTAAATGTCGACATTTACCGGTGTAAGTCAGAAATAAGGGTATTTAGCAAATATTTTGGACGTACACCAAGCAACTATGTGAATGTTGATATTCACCTGTGAAAGTCGACATTCTCTAGATTTTGGTCTTTCACTGTTAACATATACATTTCTGGAGTCACTCGCTTCCTCCACTCTGCGGCGTTCAGGTTTGTTGTGTTCACTCATGCTGGGGGTCACTGTCACTAATGACAGGGTACGGGTCGTGTGATAACAGGTATCACGCCAGGGGTATAGTAACGGGTATTCCGATTCTTGGACAGAGTAACGAGGAATACCAAAATCTTTCACTACACTGCTCATTGCACCGCTCCGGTCCACAATCAAGTTATGACGGCGCTTTAAAAATACGGAAAGATAGTTTTAATGACAGCTCTTATCACCTGTTCTACTTTACTTTTGACATATGTAGTATCAAAGTATGGTTCAAGTTTTGCATAAAATTGCGGAGGTATATGGTAAGACAGAAAAATGATACATAATTCAGTACAAAATCAGGTAAATGTATACTTCGTAAAAAAAAATCCTATGCAGAATCACGTGTTGCTGATGGAAAGTTCATTGTTTTCGATTTGTCAAAATAACACGTGGAACTTGTGGACTTACTATATGGGATAAATTGGACTGAAAAATCTAAGCCGTAGCTAATTAAACATATAAATCAGGCAATAAAAACGAGTACACTTTGTAACATAAGACTACAGGATTCAACTGGTACTCGAGTTCCAGTGACACCCTGACCTTTCACTGTGTCACTCACAGACTTTCGTCATTCTTTATATGACCGGAGCAGCTCAGTAATCAATTCCCTGGTTTCAAGGTCCGGAATCTTCCATATAGTTCTAAACACTTCGTTGAGATTGATAAATGATTTCATAAAAAAAATTGCACAAAGATATGTAGTCAATTTGTACTTTCAAAAACGAAAAATGAATGGCACCTGCACATATGCAACCTTTCATACTCGAATGCGTCACAATGGGAAATTGCGTTTTACTGCACACATGCCTGCCAATATACAACCTGTCATATGAACTTTTGTCTTATACTTTCATTACATTTGATTAAAGGCTTCATTTAGTTTACTAAAAATTATAAATGGCACGCATTACGTACGTACATGTTTCCAGAATGCCATCGACGCTCTGAATGAGAATAAGCGTCGAAAGTTTAAATGTTTAGCGTCGCAGCGTTGATCTAGTATACCGCTCCGTTCGATGTATAGAGTTGAATTCATATGTGTATCTAAAAATTTAGAAATATATAGTTCATTTGAGTAATTATTAATTTTTTATTTATAGTTTTAAAGAAATAATTATAATGCATCCTTAGAATTGATCGAGAAATACGTGTAGACTATTCGCATAATGGATTAGGGTTTATCAAAGCCGCCTACGTCTCAGAACTGTTGAAGCTGTGTAAAACGTCAGCGCATAAGCTCCACGTGTCGATTTAACTATACAATCATTCTAATTAGCCAATTAGCATAACAAACTATTTGTTATGGTCAGAAGAGGTTTCGGAACTAATAATCGTTGTACTTGAACTGTGAGAAAGCGAACTTTCGTGTGTGTTTATTTATGTAGGTTATACTGATTCTTCTCTTATTAAAATTATGATGGATATTAAAAAGAAAGTCGTAGAGAAATTTAATGCTGAGCTGGGAACAGATCTAAAGAATCTGAATAAGATAACACAGTTACATGAACAGCTGAAAGAAGAAAGGAAGGGAATCGAGCAATCGGTATCAATTATATACTTGGAGAATGATACTGATATTTTATAATGACTATGGAATGAAAGTAATATATTTTATACTTCCTAGTTATCCCTGGCATCCACCGAAGCACCATCTAAAATAAAAGCTGCTGTGGCAGGTGTTGAACAAATTAGCAATGAAATTGATGAAGTTGTTAGTGCCTGCGAAGTACTGCAAAAGAGCATTGCAAAACAATTACAACAGAACAGTAAAACAGTGGAAGTTCAACAGCATATCGATAAGATTGGGGACTTGGATAAAGCACTATCTTACTTGCATCTCATTAAATTTATCGAGAATACAAGGTGAACAATTTATTTTATATTATATGATATTTATAAAAACTGAAGTTAATGTTTTTTAGTGATCAAATTGAAGCATCGTTGTCAGCCAAAGATGATGAACTGACTATAACATTATACACAAACTTGACAGAAACAAGCTGTCAGTTACAGTCTTCGACGTGTCATCATTTAGCAAATTATGTCAGAGATCTACTACACTTTTGGCATAATCATCTCAAAGATAAACTAGCAATGTATGTTAACAATTAAACACATAAGTTTTCTGTATGTAATTCTAACAATTGCAGGGAGTACAATGAAATTCTGAAAGCGTTGCATTGGCCCTTTTGCGGAAGTCAAGCTCATGCAATAAATTTTCTAGCCTCTTCGTATAATCCACAAGTGATGCTGAGATTCAAAGTGCTCACAGAATATCTGTTCCAGCTACAGCTTCCGTATCCTTTTGATAATTCTATTAATATATGAATATGACATACTCCATTATAAATCTTTGACTAAATTTAATCAGAGAGGAGACAATGAAACCCTCAGTGAAGTCTACGCTGCTCACTGATTTCCAACCAGTCAGCTTACCAATTGTACTTCTAATTCGTCCACTGAGGCAAAGATTTATTTTCCATTTCACAGGTGCAAAACAAACGAATCGCCAAGACAAACCTGAATGGTTTTTTACTCAAGTCCTCACATGGATCAAGGACCATGCACAGTGGGTCCACAAAAATGTACAACCAGTAGCTGACTCTTTAGGTTTCAGTCATGTTAATGCCAAGGTATAATGATAACGACAAGAGTTTTCATTTATTATCACCATATATTATGCTTACCTCTTTCTAATAGATCGAATTTATGCGAGGTCTTGTACAATTGGCTGTAGAAAAATTACATTCAGAATTACCAGTTGTTCAATACGATGATGGCCTCTTTGCTCATCTGGTAGATGAAGCTTTAGGCTTTGAACGAGAGTTACGAGAATCCTTATTATACCCTCAGAATCAACCAGCAACAGTTTTTGTTCTGACCCAAGCGCACATCTTTGTCAAATGGATAAACATGGAGAAAAAATGTACAATCATCACACAGGTTTTCATAGTTGATTTTGATGACATATTCTTAGAAGGAATGTATAAGCCAAAGAATTCCTTGACTAGATGCTACCGAAAAGATGGATGCTATACTGAGCTCGGAAACTGCTTGGGAGAGACTCTCTGGTCCTGACGTGGATGATATGAAAGTTACTGAGTGTGCTGAAGCTTTTCTTACGCTTTTGATGACGATTACCGATAGATATAATCATCTACCTCAACCTGGACATAGGTATGTCCACCAGAAACAATATAATTTATTAAATTACCGTTTATGCTCTATTATTCTTCTATGACTGCATACAGATTACAATTCCTTGAACTACAATTGGAGTTGATAGATGACTGGAGAGTACGCCTGTTACAATTGTTACACGAGGATTACGAAGATCCTCTGAATTCAATAATGCCACGAATTCTTAATACTTTACATTACGTATCCACCGTGCTTATAGAATGGGGCACTACAGTGGTATGGACATAATTACCTATGAGCTCCTCTAATTACCATCTTCTACCAATTACTACTCCTTTTATTCCCTTGGAATACAGCACTTTCTCCAATTGCACTTCTTCAAGAAGCAATTTGAGTCCGTTGAATCCGCCACAGACAGAGATCTAATGCCAGAAAACGCTGCTGAGGAGGATGGATCCGTGTTTGAAGATGCTGTGGCTCTGCTGCAAAGATTAGAAAAAAAATTAGTTAATGAAATTAGCAATTCCGTGACACTAGAGGTTAAGGCAAAAAGCCGTCCGTACAGAACTGATAAGTAAGTTTACAAAAATTCGAATATAGATTAATGAACTAAAGCTTGTATTCCTTTTTAAAGATGGTTTGCTATGCAGTCGGATAAAGAAATAGCCTCCTTCTCAGTGACCCCGAGCGGATGTCCAATGTTTCAGGAACTAGCAGCACGTTTACATGCACTTCATGAAACTTTGGCTTTGCCACTTTTTAATCAAGCTTGGCGAAACTTGGCTACTCAATTAGACCAGGTAAATTAACCAAAAAGTAATCGTGTCTCTGCATAATAATTATCCTATCACATAACAATATTTGTTTTCTATAGTATCTGCTCGAAGAAGTTGTTATGGTTAATCAATTTAACACCGGTGGATCAGCACAGTTTCAGTTTGACATTACAAGAAATTTATTTTCACTCTTCGGCCTATATACTAGCAAACCAGAATCGTATTTTCCATTGTAAGCATTCCTTGTCATTAGTTTATCAATTTTTCAACAACCTCCTTACTTCTCTTAATTGTCATTACAGAACGCGGGAAGCCTGTATACTACTGAATATGCTACTGGGTTCAGCAATGCTGTTATTAGAATCATTAGAGCGCGATGAAAATACAACAGAGGTACTGGAGGATATAGGGATTTACAGAATGTCTGCAGAATCTTGTATAACGGTACTTAAAAATAGGACTGATATAATTACACAGTAACTGATTAATGCATTAGCATCTAAAATTACAAATGATAAAGACAGTATGACAGACGACGAATTAACATACCCTATCACACTGCACTGCAGTCATTCAGCACAGCAGACTAATTCCACCATTATCAGCACCCAGTAAAAGTAGTCTGTTTAACGGAAGTACAGCCATAGCAGTAAGAACTCCCTTAAAAGCGTCGGACCTCAACTTTGTTGACGAAAACGACGCCGTAGCGTCTACTGCAGTATGAACGCCAATACGATTGGCCGTAGTTCCAGATATTAGTTCCTGTTCATACACAGCCATACAATGTACTGGTTCAGTAACTCCTCTGCAAAGTATGACATTGGCATAATTAATTGTAAATAAATTAATGCTTTGTTAATACAAAAGTGTCAGAAACCAGGCTTACTTCATATGAAATTTTAATTTCCCATCTATAGCGCTCCAAACGGCTATGGTTTGATCCAGGGAGGAGCTGACTATTGTAGTTTCATTGACTGCCTCCAATTGTAGAACCTGTAAAAAAAGGGTTAATGGATCATCAATGAAATATTTCTATGATTAATTAATCGTACCTCACACTCGTGCCCTTTCCATGATGCTATAATGAGACCAGTGCGAATATCGAGAATAGTTAGGAAACCAGATGCCTGTCCCAACGCCACCCAGTGTCCACTAGGTGCTACGGCTATACATCTAATCAGTCCTGTAGGATTCATTGACAACTGGAGCACAAAAGTTAATTAGAAATGCTAATAATTTCTTTTTTAGAAAAATATAGTTAAATTACTACACACCTTCATTTCATTAACATATTGAAAGGTTCTGCAGTCAATGACTCTCAAATTAATATCAGTCGTTGCCACGAGAAGCGTTGTGGATGGAGCAGGACTCGCTGCCAAAGTATTGACAGGTGCTGGACGTGGGCTTTCTGGTGATGCCAATAAGGAACCCATGAAGGTATCCCAACAATGAATAGAGCCGTCACAGGTCACTGCGTATCTCAATGATTCTAAGAAAGTTATGGCAAGGATAGATTTTTTGTGACCTGTATATGTATACTGACAGGAAGACACTGCACTTCCACCTCCCTGTAGTAAAAAGAAATTATTATAATTGAAGATTCCACGATTTATTTACTTTCGAAATAGTTAAGGAAATACCTGACTTCTTAGACTCCAAAGTTTTACAGTCTTATCACGAGAACCACTCATAAAACTGTTCTCATTATCCAAAACATGGAGGCATCGTATACTATTAGTATGACCATTAAAATTCTGAAGTTTTATCTGCTTTATATTGAACCTAGTATCTTTGTCTGATCTTCCAATTTCATGCTCCCAATATGCTAGCCAATTGCCTCGAAGATGCCGACTGGCTGAAGATGATTCGCGATTTGGTGCTGAGCTATTTTCAGTCTGTGGTTGAGCTTGAGGAAGTGTATTACTTCTCTAGAAAAAAATTAATATATTTTCATCGACTATTCATATTTTTGTTTAATGCTTACATTTACCTGTACTTCAATTCGATTTCCTATTACTGAAATGTTTCCAAAACTTCCAGCTCCCCTACCATCAGATTCATTTTCCAAAGGTGCATATTCCGTGAGGTAAAGAATATCAGAGGAACCTATGTTGATTAAACAAGGAATAGAACTTGAATATTGCCTTTAATACAATGATACGGTCCAAATAAGAAAAACTTTTACCAATATTTGGATAGATCACTTGAACTTCCTGCTCATAAGCATAAGAGAGATCACGAATGAGTTGATGATTTTTTAGTATTTCCTCCAACAATACATCTCCAATGTAACGATAAAACATAACATAAGCCTTATGTGCAAATTCTGTAGTAAAAACTGCTTTCAGTTCCTCAAAAGCCTGCGCACAAAAATCTAGCATCAATAAGTCCCTTGAATGATGCATCAAAATAAATGTGGAGTCATTCCATATATCTTTGCTCTACCTTATTTCTCTGAGGATCCGATATATCATGACTTTCTACCACAGGTGGTGAATAGGAATCAGCAATCTCATTAACACCATTTCTAACTTGATTAGTGCAAAGAGGAGTGCCAATGATAGCCCATTGCTGGGTACTACCATCATGCTCATCATCCCTTACAGTAGTTGATGATCTTCTCAGATCATCCTTATCAGTAGCCTTTTCATTGAGACCAAAGGCCTTGTCGAATGCCAGAAAGAACCGCTGGATAGGTACTGTCAAGTGACTCTTTGTCATTACACTGCCAAGACGTAAGCTCAATGAGAATAGTGTTTCCAAGTATTTATCAGCCAATGCAGACCGTGCGATAACACCATTTGGAAATGTGTATCGTGTTGTAGAAAGGATTCTTACAGTAGGATGCAATATAGATTTCAATATAATCTCCTGAAAATGATTTTAATTTGTATAACGTTGATTTGTAAAAAGTTTTATTTTGTAAAAAAAGTGTACTTACATGTAAAACGTCCATCAGAGTAGAATCACTCAAACAAGGTGTGATGTGAGTAAGAAGAGCCAAGCATGAAACTAAGCCACCTTCAAGATTTGGTGTTAATTTTCGCTTACAAAGAGACAAGAGTTCACCGACATGTGCAAAGTATTGCAGAAGGATAATCTGTTCGCCATATAGACCTGTAATTAATATTGTATTGTACAATTAAGTATTTTCTACGGAATTACTAGAAATATTCTACTTCGCTTTATTATAATTACCGGAAATGGCTGTGAGACATTCCAAGACCTTTGTGGCATTTTTATCACCCACGAGTATCGTACTATTCCAGTTGGATGTTTCTGTAATCGTAAGCTCGCAGTCAGGAAGTGGTGAAAGATTTTCTCTGCCTGCATAGCAGAGAGTAAGCATCCTCAAAAGATTTCTTGACAGATAACGCGCTGTTAATACAGGCCCCAAACGATGTGATAACCATATCACAGATTCTGTGCTCATTTCGGATACTTTGCAATCATTAGGTGCTGATTTTTGTACATTTGTGTCCGCTCGTATGGTGTTATCATCTTCTTCGTTGTCTGTTCTATCTTCGTATTCGGGACGTAGTGTGACAGACTTTGAATTATCAGAACCCAAAGTGCATACGTTCTCTGATACATTACTGCCTGACTGTACGTTTCCTGCGTATGAGCTACTGAACGGCGTATCCTCACTCGATGTTTTGCTACCAACGTGGCAGCCGATACTGTTAAAATCGGTAACCAGCTTTCCACCGTCAAATCGACGTGGAATTGGAATTGTTGGAGATTTAAGTGTACCGGGTGGTGACATTCTATTTGCATCATCAGATAAATCGTTGAGGCTCAGATTCAGGTCCAGATGTATGTCGATATGGTATGGTGAATTGGTACTGCAGGGACCAGAAGTGTCTTCTGTTTCTAATGTAAAGACTTCTGTAATAAGAGATTTAATTAAATTATAGTATTAACATACAGAACAGTATGATTTACCTTCGACATCATTATCAGCTGAATAAGCATTTCTAGATTCAGTGACTATGGAACCAGATGAGGTTGGGATATTATTTTCTGAATCTACTGAAGAATCCTCATCCAAAGGAGATAAAATTGCATCACTGTCACCGCAGCTTCCGCTCAAATCACAACTCCTATATAATTATATCTTGAATTTAGTAAGAGTTCTTGTGAATTTGGTGTACTGCATAAATGAACTTGGCACGAAACCCTACTGAGTCTCTTGATGAAGACTTACTTGAGATTTCCTGTCCTATAATGATTTGTGCTGGAAGAGCCTTGAAGATGATCCCTATATCCACCAACGGCCTCCACGAGGGGAGTGATAAAGTTATCAAGAAATCGACGTAGACCAAGTCGCACCATTAACTTCAATAAAAAACTTCTATGGTACAATCTCATGGTGCGAAACTTCGCTAAGGAAGCAGCAGAGAATACATCCACATGAATGCAGCCGTCCATGATGGAGCCATTCTCGTAAAGTTTCACAATTGGATCGAGAAAAGTGTCAGCAGCATCCTTAGGACCTAGAGCTCTGAAATCCCAATGGATAATTTTATTTCATCAAGAAGCAGATGGGCATAAGAAATATAACAGGTTACTCACTTAGCAATGGGATCAAATAAATACCAAGCAGCTAAAACTGCGCTGTATGGTTCTTCTAAAATTTGTCTAACGTGTGGTACTATAAGCTGTAAACTAGCTTCAGAATTATTTCCAGCTTCTGGTAGTAGACGTTCCAATTCCCTGGCAATGGCCTTCACCTTGCACTCGCTGATTTTGCATAGATATTGTATTTTGGTTTTAGTCATTGCTTCACAGTCTTCTTCTAGCTGTAGAATGAAGCTTAACTCTCGTGCCAGAGCATTGTACTCCTGTAGCATGTCTACAATATTATAGAGACATTGAAAGTACTTTGAAAAAGGAAATAAATTGCCAGAAAGAATTGGCTGTAGTAATTGATGAGCAGAAGGTGGTGGAAGTCCCATGTAAGTCACTGTTGGATAACGAAATTGTGTGCTTGTGCTATTGGGAGGTGTGTTTGTCTCATTTGTCTCGAGATTTTCAAGGTTATAGGATTTGGGCAGTACGTCCACTTGCAATAAAAGTGTCACGACATTTCTTACACATCTTGGCAAAGCGTCCGGTGATGCTTTCAAAGAGTTCAGACAAGTATTGAATCTATTGACAAAAGAAACATTGCCAGTATTTCTTGTAGCTCTCAATTTTCCAGCAAGAAATATTTCGACAATCAGGCAACCTAGAATTTGCTGCTCTTTGATTCTACCAGAAGCAACAATTTGTTTGTAGCTTAAGAAATTGTCACGTGAAATCTCGAAGGGCTTGTACACACGATGGCTAACTTTGTTTAAGAACGCGTGCATAGTTTCCACTTGGACTAAAGCTGCTACAGGGTTGTAATCCTTAGGAAGAATTATTTGGCTGGTCGACTTTTCAGGTTTCGCATTTTCATCTGGGAAGAGTAAAGATCCTCGCGAACGACTTAATAGACGGCTCAATGCTAGTGGTGAAGATCTCGTTGCATTTGACATTAGTGTAGAATCTTCTTCTTCGAACCCTGAACTGTGGCCCTCGTCCTCGCTCATCTTCTCGGCAGAACGATCATATTCTATAAGAGGACTTTTATTTAAGAACATTGAAACATAATAATGGAAAATTACTAGTAGTCAGGTCACATACTCGTCTTGTCCTTTAGAACTGATTTATGAAGACGTGGTGGTGTTTTACTCCAATATGGTGAAGCAACAATTTTCTGTGGATGGGGCTGACCAAACAGTTGGACTATACCTGAACTTGTTAAATCTGTATGATTATCAACAAGTTGCAGACACACGTTTTTAGATTTTATAGCAGCCGATCCTGACAATCTATTGACGTAATAAAAAATAATATTAACCTTATATTTTGAAAGAAACCAGACCAAACAAATAACAACAGACTCACTTGTAACCAAAAGTCAAGTCAATCCAATGATGCAATCTTTCAGAAACATAAAGACTCTCAAGAGCTTCACGGTGTTTTTCAATGAAATCTTCTGGCGATGTTGCCCATGCTGGAATTTCTAAGTCAGGAAGATCCTCGTGAATTGACTGTAATTAAAGAAGGAAAATCTTTATTCTAACCGTAATTGAATATCATCTATTATCCATGCCCATTTACCTTGAAGACATTTGGATCTGTAAAAAATTGAGGTATACACTCGTCAGGACTCCAATCATGTAATCTTTGAATGGAGGCTGGATACTCCCAAGGAACCCATAATGGTCTGACATGTTTACAGAGAACAGTTTTGTTGTAGCGCCGTGAAAGATACACATAATATGTAATCTCAGATAGTACATCAGATACATGATGTCCAACCTAAATAGAAATGTATGAATATAATTACAGGATTTTAAAAGCACCTAAAATTTGTATAATAAGACAGACCTCTATTGTTTGGGAATCGAAAGTCAAATCCAATTGTCTGTCTCCTTTGTTTAACCGAAATTTGGATTTTGTTAAATCTCTCCAATTTCCGCCATTTCTCTGCGTGAAATCTGTTACCCATGGCATAACGTGATGACAGCTTGGATCACCATATCTTCGACCAGCTAAATTATTCAGAGCTGTCAAGTAATCAAAATTACTAATCTGCCCATAGACCCACATTTCACAGAGACGTTCGATATTTTCATTAGATCCAAAATTAGGACTTCCTGGGATCATATTAGTTGAATGATTATTAATTAATTCTCTGCTGCTATCATTGTACTGCTTAGGAATTCTAGGACTTTGAGTAGAGGGTGTATCTGTGCATTGCGACTCTGGTCTCAGATAAATATTATCACTTAATTTTGGTATCACCTATGGAACAGTAAAAAACTCCATTATCTCTTGCATTACAATTGTACTATATTCGTATAATAATTATAGTTACCTGTATTGTAAAATTTTCTGTGATTAATATGTCACTTAATGTGATATCACCAAGTGCTAATCCTATGTCATGCATGTCTCTCATTAATCTTAGTATTTGGTATACGAGAAACAGAGGTTTACTGTGGCTAGAAGACAGTGCTGCAGGACTGTATGTTACACAACTAAAAATATATAATGACTTTGAATGATTATAACCATAAGAAAATATATTATATGTCTACATACTTACTCTTGCAATGAGTATTTAGCTGTTTGTTCGTATATCACCATAAATACAGAATCTGTTTCCAAGGCAAGAAACGCAGGGAGAAGATTGCAATGAGGTTGAACGAAAGAATCATTTGATACTGAAAGGATATTACCACTTTGTAACTGTACTAATGTACAGCCATACATTCGTGATATTACTTCTTGCATCACAGCAACATCAGTACTATTAGCCATTATATTAGATTGTTCTTTATGATCTACTAAGTTCCATCTACCTGCAACACATTGTAAAGTGTATAGTATAATAGAGAAGTTGTAATTAAAACATCATAAATACATACTGTAATATTTTTTATATGCTTCTTTCCACAAATTACGATAATTAGTCTCTGCGACGTAATGAAAAAATTGGGTAAATGTCAGCTCCGATGTAGCTTTTGAATTTGCAACATGCCTTGCTCTAGGAAGTGGAATAGCATTTCTGTTCTGCTTGGGATAAACCTGGAATACCGAAACTAAATAGCATTAATCTTCCCAATAATTGCTATATATACATTGTGCGTATAGCATATAAATGTACCTTTATATATACTCTCAACCAGCTAGAACCTAACTCTTCTAAGGATGGATTGGCAGCTATCTCCTCAGAGGATAAACGATCATGCTTAATAAAACTGACAGGACCAATAGTCGTCAAGCTGGTCAACCAGCTTCTGTGAACAACAGCACAGATCCTTCCATCTGTCATTCTCATATACTTTGCAGGAATGTCAAGTTCTTGTTCTATAATATCCATGGTTATAGCATAAACTTGCTTCAAAGTAATTTTTTTCAAGTGCTATATGTGTCAATGTTTGACAATTCTGTCACATTTACTGCATTTTGGTAAATAAATAGAAACGAAATAAACATATCACCAATTATCAAATATAATTTACATCAGAAGAGACTAAGTCTAATCCAAGCATTTTAAAATAAACCTTTCATTTCTCATTTGCTACTGCCAAATTTATCTGTCACTTGACAAGTTGAAATGTTGTCAGTGGCCACATTAGTTGTGTTCAGCATAGTTAACAGCGGCCAGAGTCAAGTTGAGAGCAGTTGAGAGATGAAACAGAGATCAGTATGGAGATCCACAACGCTACGATTTTAGGCAGAGATGAGTAGGGAGGGCACAACGCTACGATTTTAGGCGAAATCGTAGCACCGAGTCAGGAGAAGGATTTCGTGATCATCGCCTCCGTCGACAATGCGAATTCCGTCGTAGCCGAGCGAAACGTGAACGCGAACCTGCAGCTTGGCGGGCAGAGGTTCTCCGCTACCTCTCCGCTGGTTCCCAAAGCAACCCTTAGAACGAGACCA
>JASANN010000411.1:146808-162470 GCA_031762395.1 Calameuta pygmaea
GCATTGTCGACGGAGGCGATGATCACAAAATCCTACTTCCAGACTCGCCGCTACGATTTAGCGCCATGATTTTGGTAACGCCTAAAACCGGTAGCGTTGGGCATCTCCCTCCTACTCATCTTTGGATGAAACACACGTGTTGTATATCTATATATTAGTGAAGTATAGGTATACAGTCAATGTATGTCAACTCTCGTTCATGCTTTCGTTCGTCGCCGGTGAATAACCAAGTGCCTATAAATGAGGGCATTGACATCAGCGTCACCTATAGATACAAATGCACAAAATTGCACGGTATTTAAAAACTGCGTGTAAGAAATTTTAAACAATTTTAAAATACTGCCAAAAAAAATTGTAGCTATTATTATTTAATTAAATGCTATACATAAAAGTTGCTTGAAAAAACAACCAGATAAAATATGGAAAATGAATAATCACAAATTTTGGATCACTAAACATAAAATTGAACCACTCCAATTTTCTAAAATTGCACGTTCGGAAAGATTGTTATTTTCGACAATTTCTAATCAGCTGGAATGAAAAGTTGTATACGCTTTGTACTAGAGCCACCGTTTCCTTAGAATTCTATTTGTTAGATTGAATGCAATAAAATGTTAAAATTTCGAAAACTTATACGATACTAATCAGATTATAAAACCATAGATATCAAAAACAGTAATTGCATGTATTATTATTGATTGTACAAAAGGTTTTTAAATTAAATGGTTTTTTAACCATATTATGAATGGGAAATCGTTTGTAAGAGTGAAGTATGAGGTCGCAATGAAGGATCCGGAGTAAAGTCTCCACCTGCTGTAGATCTTTGTTCTAAATTGAGAAGATGAACTTCTTGCTCAGATCTGAAAATTACAAAATTAAACAAGAATTAAAGTCTTTAAAAAATAGGGACTCAAGTTTCATTCTCTGAATTTAAAAATTATAAAATTACCTGGCCAAATGGCGACGTTCTAACATATGCACATCTTTATTATTGGTAAATAGTATAGTTCCATATGGACTGGTTTTGTCCAATATGCCATTGTACATCAATAGGTCATCAACTAATATCTGTGATTATAATTTATTGTAGTTCTTCATTAATACAAACTTTAAAGATGTCTTTATTGCATTAGATATATATATATATTACTTACTCCAAACTCTCTGACTTTTCTTTGCGGAGTCTTTGCATAATTCCATAATTTAATCATGGAAATAGTACGAGGCTCATCAAAAACAATATATATTCTGTTTGTCTAAAGATATTTATAATGTTACAATCCTTCAAACTTACTGAGAATTCCATCTTACCTGACCAGGTAGTATTGGCGCAAGCCACATATGTTGTCCATCAACAGTATCATTTATACCATCCACTAATTTATCAGGAGTTCTGGCATCCTTTTCTATACCCTCCAGTACATTAACACTCTCTGGATGTGCCGCTATATCTAGCGTTAAATACAAAATAATTAAATCAAATTTAGTAGACACATATTCTTTTTTTTTGAATCAACATTCTAATATTATTTACTGTCTGGAGTCAGGGCAATAAGTTTTCCACTCTCTTCGAACATCTGTATGCCATTCAAACCTACATAGTAAGGATCGCCCCATGAAGAAAAAATAATTATTTGATAAACAAATCCTTGTGGCATAAGTGGAGCTTCATATTCCATATCATTATAAAGGCTCTCTAAAAAAGAAATAAAGATATTTATCCAAGTCACAAACGAAAATCCTAAGAAATTTAATTTGAGTACCTCTAGGTGATATTGTGAGACAAGACACATGTTGTGCAGATAATTTTTCTAAGTGGGGACGATTAACAAAACTAATATGTTGCACAAAATCATAGTGCAAAGATCCAGGCGCTCTCCTCAATATGAAATCATTCTCGTCATCAAAAACTGACTTTCCATTTAGTTTGATTATTAGTCGCTTTACCTTTGATCAAGATTAGTGAAATAAAGTATATTTAATTAACTCACAATTATGCATAACTAATAAATCTTACTCCGCAATATGACATATCCAATGATGCATTATAGTTCCATATTTTCATACCGGTCAAAAAGATCTCTGTATTAAAAACAATTGTTATAGTGATATGCATGCCAGGTACATAAGGAGATGCCCACATGTGTCGCGAATCAGTCGTTAAATTCTTTCCATCAATCAATTTCTGTAGGTTATCATTACATTGATTGCAACGTAAAGTAGCATATAGTAATGATACAACAGAATCTTGATCGTCTATAAATTCTATACCAGTTAAACCTGTAGACAGTAATTAATGTATACATTAAGGACACATTATTATATATGAATATGTCAGAACTAACATGAATACCTATCATGTTAGGTTGTCCCCAATTTGAAACAAATATCATTTGTACTTCTTGACATGCGAAAGATAATGTATTATTATTACTGTAACTAGAGGAATGTAATCGTTCAATACTGGCGCACGTATGTGGACGTTGTTCCTGAAAAATGTATAATGAGAAGAATAAAAAATTCATAAAGTGTAATTATATATATCACACAGTCTAATGAAAGTGTATATCCTAAATTTATGCTAACTCCAATGTCTGCTGTTACGGGTCTATCTGTTTCTATGCTAGGAGACTCTACAGCGGAGTCAATTATGCTGTAAGTTTTATCATTCTTTGATATAAATTCCAATATATGTTCGTTGGTCGTGAATAGGATAGTCTGAAAGAACATTTAATAATTTACTTGCGAATAATGAAGTATTCGATATTGACTTACGTCTCCGAAGGAATTGACATTTCCAAAAACTGCTCCTGATGCTTTGACAATTTCACCATGAAATATTGTAGTGTTATCCAATTTCATTGTTATCTCGCGGGCTCCTCTGTAGGAATGAATTCTTGATTTGTTGTAATTCTAAGGAATTAAGAAATGTTTTATACATTGTAAATTAATTTTATGTAATAAGCCATATCTTACCCATATTCTAATCATTGCCACATTAACTGCTTTCTCAAAAGTCATATAAATGTAATGATGATGACCATTAGTAAATGGAGCCAACCACAAATTATAATCGTCCCTAGTTTGATTGATCCCGTTAATGAGATTGTTAACGACTCTAGGGTCGTTATTGTATTCTGTTAATACGTTTATATCGGCTGGGTCAGCACGTACCTGGAAATAAACACAAAAAGAATGGTTGCTTAAGTATCATATAATCGATTCTCCAAATGGAATATAGTTTCTTGATGAGTGTACCTGAGTCACAAGGACTGGTTCTCCTGTATCTGAGAAAATTTCGATTCCATTCAGTCCCACATAATGCTTATCTCCCCAAGTACTTAGGATATCAATGGTCAATGATTTTCCATGTGGCAATTCTGGTATAATGAAGTCATAGCTAAATTTTCTGCCTGGAACCATGAGCTACTTGTATAATGATATTACACAGGGGACCATTGCTGTTTGAGCAAAGGATATAACATAAATACCAGGATAAAGATTAGAACTTAGTTAAATATTATTACATGCATTACATAGTAAACTACAACCACACTTTTTATGCATAGACATTTATTTCAAGTGATACATCATTGAGACATGCAACACGTATATTACCTACCTCTTGGTGGGTACCGTTTGCTAGGGTATAAATGTAGATTATCCTGGTACGAGGATTCATCAAATTGTTGCTTTACCTCATCATCTGAAGTAATCAATCCAGAATTTTTCACTACTTCATGTGACAATTTATCAGTGGCTTCTGAACAAAGTCCAGTCATTCTATCATTCTCAATGAGGTTCAATGATGAATCATTTGATACTTCCTCTTCTCGTTGAGAATTTATTCCATGTTCAACAGAAAGGTCTCCACCTGCTGCCATACCAGCGAGATAATCTTGTCTTCTTTTAATTATCCCTGGTGTAAAAAGACAATAATTATAATGACACCCATTAGCTACAATAATTTCATTGATATATAATAATTTTAAAATCAAAGTTTACCTATTGGTAATTGGACATCCTTTGAAGTTAGAATTTCTCCAGAATCCACACCCGTGTAAGGTTCAATTTGTATTCTGGATGGTCTGCTGATTTTTGACAGTGGCTCACGCGTTGCTCCTCTTCCTATCCTAGCTTGTCTGTCTAAAGTTGAAGTCCTTGCAAAAAGGCGCTTTTCATCTTTTGGCTCCTCATGATTACGCAAATGCGTTGCATTATGGAGATCATTAAGCGGCCCACTGACAGAATTCATTTCCGTTCGCCGCCTCGATTCCCTCTCATTCAAGTAAGCATCTAAATCATGAAAGTCACATTTCGTTTCCTGGTGGGAACCAAAAGAGGAAATAGCTGAATAGGCCCGGGTTGACCTTTGTCTCCTCTCATTAAGTTCTCCATTAGAATACTGCGGTGTGTTTGGAAGAGACGCGGGGGCAGTAGACTGGAGAACGACGCAACCATCGACATCCGGCAGATTGTCAAAAACGAATTCTTCGGATCTTAAAAAAGAAAACGTTAGACTTTTTTACGCAGCCAAAATTTTACTTCAATAATTATTAAGTTACCTTTCTTCACCAGACTTCTTATCAAGTCCATTGGTGTTTAAATTTTTTTCATCATTATCCAATGTTAAAGTTTTAATTGGCAATGAAGAGTAATCTTCCCTGATACTTAATTTCTTGACACTCCTATTGATAAGACAGTGTGATAATTATTTCAAAATCGCAATAAGGATAAAAATTAATATTAAAGCTTAAGCAACGTACTCCGTCATTTCCACAAGCCAAGGTGGTAGTTTCTTTAGAATTCCTGTGGCTGGTGAAACCATCCTACTGTTATTCATGACTTTGTCCATTTTGCAAGATTTACTATTCCAAAAACGTAATTTATACTATAAATATTCAAAGAAATTTTAATTCACACGAAAAGCAAGACCGATCACGAGCGAATTTACAATAGTCGATAGACACGAACTGTGGTCTGGATTCTTATATGAATCAAATGAATTTAGTTGACTTCCTGTTAATTTCCAAGACAAATGAAGAGCAATAGACGCTTTTAATAGACGACTACGCTCATTCGACATCTTGACTAACCCTGACAATGGTCACAGCACAACTGAACCAGCGTGTTGACTCTTTACAGTGAAAACGTTGTCATGGTTACTGATAAGTATTTTCAACAAAAGCATGCAGCCTCAAAATTGCATAATACGTACAGAAAATGAAAAATATCTGTATCGTTTTAAAGTACATCTTTTATTCTATTTCCCCGTAATAATAATATATGGACCAGTCACCACCGTTATCAATGATAGCCTGGTTTTTTCTAGACATTCTTCCAACAGAGTTTTCTGCATATTTATGTGGCCAAGAGCACCATATCTTCGGAATGTCAAAGGATAGCTGCTTCAATGTTCAGATACGTTTTTCTCTAAGTCTGAACTTGAAGAACGAGCAGCGATTCTCTATTCATTTCGCATCCGGAGAATTTGCGGGCCACCTGACCGTTGTTATGCCGTTTTCAGCTTTCCAAAGGCGACAGCAATGCTGTGGATGGTTATCTTCTTAAAGTTGCCAGGTGGTTTTGCCTTTACCGAACCAACGCTTGGCAGATCGCAATAAACATTTTCTATAGATTTGACACATCTTTTTTACGTTGAGATTGCCGCTAAACAGTTAAAGACAGCCCAAACGGCGTTTAAAGAAACAACCTCAAACATTAATATTTCTCTTCTGTTTCACAGTACAGAGAATCAAACCTGCTGTCGCGACCATACCCAAAAAAAGCCTCCTCTGTAAAGATTACGTTTTCGCATGTTTTTGTGAGAGAATCGATTTTTGCATAGGCAAATCGAATTCGAGCACTACAGACAGCCATTTCGACATTCAGTGAATATATCTGAATATAGTAAACTTAAGATGCAAATTAACAAGTAAAGTAATGTAAAATATAAAATGTTACATCTTTATATTGTTTTACATACTTTATTTTGGAATAGCTGGTATACTATCTCAAATACCACAATTGAACACTTGGTAACTAATATAAAGACAGCTATACGTTCTAGTCTGTTACACACCACCTAGTGTTTATGAAAAAGAATAATTAAAAACAATACAATTATGTTTGATTTCTCAGCATCTTTGTACTTCATTCTTTACCACGATTATACCTCTTACGCCGAATATACATAGATTATAGAAACTACAATCGCAATATCAATATTTACTACGTAAAGCCACAATAGCGAACTTTATATATATATACCCTCGTTCGTTAATTATTGTGTCTAATATTTTTATTCTTAAAAATTTGAAATTTCTGATTTTGCATCATGATCTTAGACAGTCATCGCTCTCTGGTCTCGCCAATTATTTTTGGCATATAATGCCCGCTTATAAAGACATTGCTTAGAGCGTCTAACGAATCTGACCTTTGGCACCCGAGTTTACACATATATGTAGATAAAAAAATCACCGATCCGTCTCTCGTAAATCAGATGTAAATCTGCTTGGAAGTAGACGCATGAATGTTAAAATGTCGAAAAAAAAACCGTTTTGACATCAGACGATGATAAAAATTGTTATTGAAGTTTTTCCTATCCCTGTCCTTTTCTTAATTAATATGATTTTCATCCTGCAGACACGGGCACCACAAAGTGTATAGCTTGAAATGTTTTGTGACATTAATATTCTATCACATATCAAGGTACATTATTCAATGATACACCGCTGACGTAAAATTAGACCACGTCTCTCACAGAGAACTTAGAAGCCTTGATAACGATTTGATGATTATTTAATCTAATTTGTTATGACACAATTCCACAAAGTGATTTCGAATCTATTATCTCAGCCCGTAGAAATATCTATCTATCCTTTTTGTGTATATAAGCAAACCAGATTGTTTAGAGTGTTGTCAGAAACACTTAAATAATTTATTTTCCCCACTTTGTTCCTATCGTTGAAAAAATTGCACATTGTACGTCGATTCAGACATTGTTCCCAACGCGAAAAGTTATTTTAAAAAAAAAAATGATAATCCCATGAAAGAGAGTAAGACGACGGAGCTAATAATAATAGAAAAAAGGATGTCTATAATAAAATATAAATCCTCGTAAATATGGAATTATAGCAGTTCCACCAAAAATATATAAATATTTTTATTGTGTACTGTGCTATTTGATCGTTGGTACCTTTTTCTATATAGTTATGCCTATATGTGTATATACAACCGAGAAGAGGAGCTTACTGTTATGGAACATCATCTAGAGATATAAATTCATTGATTATAGAAATAAGTTCCATGTAAGATCTCGGCATTAAATTACTTCAGAATAAATTCTACAGTTCTAAATGGGATTTCAATATATGAGGTAACGGTGGTATGCTCGATGCAGTTGCATCCTGCTTGATTTCGGTGATTTCAGGATAGAGATGATACAGTATAGCATAATAATGAAATGAAGCAGCAGTAGCTACAAATATGTGCCAGATCGCATGAGCACAAGGTATCCGCCCATCGGACTTGAAAAATATTAATCCAAGCACATAAATCAAACCACCCACCTTGAGCTCTGCAATGACGTTAAACTCACTCTGAAATTGATAATATTAATATATAATTAAATCTTAAATAAATTACAATAATTAATAAGGGTTAATAAATCCACATACCACATTGATGATTGCAATACTGGGTCCAACACCCATAACTAAATAAAAGACGGTTTCCAGCATCTTGTATCGTTCGTGGAAGACTTGTTGATAGAGAATTCCTAATGTGGCCATAATCCACACAAGGTATCGCATAATCGGCAATAGAAAGTTATCAGGAAAATCCTTAGCATTCAGCCATGGAAAATAGGTTGCTGCTATGAAAACATAGATCATGGCGCGGTCACACCGATGGAGAACGTCCTTTAATGGTCTGCATTAAAGGAAATCCAATTATCCAATTTAGTGTTATACTCTAAATTATATAACATTGTACGAAGTTAAATATATTATTGGATTACTTATTGTGGTTGCAGTAGTGTACACTGTGGAAGAACGTGGACACGGTGAAGACCAAAAGTAAGGCGGTACCGTAAACACTAGCGGATACAAGTTGGGTCCAAGTTGTAGATCGATTTATTAATTCAAGGGCTGCTATCAAAGAGGGTACTACCCAAATACCATGAGTGACTACGTTCGCAACGTGCTCCACAGGGGTTGGAACATATGCCTCGTTTGTGCACGCTCGCGAATTCATCCATTTTACCCTAGAAAATATAGAGGTCTTAAGTTTTGCCTGAAACATACTGATAACATGGTATAATCTTTAGTTGAATGAAAAGCACGTGCTGCATCTAGTTCTAATGTTAATGACTTTCCATTGGAGATACTCTAAGATAGCCTTTGAACTTTGCCTTGAAGATATAAGAAACTGAAGTTGTAGAGCTGCGTGATTAGTCACATTCGTTACAATAATCCATATAAATCCTGCTTGCCTTTGCATAATTCGATTTTATATAACAGCTTTTCAAAGTAATCATCTTCATGGTCTATAGTTATAATGCACCCTTGTTTGCGAGCTTTTAATTTTATGTTATATTATGTAAGAGTGTAGCTTGCACATTATATAAACTGCTATACAGTTTTTCTTATATAAGACGGAAAATCGATGAGTAAAATGAATTTTAAGTGCATGCATAATGTAGTTTTGTTCGTGTGAAATATTAAGAAGTCTAATGCAATATAACAAAGACCACTGCCGTCGAGCATAAGTGTTAAAATTCTGATCAAAATATAAGTATAATAAATTATAATCCCATATGATACCAGTAATGCAGTTGTCATATGAACCAATTTCCATCTGCAAAGCTGAATAAGAGCTTGCTGACGTCTTGCCCATGTAATAAAGGAACAGCAATACTGTATACCTCAATTCTAACGATTTTGTTCCCCTTGAAATTTATTTAAAGATTCCTCGATGATAGCTGGATCACATCAGCCCTTGTCCATGATAGTTGTGGAATTACGAGATAGTAGAATGTTGCGTTTAATACATTACCCTTGTACTATGGGTGAAATATATTTCATAATTCCAATCCATATACTTTAGAGTATCCAAAACATGCATACCTTTGAAAATGATATTAAAATACATCTAGGTCCAAACAACATACAATGTTAAATTATCCCATTAAGACAAAACCATATAGCTGTGCAAAAAAGGAAGCTACATTAACAAAGTATTATATCTAATAGGTTATCATTGATATTCTTTAAAAATAAAAGGGATACAATCAACCGTTTCTAATAATCTGTCTGTAATTGTAGAAAGAAAAAAAATATATGCAAATCAAAACATACTGTATCATGCACCATTAATTGAAAACAAAGATTTGTTTAATGTAATTGAAACTTCACTGCTTACTCTTTGATCCATTGTAACTGCAGTACATTCTTAATAGGTGCAGAGATGATTTCATGAAGACGAGATCCATCCATATTGAAGTTCATTATTACAAGTTGAATTTAAGATATATAAAGTATTAGACGTCCTGTCATAGTATTAATCCTGTTAAAGTATGCTCCTCTCAGAGCAATTCGTTCTGGCAAAAATCCATGCTTCCATATCATCAGCCACTATTACTGCAACTAGACATAAATTTACAATTGTATTTAATAAAACTATCTCAGTAGAAAAAAAGTACACAAATAGACCTTCTTAACAAAGTTTAAATGGTAGTCAGTTGATGTCTATGGCCTCATTCTGATTTAATACACCACTAGTTTATTGGAGTAAAAAGAGTATAAAGCCTTTAAATAATAATGAACCATATATACTCCATTCATATGAAATTCGCTAAATGATCATTTCCTTTTCACATTCCTCAATAATGAATGCTACAAACTGCACGAGAGATTTTCCTACAACACAATACTGATAATATTAAACAACTTTGCTACCTTTAATGCCCTTTAATATTTACAATCTGAATTCCTTCCTCTTATTTAACCTTTGCTAATCAGCGAACTAGTTATTAATTATACAGTAGCCAAAGAAACATAGGCGTACAGTGTAGAAAAGGAAAAATGATTCTCAAGGAAAAATTAATCTTACCACGATGCCAAGTCCGTTACTCCGAACACCGTGAGCCGCCAGGGCAGACTGGCTATCGACAGAGTGTCAACGAGTCCATGATACAAACGAGTCTACACGAGCGACAACGTCTGACAGCGCACACTCTTGCTAATCCTTATTCAATATATTACTGATCTACATCCAATTTGCACATTTCTTCATACATATCTGCTATTCGAGTACACCTACGAATAGTTATGTAACATCTATGCAGGAACTTTGTCCTTTTGCATTTGAATTTCATTGGGCTTCACTACTTGATCTTTTCTTTAAAAAAAAAATAGCTACTAAATTAAACGTGCTTTTATATTCGTACTTGTTCAAAGATTAGTTTGGGGAATAGTAGATTCCCTTCCTTCCTTTCCTTATGGCTAACTGCTCAAATGAGGAGATGTGCCAGAGGAATAGTAGATTATTGTAATCTAGCAAAAGTAACAGTGGATAATTAATATTTAGCTACTAATAAAACTCACTGTTCTTGTACTAGGACGTGAGTATTATAGGATTCATTAGCATCAAAAATATGTTGAAAATCAAGTATTGGCTAACGTTTTTTGTTGTTGCCAAACGTAGGTCATTAGTTAAGTTTTAACATGACATTGTTGCTGAGTGCTGAAAGAAATGAGAGTATGTAGTTAACTTGAAGCTGCAAAGAGACTTTGGTTGCATCGAGAAAGATGGATGATAAGTAGATTTGACAAGAAAGGGCCTCTATAGATAAGAGAAAGGCAAATACATAAGTAAAATTAGCCTGTTGGATGGTGAAGGTAAATGGATAGGTTGGTAGGTGGGAGAATAAATAACAAAGTGATGTCGACCTCGGTCTGGCCGTTACCAGTAACATCACAATAATAATAACGAAGGCTTCTGCGCGTTACCATAGAAACGGAACGGAACGGAATGCGGTCTGATGTTTCAATTCTGAACGTTCCCAGTGTCAGTCGCGAATGTCAGCTGTTCAGTTCAATATGGAATGATGGAATGATAGCAGTGCAGTCACTTGTAGGAATTCTCTCTGGCAAGAATCTCGTGTAAAAAGCAGAGAGTAATACAGTTACGTTAACAAAAGGTTCCACCGATTTATGCAAAATCTAGCACGCAACGTGGATGTATTGACACAAGGACTAAAATACGGCATATCCGGACTCATGAACCTCGCAAATCAAACCGCGGAACCTCAGAGTGGTGTTTTCTTTGTTAACTTCAATCAGGACTGCACGTAAGTGATGATTCTACATAGAGAGGGAAGGTCGTCAATAATAATAATGTGATCCAATATCTGCTATTGTCTTAAAATATTACGGTTGTCCTAAAAAAATGAAAAATCATCCCGCCCAAACGGTGATAGAATTTTTTAACACAAGCATCATTCACTTCTTGCGCGCTTGTGTCGCGCAGCCAGTTCCTTGCTGTTTTCATCACCTGCACGAATCTTCGGAGCCCCTGTCACTCCACGCATTAATTGCGTATCAGCTTGAAATGCGAACTACTAGTTACTAGCAGCTTAGTATGACGCAATGATTGTCGCTAAAATATTCTCGATTCTGTTAATGAGGAATTCACTCTCACTTCAGCTCCATACTTTTGCATTTTCTCTGTCTTTCTCTGTCTCTCTTTTTCCACCTCCTTTGTTTCACATTGCTTTGCACAGTTGCCTCAACGGTCATTAACGGTCTTTACCTGCTGCGTTTGTATTGGTTATACCTTCTAATTTTACTATGCAACGCCTTTAGATGCTGTTTGGTGCAAAAAGTAAATAAATTTTTTCTTCCTTTAGATGTCAATATTAATGGTCAATATTCTTAAACGTGACAGATTGCGTATTCCTGTATTATATTGAGTGATTGTATAAGTGGATACTGTTATTTTGAATGATAGTGGCCTTTAATAATGAATGTCAAATGTTTGGAAAAGTTGGAACACTAGTGTGACCTAATCTAACTTACGAAAGCTATACATATCTGGATACTTATTATAGTTCTTTCTCTGATTATAATACAATTAAGTCCATATAAGTGGATATATTTACACCTCTCAAATGCTTTTCTTTAGTAAATATTTATAATAAAATGTTTAGTATTTGATAAACAAAAATTAACCTAAATCTTTTGTTTGCAGATCTTTAACCGTTGGTTCGAAGACTGGTTACAAACTCTTTTCCCTCAATTCTGTTGACCACTTGGAAAAGATACATGAAAATGGTGCATATACGTGAATTCAACAATAAGACTCGTTATTGAAAGTATTAATTTCATCTTATATTTGTTTCTATGATTTTAGATACCAAGGATATATGTATCATCGAGCGATTGTTCAGCAGCAGCTTGGTTGCTCTGGTCAGCCTCTCTTCCCCACGTAAACTCAAAGTTTGCCATTTCCGAAAGGGAACGGCAATATGTAACTACAGCTATTCGAACACGATTTTAGCCGTGAAGCTTAACAGAGCGGTTCGTATTGCTGGCCATATCATTATTGATAAAGCTAATTCATAAGTCGTATAATGTCAAATTTGTATTTTGTAGAGATTGGTAGTATGTCTCGAAGAATCGTTATATATTCACAATATACGTGATATGAAAGTCTTGCACACAATTCGCGACACGCCACCGAATCTGGCTGGTCTGTGTACGCTCTCAATAAACAGCGATAATTGCTACCTTGCCTATCCCGGATCAAACACTATTGGGGAAGTTCAGATATTTGATGCCATCAATCTCGTAAGTCAGTTAAAAAATCATTTCCAATATATTTTTAAAGATTACACTAACAGTACAAAATTATCTCATTTCAGCAAGCTAAAACAATGATTCCTGCGCACGACAGCCCTTTAGCAGCTCTTGCTTTTAATCCCAATGGTACCAAAGTAGCCACAGCTTCGGAAAAGGGTACCGTTATCAGAGTATTTCATGTGCGTTCATCTTAAATTTCTTAAATTCAATTTAATCCACAAGATTTTACAGTAATGCATCTCTCAATTCTCTAAAGGTGCACGACGGTACGAAACTTTTTGAATTTCGCCGTGGCGTTAAAAGATGTGTATCCATCAGCAGCCTCGCTTTCAGTATGGATTCAATGTTCCTGTGCTGCTCCAGTAACACCGAGACTGTTCATATTTTCAAATTGGAAGAACCAAAGGAGGCGTATGTATCATTATTCTCTCACGAGTCTTTCATTCATCAGTGCCTGTTAACTCAATTTCCATGCTCATAAATTTCCCTAATCATTCCATAGCTTTCTTTTGTAGACATCCTAAGTTATTACCAATAATTACTATTTCCAGAGCTCGACAACCACCGGAAGAAGCACAGAGCTGGATGGGTTATCTGTCGAAGGCTGTCACAGCGTCAGCTACTTATTTGCCTGCCCAAGTCTTTGACGTCTTTAATCAAGGACGTGCATTTGCCAGTGTGCACCTTCCCTTCCAAGGAGTGAAAAATGTTTGTGCCATCACTACGTAAGTTTCCAAACATACATTTCATTGCAGTGTGATTGTGTCGAAATAAAATGTTGTATCTTACCATGTCACAGAATACAAAAGGTGCTGAGGTTGTTGGTTGCCAGCGCGGATGGATATCTCTACGTGTACAATTTAGATACAAATGAAGGAGGTGATTGCACCCTTTTGAAGCAACACAGGTTGGTTTACATTTTGTAAAAGAATCACAAACAATCGTGTTAAATCGACAATTAAAGAATTTTGCTGTCGCATCATTTCCTTTCATTGTTTGTTGTTTAATTAACATCGCGTACCTGATTTTATACAGATTGGATGGAAAACAAGATGAAGTAGATTGCGCTAATGTATCCACTACGGGCTCGACCTCTGGCGAAGCGTCGGCATCTGTACCTGTGCCAGCGCAGACAGTACAAATCTCAGGTATTACACGAATAAAAATTTTCATATTTTCTATAGATAAAAATAATGGTAAAATACGTTTACGTTGCATGACTAGAGTCGATTTAGTAAAGATTAGATTGCCCACAGAAAATTTGGCAAACTAAAGCGCCTGACTTTTGCGAGACTCGGTGCAATATCATCGATAACATTGAAGAAACAATAACAGAAAATTCATATCTTATAACAGAACCATATTTTAAACGATTAAACTATTATATGAAATTATTCTTGCTAAAACTGGCCAATCAATTCTCGCAAAACTTAAGCAAAGACAGATAAGACGCAGCAGTCTCTTCTGTCCAAAGTTTAGCCATACATTATTCGAATATATGAAAATGGAGAAGTAACTTTTCGATGCATGATTGTTTTACGGTTCAAAATATTTTCTAATCTTGTTATTTTAAATGCAAAAGTGTCCCTACTATCCACCTAAGTGACAGGTGGAATTCACAGGAGATAATGGATCCTTGCACCGTGCACACCACATGCTTCAAACATACGAACTTATACTTAATGTCTTTGCCGTAGCATCTTTTGTATTATCGTTTACACCCCCCCCCCCCCCCACCAGTGATTGTATTTCTTTATTGAATTTATTATTTTTGTACGCTTCTACGAAGATCACATTTATAGAATACGTTTTTAAATTCACTGCTGGTACTGCGAGCATAGTTGCGTCTCACTCAGCTACACGCAGATAAACAGAGACAAGACGATAGTCGTAGTACCGGCAGTGATTTTCGGAATCTACCGATAAGTATCCACACGCGAAGCACACAGCGGTATCTCGAAGCCGCTTCAAACGTAGAATTTAATTGGACTAAATAAAGAAAGTAGATAAGTGGCACAGGCTTATCGAACTTCTGTAGCATTAGCACGGTTTTGCTTTGCTATCGAGATACAATTACGCGTGTGTCGAGTACAAGAGCGAAGATATTTTGAACCCTTTTTATTTTTATTTTTTTCTAACTAGAGAAGAGTGAAAATATGACATAAAATGACATGATATGAAATTTAAAATGTAGCATCTTTATAAATAACTCGCGATCAAGCGACCTAACGGACAGATACGATTATACCCGTTTTACCAATTAAAATCGACTTAGTTGCTTGCTCCTTATATAAATATAATTGTATTCTCATAAAAAATCCGGCTAAGCTATAATGAGCGGATTCACGTCCTTACTGCTTCTTCTTTCTGCTTCCAAACTTCCCCCTAACGAGACGGCCAATCTCAAAGGGGATATGAGGCCCTGATAGTTGACCTCACTTGATGTATTTTTTTTCTTTTTATTATCTGCGGAAGCCTGCATAAATAGCTACGCGGGTGCGTTGCGCGGCCGCTCGCCAGACTCCATGTCAGGTACTGGTATGTCCTCTATTCTCCCCCTTTTCTTGTTTTCGCTCTCTCAGTTTAAATTTTCATTTCTAGTTTCATGATCATTGACATCTAATACATCTCATTGCTATCACCGAGGCGCACGACTTCATTTGTGAAGCCCATCTTTCACCTTAGTCTAATATCTTTCACTCTCTCTCTCTCTCTTATCCCATCTCATTCTCTCTCTCTCTCTCTCTCTCTCTCTCTCTCTCTCTCTCTCTCTCTCTCTCTCTCTCTCTCTCTCTCTCT
>JASANN010000411.1:162570-177161 GCA_031762395.1 Calameuta pygmaea
TCTCTCTCTCTCTCTCTCTCTCTCTCTCTCTCTCTCTCTCTCTCTCTCTTTTTCTGGCACATTCTCATGCACCCATGTATAGGAAAAACTTATGCCGATTATAAAGACGTGCAGCCACCATAACAGCAGGCATGGAGAGGCATAAAAAGAGGTACCAATGTACTTTTATGAAAACGTTGTGGTTAGCCTCACGCGACACTGTTCCCAAACGAGTACAAAATTTTATCGCGATCGATACAGTAATTATTGTCGATTAGACTGCTGGAGCAGAGAAACTAGGAATCGGACCGTGGCATTCATTGCTATTCCATAGGAGAAGGGAAGTTGCGCCACGTGAGGCTCATCGACGTGCGTCACGGTTCTGTAGAAAGAAAAAAAAAAAAAAAAAAAAGAGAAAGGCCTCGACAAATGAGGCTTCTAAATGAGGATTCGAAATCTTGCTCGCTCTGCATGCCTTATGGGACGAAGGACCTTGATTGTTGGGCAAGCGAGCAACCACTTTTTTTTTTCTTTTTTTCTGAACGTAGCTGATGCAGTATATAAATATATAAATATATATATATATATATTTATATACATCTCCGCAATCCTAATTAATACCATTGTTACAACGTAACCAGTTTAGGACAGCGACGGTCATACTGTTCATGTAAAGTTGTAGATATTGCATGCGCCCAGGCACTACTCATACGTTTCGACCAATCGCCTATCCAAATGACACGTGCACAACAGATGTAACGAAAAGAAAGCAAAACAAATCTAATAGTGCAAACGCACCTTTATTTCTGACGCATAACGAATTATCACGTCATTATTCAGCGGCAATTATTATAGCCGAGTTGATGCGTTTCCACATGACGTATCTACGAGGCTTTGCTGATATTTATCATTATTATTACTAATCTACTATTAGTTAATCCTTAGCGTGTAGTTGTGTGGTTGAGAGAAGAGGAATTTTTGTTGTTGTTGTCACTTTAGCCGTTAACCATTGGGCCTCACGAGGTATTTATATTTATTTATCAGTCCTACATCAAGAAACCTCTTATTATTTATAATAGCATTCTGTTGAGAGATTCTTATCCTTCCTAACCCAATCACGTGCGATCGATGTCTCATTGACGGATAAAATCCATTAACCCGCTCCGTCTGTCCATGTATATATATATATATATCGTACCTTATTTTGAATTTCCCGCCTTAACCTATGTGCCTCTCTGCCATATATGTACTGCGCGTGCGTAACTACTATATCATCACTGCATCGCCTTTAACACGTACAATCATTTATCGAACGTTCGTTCGATCCATTACTTTTTTTTTATCAGCAGAGGAGAAAGGGATCCCGGTACCAGTACCTAATACGGAACAATCAATTGTAGAATCCGAAAAGTATCACGAGATGGTAGCCGCCACGGAGAGTCCGCCAAAGGGTGGATTTCGTCTGGACGATGACACTGAGTTCCCACCCGTGACACAAAGAACCGATTGAAGAGAATATTTCGTGGAGTCTGACATATCAAGGAAAACTGAGAAAGTTGCGACGACAAAAAAAAAGAGGGAGGACATCACACACAAAAAAAATACAAAATACGTTATTAAACTGATCGAGCGACGAAAAAAAAAATGGACAATGGGTTTTATCGAAGGGAAAAGAGAAAAAAACCATGCACAGTGGACCATATTGCGGTAGCTTCGTTTTTCTTTTTTTTTTTTTTTAGTTGCTTGAACGGCAACGAATTTGTTGGTCTCGAGGACTGCCTGGAAGACGCTGGGTACGGATGAAATTATCCATGAGACGTACACTATTTGCAATGCTAGACACAATGTATGCACGTGGGATAGAAGGCACGTTACAGCGGCCGGCTAAGAGATACACTTTTTACTGTGTACCAAAAAATCTTTGGAACTGCATTTTTACTTTTGAATTAATTCTTAATTTAGATTTACTTCGAAAAGGATATTCAAAATCGGGTGCCAATTAGTAGATCTACTCGGGCCGAGGGCGCGTGGGCCTTAACGTCGTTTTTGCGGGGGACAAAAAAAAATGTTGATTGATATAAAGCAAACTTGTATATTAATTAGAGCACTGTGTTTTATCGTAACTGTAATCCCTATGTAACCAAGCGAACATATAATTTGAGTTACCGTAATTTTCCGAATGGACCGGAAGATACGGGAGTTTAGTTAATAAAAATGCTAGGCCAGTGTCATAGGTCTACGATGTCCTTCGACAATTTTATACTAACACTTGTCTTGTTTGGTAAATAGTTTTACTTTTATAAAAATGAATAAAATGCTAATTAACCAGTGTACATACGAAGGCTTACTGTACTGATGTTACTCTATATAATTTCATATTATCAATAACACGTGATTACGCTAATAAATACGATATGGATTTCGATGCTGCAATTTTTCAATCCCTGACAATTCTCACGCTGTCGCCATCCGACTCAATCGTAAATCAATTAGGTTTTCATTGATTCGACATTCTTGTCATCTTTTTCTTTGGTTATAAACGAACACTACTGTTCTCGATCTTCGATCAGTCCTTCTTCTTGTAATACTTCGTTCTTTCTTTTTTTTTTTTTCAATCATTTTTATATTTATTCTTCCGATGGCGTACATCGACAAATCCCGTTTCCACTAATTACAGCCCGTATTAATAGCAATTCAATGACACAGTGTTAATAGCGTAGTTTGATATTATAAATAATAAAGTCAATACCTGATGGTAGAAACGTTCGACGTGTTAAGTTTAACATAACCGTAGAAACTATCAGTAAGAAAAATACCTACCGATAAATCCAATAAACAATAGCTGATAGAGGTAAGATTTAATCATCTCGCCGGAAGGTGCACGATTTTTCATTATTTTATTGTTCATATTTCATTGGAAAAGATTTCACATTTTCGCAAACGAATTTAACGAAATTATTATATCCTGGCTGAACTCTATTCGAGGAATTATAAGATTCTGTTTGTCTTTTTTTTTCTTTCATTAATTTGCGTCTCTGCTGTGGTTGCCCTTTAAAGATGTGCATCGGCTCAATCAACATTAAGAATCAGGATTGTCATGCCACAATGAGAAATATGAATGTTAAACTTCTTTTGTAAAATTATAATTCACAATTTCTAATCCTCGTATATAGTTTAGCCACTGTACGTTACGAATGATCCTAGCGGGGCTACACTCCCGTAAATTTTCCACGAGCTCCACAATGTCTCATGGGATATATAATATTAACAGTGGCAATTTATCAAAAGGGTCTATCGTCTTTATCGGTATTAATCATGAAACATGTCGCAACACTTAATTGGAGCGTTGCCGAAGAAAATGAAATTCCTATAACGCGCTTTTATGAAATTCATGAGATGACGTTTTGACGGTGGTTCTAAATTGTCTATTTAAAAAAAAAAAAGAAGAAGGTACATAGCAACGATAAACGTTTATCATTGTTAATTATGAGAGATACAATGCAATTAGGTAAATGATGGTTTGCCGTAAGATTTCGAGAAACGTGACCGTCGTCCCTTTTATCGCGTTAATGATATAGTCAGGATCGACCTTAGTTTCCTCTGCGCAATATAAAAAGTTCGTTATGCAATTTGTTTATTTGGATATTAATGGTGGACCATAAAAAATCATGGTTGCATGTAAAATATGTACGGTAACAGACAGGCCCTTTTGTCGTATGCTCACTGAAATGAGATACAGAGAAACGAAGACTTAGCTATAGAGATCATCGTCGCCGTCATCTTGGAAGGGCTGATCACCTTGCGTCGTGTCTTGCGTACCGCCCGTACCACTCTGTGGGAATCTGTATTAAAAAAAAATTATATAAAGATAAGTTACATTGTTTACCTAATTGTTGTCTAATAAAGATTTAATACGATCTGATTTAATTGAATTGTGAATTCACCTGAAGTTGGTACCAAACCCTCGTGATTGTTGAAGAGTTTGAGCGAACATTTCGTATTTGCGAATATCATTGTCGGATACTGAACGACGAGCGAACCTCATCGCTTCTTCGAAATGCGCCCGCGTAATCTCAGGCACCGGATCGTCCTCGTCCATCTGCATGCACGTGAAATAAATAAATGATATAACGAGAATTATATTTTGATTAGACTCAAAATAATAATACTCACATCCATAGATACACTTGGGTTAGCCGCACGCTCTTTTTCCCTGCGAATTTCAGTTTCGATGCACTGCCTGATGGCTAATTTGCAGGCGCGTTGACAAATTTCTGTCAAGTCAGCACCCGAGAAGCCGTGCGTCACTTTGGCGATGTAAGTCAAATCCACATCCTGAATGACAGAGCAAATAATGATATCGGAACTCCCTTATGAGGTAATCATAATACATTAGATGTGAAGATTTTTTAAAATTACCTTAGCTACTGGAGACTTGCGTAAATTAGCTCTGAAGATAGCTTCACGAGATTTCTCGTCTGGTAATGGGATGTAAATTAACTGGTCCAATCGACCGGGTCGGAGGATAGCAGGGTCTATGATATCGGGTCGATTTGTAGCACCGATAATGAACACATTCTTCTTGGCACCCATTCCGTCCATCTCGGTCAGGATCTGATTGATAACACGATCAGCAGCTCCGCCAGCATCACCAACGGTACCACCACGGGATTTAGCGATAGAGTCGAGCTCGTCAAAGAAGAGCACGCAGGGTGCTGCTGATCTAGCCTGAATAATAGAATCGTATTGAAACAAAAACAATGCAGCTGCAGAGTTGCACCTGAAGGTGATGAATTATCAATTATACCTTGTCGAACACATCCCTCACGTTAGCTTCAGATTCGCCGAACCACATAGTCAAAAGTTCTGGGCCCTTAACGGATATAAAGTTGGCTTGACACTCGTTGGCTATGGCCTTGGCTAAGAGGGTCTTACCGCAACCAGGTGGACCGTAGAAGAGTACACCCCGTGATGGTTGCATACCAAACTTCAAGAACTTATCTGGATGCTCGACAGGATACTAGATCAGGAAGAATAGTTTATTAGTTTTGAGATATCGTGTACCATGATACGCTACTTTCTATGGGACTGAGTTTCGACGAACCTGGACCAACTCTTGCAGCTCCATTTTGACGTTTTGAAGACCTCCGATGTCGTCCCAAGTAACGGTCGGTACTTCCACGATAGTTTCACGCAGAGCACTAGGACTGCTCTTACTCATGGCGTACTAAGAACACAAGATAATCATGTTACAAAATGGAGTCTGATCATTCATGAAATTATAGTTAATTAGTTTCTTTATTACTTTGAAGTTCTCCATTGTTACAGCGAGAGAGGACAGAACTTCAGCATCTATCTGATCATCTTCCAAGTCAATAAGATCCATTTTCTCTCGAATCTGTTGGAGAGCAGCCTCTGAGCAGAGTGAAGCTAAATCCGCACCAACATGACCATGAGTTTCAGCAGCAATCTATTAAAAAAAAAAAATTGTATATAAAGTTTTGTGTCCAATGAATGACAGTTGGTTAAAATTTCTTTGTTCCTAATAATACTAACTTCTTCTAACTCAACGTCATCGGCAAGCTTCATATTTTTTGTATGAATACGAAGAATCTCCAAACGTCCAGTTGCATCCGGAATGCCAATATCGATTTCTCTATCAAAACGACCAAAACGACGTAATGCTCCATCGATACTATTTGGTCTATTAGTGGCTGCCATTACAATAACATGGGCACTCTGCTTCATTCCATCCATTAAAGTAAGAAGTTGTGACACAATACGTCTTTCGACCTCTCCATGTGTCTAATAGAAGTAGGTAAAATATTAAAATTATATGAGGATCGAATTGAATTAATTCAAGAAAATTAATATTAAATACAGTTATTTACCTTCTCTCGTTTTGGCGCAATAGCGTCCAATTCATCAATGAAAATAATAGCCGGTGAATTCTTCTCAGCCTCTTCGAAGGCCTTTCGCAAATTGCTCTCTGATTCTCCGGCAAGTTTGCTCATTATCTCAGGTCCATTTATAAGGAAGAAGAAAGCTCCTGTCTCGTTTGCAACTGCGCGAGCGATTAGTGTCTTTCCGGTTCCTGGCGGTCCGTACAAAAGTATTCCACGTGGTGGCTTTACTCCAATGGCTTTAAAGAGCGATGGATGCCGTAATGGTAATTCTACCATTTCTTTAATTTGAGCCAACTGTTTGCGCACACCACCTATATCATCGTAACCGACTGCATTTAAAGCTTCTTGTTCCTCCTGAAAACATCAGAATAAATGATTAGCCTTAGCAAAAAAATATTTTTGTTTAATGTAATAAAGAAATTTATTTGTTATAATACCTCTCTCTTGATAGGATCACCTTCGCAGTGAATCACAGTGTCAGGAGCCACAATACAATATGGACCTGGATCAGTTTCTACTACTTTGAATTCCACTGCTCGCATTCCACCTCGCACAATGAAGTTATCATCTTTGTGAATGGGACGATATGCTTCTAAGAAGTATGGCTTCAAAAATACTTCAAACAAATTTCTAGTAATAAAGAAAATCGAGTTTTAATAACCACAAAAAAGAGGAAGACACGATTATAATTATAGAATTGTATTCATGAAAAGTTCTTTACCCAGTAAGACCCTCGACTGTATCATCCAACGGCAATACATGAATGCGCTTTCCGTATTTAACGTCAGGACAAGCTTGAACAGAAACTACATCGCTAAGACGAACACGTAAGTTATTTCTTACAACACGATTCATACGAATCTTTTCATCTGGACATTGATCATCAGAGAGAACAATACAGACAGTCTCCTTGCGGCGTTTTCCTTTCAATAGAACCGTATCTCCACGGAATAATTGTAATTCATCCATTTTTGCTTGCGAAAGAGCAACCACTGAGTTGTCATCATTTGTAGCCTCCTCTACCAAGAGCCTGTTTGGCCTGTCCTTCTTGCGAAGAATTGCTGTGGCCAAATCTTCTCCTCTGTGAAAAATGAACAAAGATATTTCATTGACATTAAAATGATTTGTTAAAACATTTATAATTGGAAAAGAATTTTTATTCTTCGTTCTCTATAAAACTAGATTTCATTATTGAAGGAATCCACATTGGCAGAAAGAATTATTCATAGCATGAACAATATAATAAAAACAGAAAATTAATACTGAATTTAACATAAAATAAAAACAATTTGCAAAAATCTTTTTAAATTTTCGCATAATTATAATAGTTAAGCATAAACTAACTTCAGTGAATTAATTACAGAAAAAATATTATTTAATATTGTTGACATATGACAAAGTAAAGAATTCTATTTTCATTCATCTAAGAGTATCACAATTACTTTGCCATTCGTAGTATTTTAGTAATAAATATTTCTACTATGAATATTCCGGAAAGATAATCAATAGAAGATTTCATCATAAAACTGTAATTTCATGAAAAGATCCTTTGTCATGTCATGCCAGCTCGGCCATGATCGCTCGAAAGAAAAATACAAATAAGTCGAAATACGCAAAGAAAAATTAACTTTAATTATTAAACATATTCTCAAAATATAGTTCCTCAAGCCGTTATCAGATTAATATAACAGACTGATAAAAATTGTATAAAACATCGTGCGGCGTCGACATGATGACAACGTGAAATTGAGAAGCAGGAGTAGCAGCAGTCGCGCTCGCAAAACCTTGCGGTCTTAAAACATTTAGGATCGACCGGTGAAGCCATAAGGCCGGAAAAAAATGTTAAAACCCCAAATAGGTACAATATTTCCACAAACGACTTAACTTATTATCTTACTTACCCCTTTGGATCACTCATTGTTCAGGATTTCTTGAAAAACGTAAGCAAGCGTAACGATCACGAACCGTCCTAAAACTCGCACGAACTGCTGCCGACAATCTGGCAATCCAATGAACATCCTTCATTCGAAACTGTCATGGCCACTTGACACTGTTGCCAAATTTAAAAAGAAATAAAGCACATCACTCATGAAAATCTGACCGTGTGAAGTCGACCGGCTAACTTTTATTGTTTAAACTTTTTCTTATTCCAATTCATTGATAGTCATTTTATTATAGTATTTGATAGTCTTGTAAAAACGTTTCATAGGTAATAGTTTTTTTTTTTTTTTTTTTCATAAAATCAAAAAATCTGGTGTGAAGTTGGCTGGCACTTTTTTGTTTCTAAACGGATTTAGCTTTTCAGGAGCTCAATCGATGCAGAATCGTTTGATAGTTGCGAATTAACTAATAAAAATGTTTGATAGTTCACCGGTTGCTAGAAAAATGAAAATAAAACATATGTCAATCAAGGATTTAAATTGATACGATACAATCGATTCCTCGATCGGTATGTATAGTCACTATTGCTAATTTTTTCTACTTCCATCGTTTGATAGTTGTTGATGGTCTTGTAAGAACGTTTGATAGGTATTTAATAGTTTTTTAGTGTCTCGATCAAATTTATGGAATAAACAGAGAAACAACGATGCATTTTCTGTTCCCGGTTCATTTTCGAACACACCCATAGTGCTTAGGAAGACGTAAAAACACGTGCACGAACGGGCCTATGACTTTTCCGGGGCTCAATCGATGCAAAATCCTTTAATAGTTATGACGAATTAACTAATAAAAACGTTTCAATCATTAGTTTTTTTTTTTCCAGAAAACCCAAATCAATATCTGGTGTGAGGTTAGCCGGCGCTTTTTTTGTTTCCAACTGGATTTGCATAGCTCCTTTTGGAATGAATCGATGCAGAATCGTTTCATAGTTATGAATTAACTAATAAAAAGGTTTGATAGTCCAGTATTTGCTAGAAAAATGAAAAAATCCATATGTGATTGGAGGATCTTAATTGATACGAAGACACAATCGATTCCTCGATCGGTGTTGTGTCTATTGAATTAGACAATATTGCAAACTTAATATTGTAACTCAGATAACTCAATTATTTTTTACTTTTAACTGTGGGACACGTATCCCTAACATTTATATCTACCCACTAGCTGTAACAATACAGTTTTATCAAGTAGCGCTAACTTTCAAAGGAAACTAAGATAACCTGTGTTGACCTATTTTCATCTCAACGAGATCTGCATACGTTCATTTCTGTACTTGTTATTTATATTAAGATGTCGATTTCAATAAGCTGCATTCGTCCAAGCATCGACAAAAAATGTTATATATTTTGCACAGTAAGTCCAATGCTACATAGATGTACATGATAAATCCTTGTCCTGAAGTATGTGAAAAAGTTCACATGAAACAGAAAAACATGATCCAAGAATATATTTTAAAAAATTAGTTTGACAGTTTTTTTTAAAGCTACAAAAATGAGAATTTCTATGACAATATGAAAATCCACTTTTTTGGAATTATAAATAACCACATGATGCAAGAAAGTGTTGGCATCTTAATCATATCATGTAAGTTGAAGTAATCTAATCCTCTCCATTGTATCTGCTACATTGAAACAGCAAGGAGAGGAGTAAAAAGTTTTTAAGAGATATCATTCTAATACAACCGAGAACTTGGATGAGTTCTTTTACAAGTAATTTTGAACGCTGTGGTTGGCTACAGAACATTTGTTCCATTTTGGAGAATGCCTGATTCATTAAAAGTGCATTTACAAACAGTAATACCATTGCTGTTCATTATAGTGATGGGTGTGGTTGAACAGTACAAGTTTGTTCGTTGATTGCACTAATGCTTAATGGATTCTATAGAATCATCCAAGAATTTCAGGAACTAGATACAAAATTCTTACGAGAAAGCATCCAAGAGCCATGATTAATGATCTTCTAAGTTAAATAATTTAGTGACAGATGTGGCTTTGTCACCAGCAATAAAAAGAAATTGTTACATGTCATCTAACACAGCAAGCTATGTCAACTTATAAATGATATTTCTAGCTTTGCCAACGACATTTGCAACTTGATAGAACGATTGCTGGACTGAATTCATTTGAAAATTATGAAGTCCTTTATTTAAATGTAAACTTCATCCTTCATATTCGACAGACTGTGACTACTCTACGCTAGAGGAATCTATTATCGTTAACACACATATATATTTCTGGCATAAACAATAAGCGGCCAATCAACTATAAGAGCGAATTGAAGGAAAACACTCTGGTATCCGTTGTACACTATTTCATTTGCAATTCGTGAAATAAATCTTGATGCGACTAAAGAACAGGAATTTATAATTGCTTTCGTTTTATCCTGTCTCCATCGCAAGAAAAAAAAATCAAAAATCATTTACTCTTATGAGACTCAAGACATGTCGGATAATTGTCTTGATACGTACTTTCTACTTTAAAAAATCTAACTAATATCATTGATTATGAACGGTACATATTGAGCACTACACTCAAGATATATAAGACCCTATTAGCAACTGCATTCTCTTAAAAAAAAAATACTATTTCTTGTTCGATACAGTTCACATAAGTCTTTAGCTACAGCTTTCGATGTTTTTATGTTCCCAAAAATACGAGCAAATCAATATAGAATATACATAGACATAGAATTTTCCTATTCATATTTCCCGCTAAATAGCATCTCTCTCCATCTCTCTTTAGGTCGCGTTTGTCGTGCCGCCATAGTCCACCATTTCAACTAACTTCACATCGCACTCGATTTGGCTTTTCTGAAAAAAACGATTGACTATCAAATATTTTTATTAGTTAATTCATAACTATCAAGCGATTCTGCATCGATTGAGCCCCGGAAAAGCTATACCCCCGTTCGTGCACGAGTTTTTACATGTTACGGAGCACTATGGGTGTGTTCGAAAATGAACCGAGAGCAGAGAGTGTATCGTTGTTTCTCTGTTTATTGTATGCATTTGATCGAGACACTGAAATCTAAAAAATTATTGACTCTCAAACGTTTTAACAAGACTATCAAACACTACCAAACGACTATCAAACGATTGGAATAAGAAAAAGTTTAAAAAATAAAAGTTGGCCGACCAACTTCACACAGGTTCTACACTTGACGTAGGACCAGCGCCGTGCAGTTGACGTTACCGCAGTTTGTGATTTCATCGTAGGGAAATAACCGAATTTTTCATAAATTCTACTGATCCGTCTTGAGTGTCGCCAAAGTTACCAATACATAGCAAAAATGCCCCGCGGTGAGTATAAAAAATGCATATGTTCATTTATCTGGCTTGTGTCTCTTGTTAAGGAACTGCCCCACCACGTTTTCCACGAAAAAATCTGGCTCGTCTATTGCCAACGCGCAATACTCGCTTTAGATTTGTTTCTGACAGATTTTTCTTCTATTTGAATATCTATTCTTTGCAGGAAAATTCGTCAATCATAAGGGACGCAATAGGCACTTCACGAATCCAGAGGAACTTGAGGAGCAACGTCGCCAGGATGAACAACGACGCCAGTGGAGAGTCAGTATCTTTAGGTTAACCCTCCGCACGACGACCTGGATATTTTCGTAAAGAACAAGGTCGGACCGTCCTTTGAGGGTCGAAAATGATCGTGTGCATAAGAAAATTCTTGGAGCACTTTCACCAAGTGTCAAAAGTTTTAAAAACCTTTGACTTGTTTATATTTTTTTTTTTTTTGATAGACTTGGTTACCCTATGCTTTGTACTATTTTTTAATTTTCATATAATTGACCTTGGATGTACTTGAGTTCATATTTAGATTTTTTTTCAATTTTAATAGTTTTGTGTCCTTAGTATGTGCTCCAAGCTATTAACCGCAAGATTAAACATCCTGTGAGGAAATAAGATGTATAAAATATTGTTCTATGTTTTAGAAAAATAAGGGTAATGATACCTCGAGCGATGAGGAGGATGATCCTAAAGCAGCAGGTGGTGACAAAGCAAAGAAAGCAGATGAATCAGGATCGGACAGTGAGAGCGAATCGGAGTCAGATTCAGAAACAGAGGTAAGCTGTAATAATAGAAACAGTATGTATAAATGATATACAACAATTGTCTTCATTTCAGGGAAAGGCAAAAGGGGTAGAAAATTTAATTGAAGTGGAAAATCCAAATAGGGTACAAAAGAAAGTGAAAAAATTGTCTCAATTGAACGAAACACTAGCCAAATCAACTAAGCCTGAACTATCTCGAAGAGAAAGGTCTGTAACGTTAAAATATTTCTTTCACAAATGATCACACGACGATATTCAATAGTAACAATCTCTCTCAGGGAACAACTAGAAAAACAACGAGCATACGCCAACTATCAGAAACTGCATGCTGCAGGTAAAACGGATGAGGCTCGCGCGGATCTGGCTCGACTAGCGATAATAAAGCAACAAAGAGAGGAAGCAGCGAAACGACGAGAAGACGAGAAGAAACAGAAGGAACTAGCGCTGCAGAAGAAGACAGAGCAAACGCAGAAAGCTTTGGGAAAACGATCCTAGGACAGCCATTTTCCAGATATTCTCCCACAATAAATAATTTATACAACTGCTGTTGCTACTGGGAATCGTAACACCTCGACTCCACTACTTTATTATCAATAAATTTCCACTAAACTCACCTTTAAAAAAACGTTTATTATGTACGTTTAACGAACATGTGTTTATTTATATAAATACAGTTATTATACACTAACTATCTAAACATTTTTTTATTATTTACATTCCATTTTTTCACTGATCCTATTCAACGTCATTTTCGTATTCGATTACTTTTTCATGTTTCTATAAATATAGAAAAGGCTGTTTTAACGCACCTAGTACAATGCCATCCAGCGGTACTGGTTTCAACTAACGATAATGTATTCCGAATCCAAGATTGCATTTCCTGTGCTAACTGATCGACTATGGGTGCGTTCCACTTAACGCTCGCAACGATCGCAACACCCTCTGTCTCGTTCCACTTAAGGCCGCGGTCGTTGTGTGCAGTCCCTGAAACGTCATCGATGACGTCATCATTGGCGATCGCGTCGCCCACATCAAATTGGTGGGTCTTTGCGGTCGTCTGATATTTTGTGCGCCATATTTAATTCAAATTTATGATGGAGACTGAGAAAATAACGCTGTACGATTCCGAGAGGGATATATTAGTCGAACTGAATGTTTCTGTACAAGATGCTGTACGTGCAAGAAATGGTACGTGATATTATTGTATACAATATACAAAAAATGCTTACTTTTAAACTTTATTTTGGTTAGAAAACCTCTTCTATTCTAACGTAAGATCATATGTTTTTAGATATTAACTTTGCAACAGTTTTAATGAATGGAGCTCTGCAAGAGAAAGATTCCCTTCCAAATCAGTCAGCTCCTGCTGTTACGGAATCAAGCGAAGCAGAAAGTGCAATCGAAGAAGAAATCGTCCATAACACTGACCCTGAAGAAGGAGGTACAAAATTTGTAGAAACTGAGCTTTTATGTTTTGATACTTATTTTTTCAGTTAACACTCAAAACAATTGATCCTAATGCTCATAATGCTTATTTCAGGATCTGTGTATCGGTGGACATCATCAGCTGTCCTTCTTCTGTTGGAAACTTACCGGACCAAAGAAGATAAATTTACAAATGGAAAGTCTTCCCAAAAAAAATATGGGAAGAGGTGGCGGAGGTGCTTAAAACTGAGGGGCATAATGTGTCTGGACCGCAGTGTGCAGCAAAAATGCGTAGCCTTAAAAAAACATATAAATCTGTTAAAGACCATAATTCGAAGTCTGGAAATGACAGGCGGACGTGGCAGTTTAATGAGGTATGGGACCAATAAGATGGGAAATCTAGAGTGAGTGTGATTCCTAAACATTTTCTCAAACACTCTTTGCAGGTTATGGATTCTATATTTGAAAAGAAGGCGTGGTGTTCGCCTGTGGCGCTTGCCTCTTCGTCAGGTTTATGTGTTGAACCGGGTAGCGCAGAAGATGTAACATCAGACAGTGGAATTGCATTGGGTATGTTTGTTTAAGAACTGTCTTCCCTTACAATTATTATTTGTTGTTATTATTATATTTAGCCTTGTCTACGACCAATGTCCAAACATTTAAAGTTAGTTAAGTGACAAGTTCGCAGGGTTAATGGCTGGCTCGTATTCTAGCGGTTAAATATTATAGATATCAGAAATTTCTCATCTTATATACAATACATGCTTTTTTTATAGGGCCATCAACCAGGCCATTGAAAGCAAATATTGCTGCTATGCTTGGGAAAAGAATCCGACAAAAAGAAGAGCATGAAAAAGCAAGGGAAAAACGGCACAAAGAAAGAATGGAAATGGATGAGAAACTGTTGGTAGTTCTAGAAAAATTAGCCGGTAATAAATAGACAAATAATAATCCAAAGACTTAACTAGATAGATATATTTCGTTCCTTTAATCGTTAATCACTGTTTTGTTTTCAAATGTTTAGTTTATTTGTATAGATATTAATTACCTAGATATTATTAAAAGAGATTAATATTATTAGAGGATAATCTCAACTATTAGGGTGTAGTCAGTTCAAGTTTCTTATTTTAATTCTTAAACAATATTTTGTAGTTCTTTCTTTTTGTATATAAATACAGAACGTTTTAAAAATCGAGTTTTGATTTTTTTTTCATGATTAATAATTTCTGTATGAATGGTCCAAATTTAAAAAAATTAGGCTTATTGATGAAAAATAAA